>NGKF01000007.1:1926533-1956413 GCA_002162555.1 Monilinia aucupariae
TGGGTTGGGGGTTTGGAGTAGTGGAATGGAGTTGCTGGAGTACAAAGTAATGGATATAGATGTAGATAGATGTATGCTACGAGTAAGTAAATAGTAGAGCATGGTATAACACGGCTACGCGACGGCGATACTACGCTACGCAACGGCTACGGCATGGATATGTTGTTACGGGTATGAGTATGGATGGGTATGAGTAGAGGTACGGACGGGTGCTATACGTATACTCTGTAGATGGATTTTGTATTTGTAGATTTAGAGATTTATTCGAGTATTGGTTTGTATGTACTCGTATTGTTTCTATGTATAGTATATTGATATATATATAAGTGCGTGAGTGAGAGGAGATAGATCAAGACCAATTAAGCAAAGCAAAGTAAAATAAAGCTGGTTTGTTATTCGAATATCTTTATCTCTATCCCCATCTCTATTTCTATTTCTATTTCTACTTCTATCTTTATTCTCATATTTTGCTTTGTCTTTTTCGGGGGGGAGAGAGATGAAGGGAAGGGGGGAGAGGAAAAGAGAGAGAGAGGGAGAGAAGATTGCAAGGAACATATATGTGTATGTGTACTCTATATGTGTATGGTTATGATGAAGTGGTAACGAAGTTGTGTATTGTACGCGAGAGAGAGAAAGGGGGAGAGGGAAAGAAAGAGAGAGAGGGAAAACAAAGAAAAGAAAAACGAATGATATATCTACGAGCCGAAAGTTAAATTAAATCAATCAATTATCTTTGTTAAATGATTGTTGAGAAGAATAGAGAAGAGAGATATTTACGACTTTTATTATGTGTAATGTAGTATATATATTTATTTGTAATTACTGTAATACTTTCTTTATAATGAAGTTTTTGATTTTTCTTTTCTTTTTCTATTCTTAATTGTTAACTCGACCCGAATCAAATCGAACCGATATGTTTACTGTTCATGATATACGAGTAGTTAGTCCAGTATATAAGTAATAAGTAATAAGTATTACGAGTATAAAGTATAGAGTATATATATACAATATCGAAAAGCGAAAAACAAGAAGACGATATTTTTTATACTAGGGAATTCAGTTTACTATTTCATATTTTCGGCATCTGGTGATCCTCTCTCCCATCCCGGCATTCCGCATTCTGCAATCCGAAAAGATGGAAAGATACAAGATGAAAAGAGAGAAATATCAAAATAGAGAAAATCGAAAGAATTCAATATTAAATGTAAAAAATCAAAGGGGTTCTTTTCATTTGTTTGTTGGTCACGAGTAAACTGTTGCGAGATTATACTACTGTGGACATATACTTGCAGTATCTAACCCAAATTAGCCATACGTTGGTTGATATGGCGCGTCATCTTGGCACGACATTGTTTTTAATTTTATATTTTTAATATTTATGAGTCTATGTTTTTATATACATTGAAATGATACATGATGAATATTTAATCTCTGAAAAGAATATAATGCAAAAAGTTGAAATGTGAAACCCTTATTTTTGTAACTCGAGAGCCGAAGGACTTAAAGGAGAGAGAGGGAGAGTTTAAAGAAAGGAAGAAAGAAAGAGAGAAAGAAAGAAAGAAGAAGAGAAGAAAGAACTAAGTAGAGAAAGTTTATAAAAGAAGGAAAACGTTTGTTGTGAATGAAGTACTGTACTGTAGTATGATGTAAAATTGAGAAATTTGGTGGAATGATACGAGTAATGGTATGGTATAGTCAATATACTTTTTTGATGATGATCTATGGGAATTTTGAGATGGATGGATAATTGGGATTGGGATTGGAATGAAATACTAGAAATGGAATACCAGGAATGGAATACCAGGAATGGAATAATGGGAATGGAATAATTGGAATGGAATAGGTTCTGGTGGATGGGGAATGTGGTGATGATTACGAGTAATTCCCTACATTCTTGATTATTGTGCTTGCTGTGGAAGGGAGGGAGGTTCGATAGGCTGGAGAGTAAGCTGAAGAGTAAGTTGAAGGTGAGATGAGATGGGATGGGATGTGATAGAATTCATGAGATGAGATTACTGTATTGATTATGTTGTTCCAGTGAAGCGATGGCTATACTCGAGTATATACTCGTACTCGCGTATATATATAATACTGCTATTGCTATAAGACAGTCTATAACTAGTATATAATACAATACTCTCTTTTTCCTAATTATTGATTACAGTACTGAGATAAGAAAATAAGGTTAATTATCATTTAGAGAACTTTTTTCCTCTATACTTTGGTGCTACTCGAGGAACTTGAATTATAAAGAGAAGTAAGTATATTTGCTTTTCTATTGATTGAGTTTCGATCTTATGTGTAGGTATTAGATTCAAAGGAAAGTTGTTTTTGTTTTGGAGGTGAGGTGGGGATTTCAAATGGCTGAGAGGGGAGTGGAGAAATGAGGAATGGGGAATTGGGCATGGGGAATAAAGGGGGTAAGTTTTAGCTTAGCGAGAATGTACTAGTAGAAAGAATTGTAAGGTTAAGTAAGATCTTACTTAGTATTAAGAGATGGTAAAAATTTCAACCTCAAGAGCGTATTTATATATACAGGTGATATGTTTCATATGAGTATAATATAATTTACGTATAGATAATGTAATGAAAAACGCTATTCTTTTCTTGAAATATGAAAAGGCAGTTTTGAATATTATTGTTGTTGTTGTCATGGTGTGTACTTCACTTTCATCGATCATCATCTTTTTCATTTATAGATTTACTATTTTAAAGGATAACGTCGTTCTTTCTTGTGGTTTATAATGATGAATCTTCGAGATAGAATGGATATCAAAATGATGATGGCGGTAGTAAAGAATATAGATTCTACTTGAAGCTGAAAATACCTTACTATGAAAACTTCATCAGATGTCATCATTAGCAAAATAGTGATTTAAATTATCTTCTTTTTCATTACTTTCACAAAAGACCACAAGAAGATCACTCTAATTTCCTCATTAGACTATATACATTTGCCTTCACATCATCATTCTCTTAATATTGAGATTTGCATGTGAAGTTCTGTGCTGCGGAGGTATGTTGAAGTACTCTTTTTGATATGCAAAATGTGGTTTGGCATGATATTTGAGTGGATGGGGATATTATTAAGGTATACATTATACAAGCTGTTTAGACAGTCGAATAAAACTTTATTCATATAGTTTTGATATACCACAAGGCCGTTGATCAAGCGAAGTGGAAAAAGCTGGCTCTGAAATGAGTATACCCTTTAGAGGTGAAGTTATGTATTAAGCCAAGGAAGGGAACTTTGCCTAGACATCGTCTTTTTACTCCAGGTTCATTCGTAAGGTTTTTTTGGTAGGAGCACAGCGAGAGGGTGAAATATTGCGTGATCGACGAACATGGTAATCGACATGGATTTTCCCAAGATAACAGAGTATGCATGGACCGAAATCCATCGATCATGTTAGATAACTGTGGTGGAGCGGAGCCGTGGTAAGATTTCGTTTCCGAGATCGATATGATGGGTATAATCATCTGAATACCTGTGGTGCTGGTGAGGGTTCGGAACCGCTGATAAATCTTTCAACATCTCCAACCATTCGTAAAGCCTGTTACTCACTTGAGGATTCTTGCTGTTCAGGGGGGCTGACGAGGAATAATACAACAGAGAGAATCAAAGATGTGGGATGACAGGATAGTTCGGTTTTCGATAGATAGAGGGGTGCGAGGAATTTGCGAGCTTCTTCTTCAGTATCATCTACCACATTCGTAGGATCCAACGATAACGTAAATGGCGTACCATTTAAAGCGGGCTTCGAAAAGTTCTGAGGGGCTAACTCACAGTTAGAACCAAAAAAGCCAGGACTATGTTTTACTTTCTATCTTGATCGTCGGATTGTGACAGATTTTACAATTTGCCTGGAAACTGATAATGATAATATCATACTCAAATTCATTGACCAAGAATTGCGTCTACCAGGTGAAACAAGAAGTGAAATTGATGCTTTTAGGAAAGTGCTTCTATTCGACGCGTTACAAAATGAACAGCAAGAGTATGAGTATATAAAAGATCAAAACAAGAATCTCAGAACACCTTCATGCAATTGCACGAACTTTGCGCAAATCTTTTTAAAAAGATTGAGAATAATGTCCTACGGCAAGCAACAGAATTATTACAGTGTATATGTTTCATAAGTCGGCCATCATCGCTTTATGAATTAAAAACTGCCATACCAGTCTATTTGAGCAGGTCTAAAAGCTCACGGAGCGAGTAAGAAGATGTAAGTGGCCCCAACTACATCCAAAATCACCACACAAGGCAAAGGGTGATGAAGAAGTTAAACAGAGGTCTTGTGGTTGTATAACCGGAAATGGCGGGAGTTAAATCTATCTTTGGATTCAACCACGGGAAGATCAAGGTCTTTATGCTTGCAATGGGCCTCGATTATCTCCAGCATAGATTGAAAATATTGCAAGGTTTAACTGATAGACTTCTCGCAGACAATTCAACTTCTTCCTCTAACCCCTTTCAAGAAAATTAAGGAAGTCTCTCCGTCCAGCCCGGTGTCTCGAATACATCAAGTGGCATATCAGTGAGAGAATAGATGACCAAAACGATTAGTCCAATCCGACATGTAGTATAAATAGGGCCAATTACAACATGAAGTATCATGCGCAGGATTGCCTTATCTCTACTGACTGTAACTTTCGATAGGTATTTGGCACGGATTTGGAAAGTATAGATCAGTAGTAAAGTCAAAGGTGGAGTAACGGTTGTAGTAAGAGACAATATCCTCCACAGATACCTTACGGTTGGAGAAGAAAATTGATAGTTCCACGCCGTGAGGTGAAGTGCTGAGAATATGGTTGCTGCAGAATAGAATATTAAATGAGTTGTATGTATGATTTGAATCACAGGACCATCTAAATCGAGAAAATTTAGGTGCCAATCATAGCGCACATCTGACTCGTGGGTTATGGTCCATGGTGAAAGTGAAATTTCTGTGGGATGGTCTTGGATTATAGAAACGTGCTCGACGCCAAAGGGTTTGTGCCACCAGAGAACATACATGATAATAGCACAGGAGAAGTAGGCAAGAGTTGAGAGCTCAAGGAGGGAAATGGGGAGGCCTGATGAGAGGCGAGCTATACTCATGATGAGTAGCCATGATGACTGAAGAATAGCAAAGATTTTACCGAACGCATCGGCTTTGGTTCGATCTTCAATAGATGATTGTGTGATGAGAATTTGATTTGGATATGGATGCCCTTGTAGATATTTGACTGCGGATAGTTTAACTCATGGTTACATATGACGATGGAAGTTGTACATACCATAATCTGCCAAAGTGATGCCATACAAAGCCTCGGACTTGTTCGAGATATTAACAGTAATCACTTTGTTGAGAGCAGGCTCGATGTCTGTATTTCTTTCGGATTCAAGAGATTGAGTCTTTCTAACCGAAGACTGTTGAAGTGAACCGACCGTATAGCTATCATCTCGTGCAAATTCCACTTCCGACGACCCTGTATTACTTCTTCCTGAATATCTAACCCTTCTCAAACCACTTGCTGCAAATCCATTCATCCTAGCATAAAATGCATGTGTCAGAGTGATCTTACCCTCCAACACCGTACCCAAGATGCATCTTTGAGCTTCCCATAAATCATATTTCGCATTCATATGCTGCTTAACAGCGACCGCGACGCCCAACTCAGGAGCTAGTATAATAATAATCATCCATTTGAATTTTCTACCTAGACGTCGTATTAACGGCCAGTGCGGCCAATATGGTACTCCTTTAATCGTATACCAGCCAGCTTCATTTTCTTCAAAGCTGGATATATCCGAATGGACGCATTTATATGTGCAAATGAGCAGAACTGAGATACAGCTCCAAATGATATTTGCCGTGCTGCGTCCAGACTGAGATGTACTTGCAAACTCCATACTTCTGCTGCTAATAGTGTTTAAGGATGGTGTATTTAAATTATTTCGAAAATGAAAACACGAGGGTTTATCAAAGAAGATTGTATGAAGAAGGCTATGCTAATACCTAATAAATCATAATCAATCCTATGTATGAGAGCGGGCAAAAATTGTGGTGAAATGATGGCGCGCTGTTTGATTGGTCAGAAAATAATTCTATGGCTGACAGTCAGCCAGCCACAATTCAGATGACTGCCTGCAATAATTTCTATTTATGGCATCTTGAGCCGGTAATTATCAGCCTCAATATATCACCGTGTTCTTTAAAGTAGATACTTTTATATGAGTTTATGTAGTATTATCTGGATTGTGTTAAGCTCCATGCGAATTTTGGCGAAAAACTAAGAATAGGGGGTTAAAGACGAGGCGATAAAATATTACAAAGACGTTCTTTGCGTGTAGAGTTGAAGCAAGCTTAATACAAAGTGGGATTTCAATGATAATGGTATATATCATATAAAACAGAGAGTAGTTAGTTTCCTCAAACTATGTATACAAAAATATCTGATCTGGCCTACTCGAGTAGATTGCCACATACAATATACTGACTCAGCACAATCCCTAGCATCGCGGGAGTCTCGGTAGCCTACCCGCAAGAAAGAGAACTTTTCGTCCTTTTTAGAAGGCGCGATGCTTGTTTCTCCGAAACTGGCAACTTGAATTACCATCTCGACATTTTCAAATTATAACTTAATCACTCTTGCAACCCCAATCCCAACCCCAATCAAAACACAACAAAATCAGTTTCATCGTTATAACTGCGAACATAGCACTTCCTTTGCGCTGGAATGCTCTGCAGCCCACGGTAACTATACCTCCATATTATTGGTGCACTTGGCCTCAATTGAGAGCTAGGTTATATGGCAGGCCTGAATTATTATGATCGCTATACTTTGTATCCAGACATCCAAACAAGCCATGAGATAGCAAAAAGAGATTTTCATAGATATCGTGCTACGACCTTGGAGTATACATGCCTCTTTCTCAACATTTTCCTTTCTCACTCTTGTATTTCAAAAGTTCATTTAGAAAGGGTTTGTTGAGATAAAGGGTGGTATAATTAATACTATATTGCAGATGCTATTAGCGAACGTATTAGCGAGCGCTAGTAATTGAGAAATCATATAATTAGTTTATTAAATAGTTATCAATTGTAATTTAAGTGTTTTATTTAAAATTATATTCGGTATATTTAAATATTATTCGTTTGAATTCTTTGTATTTCAAACTTCTTGAATACTAATCAACATGAATTTATAATTTAAAAATATTAAATAGAAATCAAAAAAATAAACTTAGTATAAAATAATTTTTGGTATTACGATTAATGTATTATAATAATGTCTTTACGTTATAATAAATTTGTTATTATTTCATTTAAAGTTATACATATATATATAAGATATTAATATTCATTTAAATATATCGTCTTGTATTTTTCATTAAATTTTATTTAATTCTATATTTCATACTTTAATCAATCGATTCGAAAAAAGATATAGAATAATAATTTGTTTTTTTTTCAATGAAATTTACAAATTTGTATAAAAGTTTTTCATAATTAATTATTATATAATAAAGTTATTATTACAAGTTGAATCTTACAAAAATTTATTCACTTCGAAACGTTTTTATACATCAATAAAGTAATTTTACAATTTACAAATAACATCATCTATTCTCTAAAATCTTGCGATTAGATTGATATTAATATTGATAGTTTTGAATAATATTTGATAGAATTATAATGAAGTGAAAAGACTTAGTTTTAAATGTTAAATATAATTTTGAAGACATTCGCGTTTCTGGTAGTGCATCTCTTATCATTCGAGCGGATAAAGATTCAAGGACTTCGTTGATAACAATAAGATTAACATTAAAGTTATACAATGGTTAAAGTATGACTGAGATATATATAGTAGTTGATCAATGGATTATAAAGTTATTTTAACAATATCGTATGATTTGGTTATTGTTAAAGAGTTGCTAATATCGAAATCAAGGATTATATAATCAATATGATATTCTAGACACTACTAGCGAAGAGATTAGCGAGCATTGGGAAGCTACATAGATAGTCTATTAGATAACTATCAGTTACAACTCAAGCGATTTATTTGCAATTGAGTATACTTGAACGTTATGCATGTGTACTCTTTGTACCCAAAGCCCTTCCAACAGGGATGACAGCATAGATAATCATTATTTCTTTTAAATCTTGAGCCTAAACACCTTTCTATGCGCGAGAGATCAAATGTAACTCCTCGGACCAGCAGAACTTCCAAGTCAAGGTGACCCCTTCATCTAATATTCCATTCATCCTACCCTCACCAGATCTACTCTACAACATCACACATACAGCCTCCAAACAAGCCACTCACCTCCACTCCACATCTTTCAGCCCCACTAGAAGCCGCATCTATTGCCCGCTTTAGATGAACTTACCGTCCTTATCTCACTCCTCCTCCAACACCGCAACCCCCCAAACCCTCTTCTCAATATCGTGATCCAAAAAAATGCTTACCCTTGCAAAAAATACCTGCATGATAACCCACAAACCAGGCTTCTCCACATAGACTTAATCAAACCACGAAAAAAAAACGACTTACATTATCTCTCTCGCTTCCAATCGACTAAGCAGAAGTCTCGATCTTGAAAGTCATAGGTACATTTGAAGATATTGCGGGTGTGAGGTTTGATTGAGAAGGTAGATTACACCCAATGGTTTTGAACAGAAGAACAGGGGTAGTAACCTACTAAAGTATTACCAGCCGCGGGAGGAGTATGGATTGGGTATTGGTTAAGGCGAAGAGAGCTTCGATGGCAGAGATGGGCCTTATCCTCTCACCGACTTCCACTATCGAACTTTCAAAGAGCATCCTTCAAGCTCGAGATAACACTTCCATGAATAGTAATATCCCCCGAAGCAGCACAATCTTAGATAATAGACAATTTTGTCAATGAAGATTTGCTCGCTAGCCTCAAATCGAGTGCACCGAGACTTCAAGAGCCGGTGTTTGTGAAAAGAGAAGGCCCGAATCGGCATTCTGAGGCGAGGTTTTGATTGCAGAGATTGTGTAAATAAGGGATGGGATGAAGCTGCTATCACTGAGTGAAGGATATCGGAATTAGACGATGCCATCGTGAGGATAGATAAACATTGTACGAGTAGTTAGGTTAAAGTTAGGTTGAATAACGCCAATGGTTTGATTTTGGAGATTGAGAGATTAGAAGGGAATGGTGTCATTATAGAGGGAGCCTATTATGATTCATCTGGAAGTGTATTGATATTGGTGTTCGTTTGATGTATGATTCTTGATCTATAATTGATATGACATAAAGTTTGGCTCCAAATTCCAGATAATATATCACCAGTAACAAGCTTTGTAGGTGACATCAAATGATTTTTGTAAGTTTATTGAGGCAAGACTAGGTTTTTACAAACCTAGATTGAGCACCAAGTGAGCGGATCCAGTGTCAGGGAGGACTTCAACAGGATTTTTCGAGGCTCCGATTGTCAAGTTCGCACACCAGAATCCTTTAGGGCCCTGTATATGAAGATCCAAAGGGTTGGGTACTAACCCATTTTAATAAGTAGCATGGTCAGTAACTTGAGTTTGTCCTATGCAATGAAGTTTTCATCGCCCTTGGACTGATGGTTTGAACGAAGGAAACAAGTTCTAAAGCACGAACGAACGTTCCCGCTAGAGATTTGATACTTGAAGTTTACATAACATGAATACTAGAAGTCTTTGAAGCAAGAAAGGAAATGAGAAGTCACTAGAAAAACGAGAGAGAAACATGAATAGAACGAGGGGCGCGAACTGCTTCAACCAGTAGATAACAACATTCTTCAAGTATCTCACTCGAGTCATATAACCCATACGATCTATTGATCAAGATGGATACTCAGTCATTATCAACCAAGTCAGTCCCACAGTGGTCCTCAGACTGAGAGTATGGGGATGCTCGGCTATTTTCACAGTTTCATTCGTTTTGACATTCAAATGTATGCAGATCCAAGGCTAAGAATCTAGGGTCGAGAAATCCACAAGGCTCAAACACTCATTCAGACACCAGCAAAATCTCTGACGCGCGGCCCTGTCAATCCTGGGGTTCGCTTGTCACCATAGGAGCGCGGTATGAGTAAGCAGTGCCAAAAACCCCCTTGTTAAATAATCGATTAACTTTCAAGCAGTCTGGAAATCCTGACGAATTGCTTAAATCATCGCTATTGAAAGGTTCAATATTTGCTCGGACCAAGTGATGAACAAATTTCATGCCGAATTTGATGAATGTGCGGTTGGGTAAGCGGAGATAGGGGCAGGGGTTACCTCGTCCTATTCCTACTTCCATCTGAAAAGTGGGGGGGACGGCTCATTCTTCAACAATTTTGAGTGGCTTCTCATACATCAATGATGATTGGCCATTTCCAGTTCGAAAAGGTGGATATAGACAACAAGGCTCGAAGATATTAAGTAGCAACCAGGCGTGTACGCTCAGCCTCTGCGATGAGGAGTCCTCGTAAAGCATCTACCAAAAGAAAATGAGCTGCAGTATTATACGACGCCGATATGGTGGTAGCAAAGTCCGATCAGGTTGCATTACATGCAAGTAGGTTGCATTCTTAAACGAAATCCCGCGAAGAACTATTTTAGTTAAGCTTATTCTGGTTTAGGGCGCGGCGAGTGAAATGCGATGAAGACAGACCTACATGTCAAAGATGTTTGAAGGCTAAACGCATCTGCGAAGGGTATGCACCACCACCATCCGCTTCCACTTCGAGCAACAGGCTCCTCAAATTCATCGTCTATTCTGCCTCTGCGCCTGTCGATACACTGAGTCTTCTACCCGGTATAACCCCAAGACAGCAGAGGTCTTTTGATTTCTTTCGACTTCGGACGGCG
The DNA here is from genome assembly GCA_002162555.1 of Monilinia aucupariae. Classification (NCBI taxonomy): domain Eukaryota; kingdom Fungi; phylum Ascomycota; class Leotiomycetes; order Helotiales; family Sclerotiniaceae; genus Monilinia; species Monilinia aucupariae. The sequence goes on from NGKF01000007.1 coordinate 1,937,376, forward strand.
GTGGAACTAGCGGGACCCTTTGGTGCGGATCTTTGGTCTACTATCTTACTTCGGACGGCGCATGATGAATCATCTATTTTCCATGCTGTTGTTGCACTGGGTGCTCTCCATGAGAATTATATATATTCGAGGGATGCACATGCAACCTATTCGGATTATGCTTTGATTCATTATCAGAAGGCTATTCAGAGAATAATCACTCTGAACAATACAAATCTGGCTTTGCATACGGATATAGTCCTAATGATGTGCACAGTCTTCTCCGCGTTTGATAGTCTGAGGGGCCATTACAAGACATCTTTGATGCACATCGCTAGTGGTATAAAAATCCTGGTCGAGGCGGATAAGAGACTTGGTGGACTTAGGGATGGCTCCTTGCAAAAGGATATTTTTCTTCCTATGTTTATCCGGCTAGAGAGACAAGTTACAGACGTAGGACAAACATCCGCTGTGGTAAACACGACGCGCCTCATTCAACAGCCTATCCTCTCTATGCCTAGTACCTTTAAGTCAGTAGATGAAGCGCACATCATGTTCAGCCTATACCTCTCTTGCATGTGGAATATGGTGGCGAAACCAGAAGAGAACTCCAAACATTCCACATCTTCTCATCTACAACTTCAAAGTCATCATAATTACGATGGTCTTGCGAAATGGCTAGATCCAATAGATCCCGCACAAGGAAATGCCGATTATTTTACCTGTCAGACTCCCCCAATTCGTGGAGTGAGTATGCTAGACCGTTTTTCATCTTGGTGCGCGGCGTTTGATGCGTCCGACTTTCCACCGTTTCATCCCGCAGTCCAAATACTGCAAGCGAATCGTGTGATGCTTTCACTGTTCCTCTGTGCGGATACAAAGATGGGCGAGATGGTTTGGGACTCTTACCTTCCACAATTTCAGAACTTGCTGGATTATGCTGAGGGCGTTGTCCCAAACAGATACAGAAATAGCCCTGTTGAGAAAGACGCACCACCAACGTTTCATTATCATCTAGGCCTCCTTAAACCTCTCTATTTCGTTTGCACTAGATGTCGAGATCCACTGACACGTCGTCGAGCTATACGTATTTTAGAAGATTCAAACCGAAAGGAAGGACTTTGGGATAGTGTCATAGGCACTAGGATTTCTAAGCAAATTATGGAGATTGAAGAGGGGGCTGCTATTGAAGCGATGCGTAAGAGTGGTATTATTCCCAAACCCGGTGGTTGGGTTGTAGAAAAGGCGGAGCAGATAGAAGAAGATTTTAGGGTTGGAGAATGTATAATGAAATTTGGAGTAGAGAGAGAAGGATTAATGAGGTATAAACGAGGAGGCATCTGGTATCTGGTAGATGATGGATGATTATGCTCTGCGAGTCCAAGTGAGGTTTTTTGATAAAATGATAGTGTATTTCGACACCATGAGCAGCGATGTTAGCTACAGTGTTCATTGCGAGCGGAAGTAGCGGATGTAATATTAATGGATTAAAGAGAATGTACATGATTCAGAATATGATGATTGTAGCAGGACATGTTGAGCCTCTGGAATTCAACAGAAGAGTTAAGTAATTTAGACTCCGTTGTTATTGTACTGGAACATTTGAATATCAAGTCGAAGTCAAAACTTCCAAAGCCCTGAGCACGTATCCAATTTGGAGAGTACAATACATTACTCCGCGTATGCAATACCACACGACGGAAAAATTCTTAGCCCGCAAAAAGGCTCAACTCATACCATAAGGCTTAAGCATGCAAAATATTGCAGAAATGTGCTAAGTGGTGAATCGTACGACGACATCATAGGAGATCCCTTTGATATTAAATGGCATATATAGGAGCGAGAGCGATTTATCGGCTGTAGTTACCAGTCTCCATACCATTTCAACCAATTGATTGCGTTGCGACATGGATAAAATACGGAGAATGGTTCGACGAGAAATTGCCCAATCATCAGGCCAGTTGTGCAGCAGTACGCTTCGCCAAGACATTGAATAATCCTTCCGGATGAGCATTCGCCCGCAAAATTCGTTCGGCAAAAATGTATTCCGGATGAAGACATGCAACAAAAATAATTTGGAAAAGAAGATATGAAGCTTGAAGCGAAGACCCTCAAGCGTGTCATCAAGCACGATAATCTACATGCCAAGTTTGCACTCGCCAAACGTGGCAAAGAGCAGGAATACAGTACTGGTAGCTAGATACCTAGGTATCGAAAGCAAGCTCTTCGCCGTTGATTCTTGATATCTGTCCTTTCATCAGAAATCATCGGTAAGTTTTCGATGAATGAAGTTTGAAAGATACACAAATCCCAACGAGGAGTGTGTGTGTCGTCGGAATTGGAATTGTAGATTCCATCATTAGATCATTGTTAGCTCAGTAAGCATCTCTTCATGACTCATCCAGCATTTTATCGCTTTCACGAATAGCCTCGAGTTTTGAGAGCTCCAGCCATATCGCTGTCCTTCCACTATAAAAGCCTTGCTTTCAATTGAACACCAATGCACGTTCGGGCTTGTATACCCTCGAACTGGCCTTCCCAGTCTTCGCGACCTTTGAAGTCGACATTTTCGCCAAGATTATAGAAAAAGTGTCTTTCCTACCATGTATACAGTGGCAGTTTTCATATCCGCTCTTGATGCCTCTGATGTTCTTGTTTCAGACTTGTCGCTGGCCCACTTTAGAAACAATTTCGGTCGATGCATGAATAACCATGTTGTGGAAGACATAAATGACCCCGCACTCCAGTTGTACCAACTTGTAAGGCTACCCCACGATCTCTCGCAGCCATTAACAGACACTCCACCGTCACCAGGTATATCGGGGTATTTATGCTGAAGATCTGATGTAACGGTTCCACCCAAAGACATGCCTGCTATATCTGCCTTGCCATTTTCGCAAATTCGTGATGATATTGACAGGAAGGGTAGCAGTGTCGGGAATGCTGAACAGCATAGAGGAATTGGATCTGCCATGGTTTCGAAAGCCGCTGTAGAGCTCTATACAAAGTCTGATTGATGTGAAGAGGGAGGAGGATAAAGGTCTATGGGGAAGTAGTAGTGTTCGAGTACCTAAAGTATTAAATGCGTTTGAAGTGAAGTAAGTGTGGAAGGACTCATCTCATAATTGCTCAAAGAGTGGTAAATCCGAGAATTCAACGATACAATACGATTCCTTGAACATTACTTGAAGGCTTGCGATGATTAAATATCGAGTTGTATTTGATAGAACGGGATGAATTGAATGAAGTATATAGGAAGACCTTGGGATACACTCGAGTAATGTTGATATGAAAATATGAAGATACGAAGATATGAAGATAAGAACAGAAACCTTAAGGTTAATACGCGCCACCAGCGTCTCTTAGTAAGTTTATCCGAGCTTGGCAAAAAGCTTGACCGCTTGATTTCTTGTGTTGTGTCTCCTTACCAACTTCACCAGTTGTATCTTTCGAACACTTTTAACAACACTTGGATGCTTTGATACTCGAGTACTCGTATATCTACCGGAATTATCCACCTTCTTACCAAAAGGTATCCAAGAAACCACGGAAACCAAGATCGATCAGAATGGAACTTTGTATTGTTGGGAAAGTTCTCAACGAATGTGCTGGACCTAAAGGATCTACATTCGCCGTATTTTATGCTCTCATGTGGACTTCCAACGCTTCCTAGGGGTGTGCCCTCGATTGATACGGAATCCAGTGCAGACAGCAGTTCGTAAAGTTGTGAAGACATGATAGGTTTTTGATATACTTGCCCGGTCCTACCTGCATGGCTCGCTGCTTCTCCGATTTCATCTCTTTCACCGTTCCAAGAAACAGTTTCAACTAGCCTGCAACTTGATTTGGGGGAGGCGATCAAGTCTCAACCTTCTGCAAAATCCTGGTAAAGTCTTCGTCCACTTAACAATCAAAGTTTTGACATTTCAAATCACTATATTTCTTCACAAAAGCTTACATCCCAAATTATCGAGTTGCTGGAAATACTGGAACGGCAAACGGCGTTTATTATTTCCTTGCAGTCAATATCAATACATTGGTTGACGTATTTCCGCCCATACTTATTAATGGTGCGACTGGCAACAGATGGAGCCAGGATCTTGACTGTTTCTGGGAATGGTGGTGTAAGTATATCATCTCCTCAGAAGTTGTTGCAGCAGTCTAACGATTTTAGGCTCATCAAAATCAGGGAACACAATCTTCTGGTTCGAGTGGTTGTCAAACCCTTGGAGAAGCAACCATCAATTTAGCTTTAGACGCCAGTGGCGTAATATCCGTGTCGGATTATTTTCAGCCCTACGACTATCAAGACATAGATGCTGATGATCAAGACTTTGGTAGAGGACGTATTGTCCTAATCGATCCTAAAGTCTTCAAAGGCACATGAGTGATTAAGATGGCCGTTACTGCTGGTAAAAATGAAATGATTTATATTCTACTCTAAATGCGAATAAGCCACCTTTACAATATCAAATATAGAATTGATGGCCATGACGATCAATGGATATGCATATAATGCAGGCGAGTTGGATGATAGTCCTTCCTTCATCCATAGTACCGTAATGAATGGAACATGGGATCTTGGATTTGAATATTTCACTGCTGTGAGCCTTCTAGCGATAGGAATTCGGATCACTCCAAGCTTGCAGATATTTATACAATCCTTTTTCGATCCAGTTAATGTGACTGGACTGTATAATTCCTACTAGCAAGTTTGGTTTGATGGATGTTCAGTTAATATTATTCTAAAGGGTATTGCTTCAACGGCTCCAAGAACAGATTTATCTATTAGCAATGGGGAAGGTGGATGGCTTCCTCAAACCAACACTCTTATGGATTTGGAGAAAGTTGCCCCTGGGAGTTCAATCTCTCAGGGGATAAAAATCTGTAATATTTGAGGTTCTTTTTTAAAGATAAGTAAGAGCAAACCACCAAAATGGCTCTTCCATATCAATGATCCTGCAGAACTGCACGAATCACAACAGATTGCCATCAATGATTGTGCATACGGGACCGTTTTTTTCTTCTCGGCAAATGTGAAAGAAGACAACAAGTCAGATATCTTAACTAACAATACTTGGACTTTGAATACCGATGATGTTAATTGGGGAGTCCACTGGTGGTCCATATTGTTGGAATTACTGTTACCGTTATTTCGAAGAAAGTTGGTCCTGTATACTCCACAACTGGACAAACCATCTACAACCATCTTGAGTGTTTGTGGAAATCGACGACCAGATCACGTCTTTTTCCTAATGAAGGCTATACTCCCAATTCTAACGCTAATGATAACAATATTTGCCAAGAAGCATGTTATGGTCTCGCAAAATACGGCTTTGCTGATACAGAAGATACAAGTCAATGCTATTGTGGAAATACTCCTCTACCACTAGTGACACAAGATATCACTGATGCATTATGCAATTTTGCCTGCCCAGATGATCCAAATGATACTTTTAGTGGAACCGGTTATATTTCAGTCTTCTATGACCCTACAGAATACGTAGCTGGAGGTGATCCGACATTGTATGTCCCAAAACAGTCGGTAGTGTCCGCAATTATAATCACCGGGGATTTCATAGTGAGGCAACGACTAGTCGCGCATTGGGAGACTTAAGACCCCCAGCACCTTCAACGGGATTCATAATCGAGTTATGTGTAGCTGGCTGCAAACAATTTACATATTTTGATATGGAGTACGCTAATGAATGCTATTGCGGAAACAACCTAGGTGTCACTCAGTTAACCAAACGAGCAGTACTCCAAGCGTCAATAGATATTTCATGCTTTGCAAGGGCAATATAAAAGAATATTTTGGAGAGCCTGGGATACTTGATGTGTATATGCTGAATACCGTAACCTCTTCGTTGCAATTTATGACGTCGCCCAGTAGGAGTATATCTACATCTAGCTCGAGTAGCACTTTAACTTCATCTTCTCCAACTTGTACTTCCTCAGTTATTTCAAAACCCGCAGGTCCCATCACGGTGACTAACGTCCTAGGCTATAACTATTTGGGGTGCTACAGTGAAGCAACCAAAGGCCGGGCTCTCTCTAGTTCACAGCCCGCGCCTCAAATTCGAGGGTTCACAATTGAATCCTGCAAAATAAGTTCTTCGGCATTTGAGTTTTTCAGAATGCAATATTTAAACGAGTAAGTCTTCCATCTCCTTTGAAATCTCTTCGCTAAAAACTCATCTTGTAGATGCTATTGCGGTGCCACCATAAACGCTAGATCTGTTCTTCAAAGAAGCATAATCTCTAGTACTAATGGATGGGATCTACTCTGTGCTGGAAACTCTAGTGAACACTGCGGTGTTAATATTCCTTTTTTAGTCATTCCATCTTTCTAACGAAAACAAATGCTAATGTACGCGAAATAGGGGGTCCTAGACTCAACATTTATCTCTCAACATGTATCAGTTTAACGGCAAATACTCAACACCCACTCCCATAGAACCAATCACAGTCAGCAAATTATCAGGATGGAATTCTTCACGTGGCTATAATGAATACAACCGGTCGCGCATTGAGCGGTCTTGAAAATCCTGTTCCGGGAGCAAATCACAGCATTGAGGCTGCTGAGGCTGCTTGTGGGGCGTGGACTTACTTTGCGCTGGGATATGCTGTGTTTGTATTTCTCTCTTTCTTGTCTGGGATGGAACATAATGGGAGACCGGGCTTGAGTGCTATGGTTGGGTGAGGTGAGGTTGCTTCAATTATATGTACGTAATGAGTTTTACTGCGGTAACACAATCGATGCTAGTGCAAAACTTCAAGTTGCCATGTCGCGAGTGCGACGGCTTGCTGGGTGGTTTGCAAGGGGATTGAATGGTGTGTTGGAGGGAGTGTGAGGTTGGATTTATATCGGGTTGTTGTGGGGGATGGGTGAGTTGAGAGGATGGATCTGGGGGGTGAGGGGAATGGTGGAGGAGGTTTGGGCGAGAGAATTTGAGAATAGAGGGGAAGAGGAGGGGGGAGGAAGAAGATGATTTTAGATGGTATCTTGATGGATGCTTGGTTTTGTTGGGGACTTTTACTTTCTTGATAGGCATTGTGTTTTGAAGGTTTGCCGATGAGTTCTATCGGATGGTTTGCTTGGGAGTTTAGAAATATGAAGGGTATGAATGATATGGTGAATGATGATGATCGTGACTATGACTATGACTATGATTATGAAGATATTATTCGTATGTGCTGGTGTCGGCAAAATAGGAATAGTAAATTAATCACTCCTAGATCACGAGATTCCATGGAAGGAATACGAGAATAGCCTGGGGATTTCCCGCGGCCCGTTGGATAGTGATGGGAGATAGGGAATAAGTATGAGGTGAGCTGATGAGCCTGCGATGAAGATGAAGTGTGAAGGAGTCCTGGAGTCGAGTGGTAGGGATGGGATGGATGTTGGGGTAAATATCAGAGCAGGTAATTAGGGGACTTGCATTTCTTTTTTGTTTTTTTCTTCCATCTTTAGATGTGCTTGTTTGTATGATCGTATTGAATGAATGGTTGGTTTACTCCACGGATTTTGTGATGTGATATGATAAGATGAGATATAAAACCACAGACCTTAAAAGTCGAGTCGTCGGATTCAGATCCTCGGCTTGAAATTGGTTGCTTCTTCTCTTTGTTGGGAATGTGTGATGTATGCCATAGTTTCTGAAGTGGTAAAGTCAATAGAGTATTTGGCTGAGAGATTCCGTGCAAATAGGCGAGGGGCTTCAGTGGAGTGCGATTAGTGTGCCACTAGGTGCCAAGCTAAAACAGACTCCTGGTAGATTCTGGCTCCAGGTGTATAATTAGCATCAAAGGAAGGACATTTATCAAAAAAGCCCCTCGATTTGTCGGTACAACATTGGAAGGAATAGGCTAATTGAGCACGGACCTCAGCCATTGAACTTCAACATCACTTGCATGAATTATCATCCAAGTTCACTCACTTCACGGTGTTTTTCTTGGATATCATTTCATCTTGTGAACTCGCTTGTGATATTGGTTGTGTGCATGGGTTCTGGAGATGAAAGTGTTCTTTGGGTTTCTGGGGGGAGAGGGAGAAGATGTGAACATGATCAGGCAGCTTTGCACTTTGTCTGGAGGTTTTTAATAGGGCTCCTCGGGGTGGTATATTGGGGGAGTGGTGGGTGTATCTGCTACATTATAATGAAGGCTGGAGGACTTGCGTGAGTATCGCTCCAGCATATTTGGCTTTGGCAGAGTCGTGGCCGGTATTGAGCTGGTCGAGGAACCGAGAGGCCGGAATAAATGCCTGTTTGAAGTTAAGTTGGCGCTCCCAGACTCTGTATAGTCTGTTTGAAATGCAAGCGCAGAACACCGATTTCCAGAATTTTATTCATGTGAGCATTCCTGGAGCCCTACGATGTTCTTATAGTATTCCGATTTAACTTTCAAGAGTTCTGATTCTTCAAACCCCTGCCTGCGGAGTACATGCAGGTATCCGCAATCTTTGCAGTGAGTAATCTACCTATTAGTGGATGGTTGTGTCGCAATATCTCACTATAAAAATGAGCAAAACTTAGAATCGCGTATATTATCTCTCTTAGGCGGAGGTTTTCATTGTTCTTGGTTAAACTGTCTCTAATCACGCGCATGAGATATTACTGTGAACAAGTATGGAAGTTACATAAGGTAGGCTGCTCATGCGAGAGTTGATTGGGAGGTTGGCTAAGACAGTAGAAGCTCTATGTCAATAGGTAAAATTTGAAGTATTCACTAGTCGGCATCTAATATCTCAACCTAGCAAGCCGTCAGCTTGTTCTGCTGTCTATTATTCTCTCACTTCTAGGTTTTGACCACCAACGATCTCAAAACAAAACGTCAACAATACAATAGCAAACACTAAATCCATAAAGCTCTATTCCCATACAGATAAATTCTATCCTCGATCCTTGAAGTCAGAAGACCATTTCAAGCTGAGCACGGAGCTTGATCCCGGCCTTCGAAACAAAACAACTGTCTCCGTCCAGGTATCGCGATTGCCTCAGACTTTCAAATACTATCTCTAATATTTACACTGAAAAGTCTTTTTCCTTCACTTTTGGACCCAGAAAAAGGTAATACTGAACGGTCTTTGATACAAACTACGCCGGATTCAGAATTTCAAAAGTTGATCAAAATCGATCTTGAGAAGCATTGTAGCTTCTACGTGCGGGCAATTTCCTTGCAGCAGCGATACATTAGCAATGAGTCTTAATATTCCATCGGCCTTGTTACGTACACGAGAGTCACGGGTGGAAGATAAGGAGGTTCCTATGGAAGATTCAGGTATTCCAGGTGATCTTCATCAGATGGAGCATACTATCGATGCAGGAGCAGAATTAAATGCAGAATCACTTTCAGTAAGGCCTGCAACAGATGCTGAGCCTGCACCAAGAGAAGAGGGTGATGACAATGGTTCTCGTGCCATTAGATATGAGAGCAACATCGCCGATGACGAGTTCAAGCAGGATTCGGGGTTCTCAACGCCAAGAGCAGCCTCCAACAACCCTAAGGGGCCAAGAAAATCCATATTTGATGGAATGGCTACAGCCCGTAGCAAGACATCCTCTGTAGAGAAGAAAAGTACAACTTCTCGAAGACGTCGAGCCCTAATGCCAAAGGAGTTCTTCACTCGCCAATACGAAGACAAGGTTAAGCAAAAGGACATATCAAATCGGAATCCTTCAATAGGTGGTCGTATTCAAAAAACTACTAGCCATCAGCCCCAGAAAAAGAAGCCCCAGTCTAGCAAAGCCAGTTCAGAGAAGTTGAAACTGAGGTTCGCAGCCGCTGACCCGTTCAGTCTTGATCTTGGCACTGAACCTCCTAGATTCCAAGCGCGCACACAGAAGGAACAGTTTGAAAATCTTCTTGCGGATTGCCCCGAATATAATGACCTCCATAAACGTGGTGTGACTAAAAACGCATTGGTGAATGCTTCTAGGAGTTTTGGCTATGGAAAGATGCAAGTTCAAGATGGAAAATGGAAAATGGAAACACCAGGGAATGAAGTCTGGTAAGAAGAGCCACCCAATAATTAAAATCTCCAACTAATCGAACTTTAGCGCTGCATAATCATCAGTTGATCGGATCATCTTGGATGATCCGCCAAGAGTGTTGGCCAGAAGGCCCACAAGGTGGCATGTTAGCAGACACTATGGGTCTAGGGAAAACCATTCAGGCCATCGCTGTAAGTACACATATCTTCCAATACCTTCCTAGAAGTTGACAATTTAGGTGATTGTCGGAAATCCTCCGGATCCTGATGAAATTCCGGTTGACGAGCGGACCACTCTGATTGTGGTCCCCAGCAGTATCGTATGAAACTGCCCAGTGAGGAGAAACCTTGAACTAACTTTTTGCAGCTTCAGCAATGGAGAATGGAGCTCAAGATACATGCTGGTGATACAATCAAGAAAATAGATGTTTACAAAAACAGTGATGGGCGAGATGCGGTAATTTACACAGGTGCTGATGTAGTACTCACAACATACGAGGCAGTTCATAAGAGTGTACCATGGCCGGATGATGAAACCTTATTCACTCTGAAGAAACGCGGAAGAGGAAAAAAGTGTCAGATTCAGGATGGGGAGTCTTCACACGTGGAAGCTTTTATCGAGAAAAATTGGAAGAACGCAGGTGTCTTGCACCAAATCAAATATTATCGGGTAAGTTTTGCATCGGCCCAGAAGATACATAAATGTCTGACACACAAACTCAGGTGATTATTGATGAAGGGGCAAGTGATTATCTTTCCAGTACAATGATATTTTTTGTATACTTACATATTGTAGCACGTGATAAGGAATCATTTATCAAAGACAAGTCTCGCTGTAAATGCTCTGAAAAGCAAACACAGATGGCTTTTGAGCGGCGTGAGTAATCTAGCCTTTCTCATCTGAACAATGCTGACATCTAGATCAGACACCGTTTATAAACCGCCCCCAGGGTATGATAGTCGTGCTCTCTTTATTATATAACTACTAATACTTGTTGATTTAGATTTCTTCAGTTATTTTCGCTTCTTGAAAGTCCCTAAGCGAGACAAATTTGCAATGTCAGTCCCGCCTAAAAAAGCTAGCTCTGTGTTCAGGACGTTAATATCCAGTTAGATTCTCGGCTAAATATTGCAACTTGGAAGATGTTAGCTTTTGCACTATATTTCATGGAGTCTAGGAATTAACAGAGATACAGAAAGAATGCAGCCGTCGATTGAATGAGATGTTGACCACATTGATGACTCGGTGAGTATAGTATTTTCATTCATTCATGTTTGAAATGATTTGAATGATGTGTTAATATGCCTCAGGAGAACGATGGAAGATAGAGTTCTTGGCAAGCCGCTGATCTCGCTTCCTCGAGCCCATCATAAAGTCATCAGTGTCAGCTTCAACGCCGCAGAAGAAATCCTATACCGTGCAGTAGAAGATAAGTTTCGCGAATTGAGGAATAAAAAGCTTGAAAGTGATGATTTGCAAAAGGAAATGTCATGTTCTTTCTCTCAAATTTCTCTTTTGAGGCAGTAAGCTTTCTTATGGTTGGTCAAATAGTTCTACTGATTGTCTTTTAGATTGACTTCTCATCCAGCGATGATTGAGCGCAGGATTATGGTGTGCATGCTTCTCAACATTCCTCAGTCTCAAACTCACAGATAACAGGTACTTTTTAATGAGCACGAACTGGTGGAAATCCAGGAAAAGATTCAAGGCTTGGATCCCGTGCTATATGAACGTGAGAAACCAAAACCGCACCATCCATGTTATGCCTGCTAATTTAGTTATAGGGGTTAGGTCTTGGATTAGAGGAGAAAAAGCGAAGGTAGCTTCCGAGTATAAGCTTTCATTGATGAAAGAAGATACAAGGATATGTGAATTGTGTCATGAGGAGTTTGACGATTTAAGAGAGATTCCTGGATGCAAGCATCTGTTTTGCGAATTCTGCTTAAACAATCAAAACGAGAAGCATGGGATCGAGATTTCAGAAAATGGAAGAGACGTAAGTTTAAATCTAGGTATATTCCGATGATGATGCTAATAATTCTTTAGATGTACAAGTGTCCAGCTTGCGCTGAGCCGTACTACCCTTCCGAACTGGAAAAGGTACAAGAAATACGAGGAAAGCAACATAATGACTCGAAGAAGAAGTTTTTGAAAGGCAAAGACGCTCGTAATTACATACCAACCACACAGAAGTCTGTGTGGCTAGATCTTTATGACCGAGGAAAAGTTGAACTAAGGCCAGGTAACAAGTTAGAAGCTTTGATGGAGAAAGTTCAGGAGTTGCTTGCAATGCCTGCCGTCGAAAAAATAATCATCTACACGCAGTGGAAAATGCTGAGTGCAATCATTGGCCGTATGCTCGAGAAAGAAAAAATCCACTTTCTCTACTTTACGGTAAGTTTTGACTTGCTAGAGCTGGTTATTAGTATACTAACTACCCTCGAGGGCGATATGAGTGAAAAGGCACGCGTTAAAGCTATCGAGCTATTCCAGACAAAACCTTCCAACAAAGTTCTTGTCTCTGGTCTGAAATGTGGCGGTTTAGGCTTGAATTTTACATGTGCTCAGGCGGTCATATCGATGTACGTGTACAATCTGTTTGTCCTTTTGAATATGACACTAATGCATTACAGTGACCCGTGGTGGAACCCTTGGCCGTATGTGAGATGTTTCGATGATTGATCATGATGATGACTGACTTTTTCTAGTGAAAAGCAAGCTTGGGGTCGAGTCTTTCGCATAGGCCAAAATCTAGAGACGTATTGCTTCTCTCTTGTCGTGAAGAGCTCTATCGAAGAAAACCTTAAAAAATGTAAGTTTCCGAGAAGCCAGCTCAGTATTTCCAGTATGTAAATTGCTAAGCATCTAAAAAGTGCACCTCGAAAAGCTTAAAAATAACAATATCGCTTTACAAGATGAACTGTCCGGTGAAGAGATGGAATCTCTGCTTGACAGCGCCGGCCCTGAAAAGACACCTGATCTGGATGCCGTCGACTTTAAGGGTGATTCCATTTATGCCGTCGTGGGCACAGAACCCGAGCTAAACTCGGGTTCGGCCACGTCACCAGGATCCCAAGAAGCTTCTGGCGAATCTCCTGAACCGCTTTCCGAAGACGAGTCCATGGAGGATGTTGATGACGAGATGAATGACGGAGAGGATTCTTGAGATTTCGACGATAATGCTGCGCACGCTAGAGGCTGCAAAGACTAAGTCTACGCAGGCTACCCGTTGAAACAGACAGCGACGAGGACCGCGAAGGCGACGAAAATTAGCATATTCCATACTTCTAACATGGGACCATTTTCCGCATATGCAAAAATTTCACGTCACACATCTCATCGTCCTCAACCAACAAAATTCCTCTACAGCTTCTAACCAACCACTCAAACGCCCCAAGCGAGCAATACAAATTCCCCCAAAAATCAACATCATCAAAAATCTCCCCCTCAAAAGTTTTTGGACCCCTTTTATTTTGCTTTCATCCGAATTTATTTACTTCACCTCACCTCACCTCGCTTCGCCTCATTCCCCTACACTCACATCCAACCCCATCATCCTTCACAATAAAGTCACCACCCACCCCTTTGACCCTTTCGCCCATCCGTCAAAAATTCCCCCTCGCGGCTCCATTCTTGGAACTCGCGCCGTCGCATCCCGATATTCGATATTCCACTCGTCCTGATGGTGGGATCTTTCGCTTTGTGGTGGAGTTTTGGAGCTGTGATGGGCGGATGGATGGATATCAGGAACCCCCCCCCCTCCCCTTTTTTTCATAGCATAACGCAACATAGCACGTTTTCATTAACGGCATTTTACATAAGGTTTCGCTTATCGGTATCGGAATCGTTTTCCCATGGTGTTTTTCTTTTTTTTATGGTGGTTCGTTGCGGTGGTTCTTTTTTATTGATTGGTAGGAAGTTAGTGAGTTAGTTAGCAAGTAGGAAGGTAGGAAGGGAAAAGGGGAAGGGAGTGAGGGAACGCGATTGCTTATTTGCTTACTTGCTTACTTACTTCTACTTACTTACTCATTCCAACTCATTCCAACTCATTCATTGAAACAACATGAAAAATAATTAGAGTATTTCTTCACATACCCCTCTTTCCGTCTATCCCTCTATCCCCCTATTCCTCCACCCCATGTTCCCATATCATATCATATCATATCATCTTCCTCGTATTCTCATCCCCCCTCTCAAATATTATATACCATATACTCCTACTCACTCTACCCACTCTACCCACTCTAACCACTCACTCCAAGTAAGCGACTACCCGTACAACTACAAGCCAGCATGTGCCCAAAGATGAGAACAAAATGAGAGCAAAAGGGTAGCGACGACGACGAGTTCAGCAGTAGCAAGACAATAAAAGCGCGGTGAACAAAATCAAAATGGTATCATCATTACTGCTTTAATATTGTTTCCCGTACCATCTTCCTAATCATTTTTCTTCCCTTCCCTTTCCTTCCCTTCCCTTCCCCTGAAGTTTCCTCTTCATCATCCTTCAATCAAGATCCCCTTTAGCCCCCCTTTCATCCATCCGTCCATCCATCCACCCCTCCCTCCCTTCAAAAAAAAAAAGCGAATCCCTCCCCCCTTTAAAGAAAAACTAATGTAATCTGAAAGAAAGGAATGTAAAAGAAAGAAATGTACTTGAAGTGTCACGCACTCCCATTTGCCAATCATCCCAATAAATTGCACCCTGATTGCTGAAATTGCATCTGCATCTGCATCTTTATTTTCATCTCCATTTGCATACACATGGAAAAAAAAGAGAATTCGAATGAAGCGATTTTTCCCGGTTGCGAGATTCCCAGTTGCTATTTTATTTGATATCCACGTACGTTCACAATCACATCGCATCAACCCAACCCATCATCGTTTCAAAAGAAAAAAAGAACCTGGACTCGAGGAGGCGATTCATCATATTAAAGTATTGATGATTCATCCTCAAGTCATATGAGTGAGCCCTCGATAACCAATCTAGACGGAGTAGGCTCATTATCTACTCCATCATCATGATTCGACAAGGCTAACTCTAGATTTGATAGCTCGATACTCAAGCATCATCAAATGCGGTTCTGAGATTCCAAATATTCTTCGTTCACTTCAGATATGCAGTCGATGATTCCTTAATGATCTTGCTCCATCAAAGCCCCAGTCATGTTGGTGATGTTTTCACCTCTCTCGCCCCAACATCCCCTTCATTAGCCTCTGCCTCATCTCCTCACCCCCATCAAATCCCCCGGCACTACCACCCGCCCCATAACTTCCACTACCCGCTCTGTTAACCCTCAACAGATCGTTCGCGCCGCCATCAAAAGCGTTGCCCAATCCAGAACTCGTGCCATAAAGACTATTCGTGTTCGCATTACTTCTTGAACTACCACCGCCTAAATTATGCATATTTGTTTGGCCGTAAGGAGATGCGGCTGGATGTCCTAGGGTTGGAAGATCAAGGGTAGGGAGGTCGATATATGAAGGATCCGCAAATTGACTATAGGATTGTTGTTGATGAGTGGTTGGAGTGGGGCGGTTATATGGGGAGGGCTGATTTAGGGTTGAAGATTTGTAGTCGGGTTGAGAGTAGGAAGGAGTTGCGGCAGAAAGAGAGGTTGTGCGAGGGTTATAAGACGTTTCGGGTTGTGAATAAGTTGGTGAGGGATTAGCTAGAGATGATGAGGTTCGGTATGCAGTATCGGGTTGTGAGAAAGAAGGTGACGGTTGAGTTATGGTGTGAGGGCTAGCTGTGCGGTAGGCATTTTCGGCGTGAGAAAATTGTGGCGAGGCTTGGCTCATGGTGCCTGCTCGGTAGCTGTTGGCCATCTGAGGCGAAGGTTGGTGAGTGCTATATCGCTGACTCGCTTGATTAGAGGGATATTGTGAAACATAACTGGTGGCAGCATGATTGGGAAAGTAACTATTCGATGCGTTTCTCGAAACATTTTGAGTCATCTTCTGAGTCTGATCATCCCGGGAATGACTTTGCTGTGATGCTTGATGCTGCATTTGTACTTGCTGCGGCGGTTGAGATGTCTGTTGGGTCATTTGCTGTGGTGTCGCTTGGGAAATCGAGGATGATTTTTGATGTTGACGTCCTTGAGGTGTAATTGTTGTGGTAGGGGTAATGCTGCGGCCATTCTGCTGTCCAAGATCTTGAAATCTAGCATAATGAGCTTCAAGACCATCGGCAGGTCGAGTTACAGGTGTACTCTGCTGTGTTTGTTGGATACTTTGTTGTATGCTGTGTACGGAAGTAGCTGGGGAGTCTGGAATAGAACTTGGTGGTATGGGTGGTGTAGCGTTACTGACAACCGATGAACCAGTCTTCTTGCCAGCCGAAGGACCATTAGCTCCAGGAACCTTTGGCTTTCGTTGTCGCTTGGGGGGTGGTGGAACAAGCGTTTCAACCATGGGAGGCACGGATTCCCACTGCACATTAGAGGTGGTATCCTTTTGCAAAACCGGGCTTTCAGCAGGCTCAGGCAGAGGACTAATGTTCTGAGCTGTATGACTTGTTTGCGATTGAGTTCCTGACATATTTTGAGATGCAGTCATTGGGGCATTCTTGGGCTTGATGGGACCACGTTTTCGTTTTTGACTGCCAGCAAGACTAGCTGTAGGAGTGCCATCGTTTATAGGTGTTCCTTTAGCGGAATTGAAATCAACTGGGGCTCCTCCGGGTGCGTGTTCATTAGGATGGAATGCTTCAAGAACGGCGCGTTCTTCGGGACTGTATTGATCTGTTGGGAGGGCAGAAGAAGCATGACCTGCATTTGGCTCTGAGTTCCAATGCTCTGCCGAGTATGTAAGTTGTGGCTGTCCACTCTTGTTGTTGGTGTCTGTTATTGGCACAATTGGTGAATCCTTTGCAGAAATGGGTTCATCGGCTGTCATCTTTGCAACGGCCGCGGTAGGTTGCTGCTGAATATGTGGCTCTGATGGAACTGGCTCTGATGCGGCGGCATCAGCGGTGCTCATTCCTCCATTGTTATCATTTCCCGTCGGTACTTCCTTTCCCTTATTTCTCGATCCTTTTGGTCTCCCCCGTCTTCGCTTGCTTGTTGATTCAGTATCGGGGGCATGATTCTCGACTTGTTGTTTCGATGGGGTTGCGGGTCGCTCTGATTCGGCCTGAATTGGTTGATTGAATTTTAGCGTTGCTGTCGACGCTGATGGAATGGCTGCGGCTGTTACTGGTATTGGTGGAGCTGACATTGGGGGTGCATTGTTGACTAAAGCTACCGATTGAGGCAATCCCCAAGTTGGAGCTTGCACAGCAGCACCGAAACCAAAACCATTTGCGGGACCTGGAGGTTCAGATGTGCCATTCTCTGGACCTTTCGAGTCTCTCGGTGGTCTTCCACGACCCCTCTTTCCCTTGGCAGAAGCTGGCTCTTGCGGTTTTGATACTATAGCTTCTGGTGCTGACGACAGGTCGGGGAATATCTCTGCCAGCCATCCGATAAACAATGCCCCGGTCTCTCGTGTATTTGCACTCTCGGGAAAGATACCATCTTCGGGTGGCGGTGCACCAGGTATACCTCCGAAATATGCCACCGCTTTACAGACTTGATCGACGACTGTCACTGGGTTGATGCTTCTCAATAATGTCAACAATCGCGCTTGTTCATATTTCGTCTCATCCGGAGTTAGCGGCCTCGCACGTTGTTTGTGATCATCTCGCGAAGCAAACGGCGACGCGCGACTACCACCTTCATTTTTCGCGGCATCGAGTCCTCTCTTCTTCGGAGGAGCGTATTTTTCCGTCGCAGCAGCTTTCGCTCGCGAGGCTGTGTTCTCACTTGTTCTTCGAGCTGCAGCATCACGCTCAGCTGAAGCATCCTTCCCCAGGGCCTCTTTCTTTCCTGGCGTACTGGCCGCCATGTGCATAACACCAAAATTGCCCTTTTTGTTATCGGTCTTGCCCTTCAGCTTAGATGGAACTGGATTCCTGACCCTGCCGTCTTTATTGGGACCCAGAACACCTTCGAGGACCGGGTTCGAATTCAATTCCACCAGCTCCAACGTGCCAAAGCCGGATTTCGGCGATGATGACGATTGATCTTGATCCTTCTGGATTGTTTTCGCAGGTGAGAGGGCTGGAGTAAGTTCTGTAGTATTCTGACCAGAAGTAGGACGCGATGATTGTGCCATCGAATTCTCTGTGTTGGATGTAGTGTCGAGATTGAATTTACCGACTAAATTCGCGTTCGGCGTCTGTATTTTAGGATAAAGCTCGGTCGCATTAACGATATTGGTATCAACAAATTGATTCACACGAAAGTGACCGAAATTGCCTTTATTTGTAACAACTGAGGATGAGCCAGAGGATATCGTTGTCATGATAGTGATTGAATGAAAGATGTTGTCGCCATGATATCTGTTTGGTGGTACGAGGAATTGATGATTACCTTTGTACTGGTAGATTCAGATCAACAGGATGGCTGCTTTTTGGTTGTTGTGAACCACGGGATCGCGTTTCAAACAAGCTACGGTAAACTTATGGACATTTACATCATCTGACGAGGGATTACGAAGATGCATGTTAATATATTTATAATGCCATCTTATTACTCGTCGTCAAAGCATATATTAGCATGGGATAAGAGTGGAAGATATATGAGGGAAACATTATTATGGAATCTGTGATGTTCTGCCATATTATCATCATTTATTGCCATATTCGGATACAAGCTTAGTAATCCCCCCCTGTAAAGTGAATGGATTTATGATCTACCCTATTTCCTAGCACTTGCTTGTAATTTGCTTACTATTCCATAAATATCCATCTCACCTCTCACCTCACCTCCGCCTCTTTCTTACCTGCCACTCAATTTCCTCTTCTTCATCCCCCTCCAATCAACCAAGTGATCCCCCATCAAACACCCAGTCCTCGTACATTCCATTCATTGATCTGGTGGTCGAATGGCTGGCTGATAATACCCAGCCAGTACAGTAAGTACAGCAAGCACCCAGTCAATAAGCTAACCTCAAATGACCTTTCATACGGAGTACATCACCACTCTCTCCTTCCTCTCCTTCCTCTCCTTCCTCTCCTTCC
>NGKF01000007.1:1964376-1984052 GCA_002162555.1 Monilinia aucupariae
GGGGAGTTTCGGTTTCGGTTTCGGTTTCGGAACTGGAGGTCGCGTCGTCTTCCCAGGAATCGGAGATGGGGGTTGGGGGTTGGGATTTTTTGGTGGTTTTGAAAGAAGGTTTGGTGGTGGAGGAGGAGGATGACCCCTTGGTGGATGAGGATGTGGATCTGGATGTGGATGAAGGTTTTATAGAGAGGTTTTGGAGGGTGGAGGTTAGTTCTGAGAGGAGGGTTAGTTTTGATGTGTTGCGAATTGAGGAGAGGGGGGTAGAATGAATCATACCATCTGGTTCAGTCGACATCTTTGCAGATATCTGATCTTTTGACCGAGAGGATCTGAACAATCGTCTAATATTGTACGAGCAGATCGGAGGAGAGTAGAACTGCGTAAGAGTAAGGTTTGAGAAATCACAATGTTCGCACTCTTAATCTTAGTATGAACAATGAATCCAAGCAAGCTCGCTAATATTGGAGGATAGAATAGAAATTGTGATGGGGTTGATTGTAGGGATGCTACTCGAGTATTGAATGATATAAAGATGAAGATGGTTGAAACGTCGTTATCATAAATACTCAAGTAGATATTCATTTGATATAACTAGCTATATACGAAGTACTATATATAGTGATAAATAATTAACTCAAAATCAATTTCTCCGCATTTCAATCATTTTTGAACCAATAAGGTTAAATACAGAGTACAATCAAGGTTATCTTATCTAAGGATTCAAATCTCTATATAACGTCTTTCATCTTTCAACGGTAAATTACAAAAACATCATAAAATTAACGGTTTTTTGGCAATTATTTCGTAAATGGCTAACACGCTTATCCGCACCAATCAGAGCTCGAGAGAGGTTCATGTACATTCTACCCCATATGTCTCTCTGATTGGTCGGGTCAAAAGAGTGAATGATTATGTAATCGTAAAAGGGTTTGAGGTTATCGGCAACTTCTTGCTTTTTCCCCATAGAACATCCCGTGGTTTTAATCTTCACGACGGCGAGGGTTATTTTGTATGAGAAATTGGCTCATACCTTTCAGTTCATCAGCCTTGAATTCTTATCTGGACTTTGTTTTGAGCCTATGTGATTGATTCATTCACCATATTCTCTCCAAAGGACGAACATTAAATATGATTCGCTCAAAGGCTCTGACGCGGGGTAGATTTGGAGGTACCAGTACGAGGTCTTTGAGTCATCTTGCTAAGCAAAATACATATGAAGATAAATATGGTCAGACAATTGATAATCTGAAGATTGGAAGTCATACTCGAGTGATTTTTCAAGGATTTACAGGTATGATGATGAGCTTGTCCATCTCTTGACTTTGGATCATGACTGATTTGATACAGGTAGACAGGTGAGTCGAGGTAAAGAAACATTGGTTGTGATCTCAATCCTGATTCCATTCTACAATTAAGGCGACAGAAAATGCAGAAAAATCGATAAAATGGGGAACAAACATAGTTGGCGGTGTGACGCCTGGGAAGACGGGAGCACATTTAGGATTGCCACTTCTACCTACTGTAAAAGAGGTATGTATATCATCTTCACGAATGCCAATTGCACTGATCTAACCCATACAATCAGGCAATGGAACAGCTAAAGCCAGATGCCACTGGGATATATGTAGCAGCTCGTCAAGCAGCAAATGCAATCGAAGAAGCAATCGAAGCAGAGGTACCTCTTATCGTTGCTGTAGCTGAACATATTCCCATTCATGATATGTTAAGAGTATGGCCCCAGCGGTTTCTAATAAAATGTTGCTGACATGTTCAAGATTCATTCCATATTAGATACTCAAACAAAAAGTCGATTGGTTGGTGCAAATTCTCCTGGCATCATATCCGCAATTGGAAAATGTCGAATTGGGTTTCACCCACTTTCTTGTTTCACACCGGGTCGTATAGGTATAATTGCTAAATCAGGGACTTTGAGTTATGAAGGTAATATTTTGGCTGATATTCATGATATTTATTAATGATAATAGCTGCTGCATCAACAACCAGAGCGGGCCTTGGTCAAAGTCTTTGTATTGGAATGGGTGGAGATGTATTGGCGGGAACTAATTTTGTTGATGCCTTGAAGGTTTTTGAGCATGATGATGATACAGAAGGTATCATTATTATTGGTGAGATGGGTGGTGAAGCTGAACTTGAAGCTGCAGCTTGGATAGGGGAATATAAAAAGCGTACCCAAAATCCCAAGTATGTTTTCTGCCGACTTCTTTTGATTTTACTGACCTCTTCTAGACCTATTGCAGCACTGGTAGCTGGTATTCATGTATCTAGTGGTAAAGCTATGGGCCATGCTGGAGCCTTCCTTCTACCAGGAGAACCCGATGCAATGACAAAAATCAAGGCTTTCGGGAACGTAGGAGTTACTATGGTCAATCACCCAAGCAGGTTTGGCGGTGTTATGAAAACTTTATTGGGAAATTCTAGAAAGTTAAGCAGCGACGTGGTTACAGATGGCACTTTTCAAAAAAGGGGTATACACACTATGAGAATACGACCAACACCAAGAACTTCAGCGATGATGACGCAAAAAAGAACCATATACCTCAAACCCGGGGGCGTGGGTGAATTACTCGACGAGAAACGCATCCCCCGAGTCAAAAAGCTTTCGAGAACGCATTCTCTTGAGCACCAGAAAGTTACTATTAGCATTGATCGAAGCAACCGCTGTCCATGTATTATAGTACAGAATCCGGATGAGAACCCCGAGTCCCCTTCTCAGCCGGAAAGGTTTTCCTTCTCATACGATTCCGGTCCCAGTATTACTACACTCAAGAAATGTATTTCATTTCTCAAAATGGTAGATGAACCAAAAACGGCGAATCAAATTCTCCCCAAACTATATGGACTCTTCAAAGAAAAGGAAGCTTTCCTTCTCGAGTGTTGCATGACAAAAGATTTCCACCGGCGAGATCAGAACAAAAAGGTAACACTCATTACAAGTGCCAAATTCGGATTGGACGACGCGGCTTTCAAAAGCGCAAATCATCACCCCGAGCTCCACTCTCTACCTCGAGCAGATACTCTATATCCTGCCGAAGCCGAAGCGGCAAAATATGGCATTGTGTACTTCAGGCTCCCGGGTAAAGGCAATATTGGAACATTGGTCAATGGCGCGGGATTGGCCATGAATACCGTGGACGCTTTGAAGGAGGCGGGAGGCCGAGCTGCGAACTTCTTGGATACCGGGGGGAAAGCTACGGCGCAGACGGTGCAGAAGAGTTTTGAGGCAATCTTGGGGGATCCAAAGGTGAAGGTGATTTTTGTAAATATTTTTGGGGGTTTGACTTTAGGAAATATGATTGCCGAGGGGATTTTGTTGGCGTTTAGGGAGTGTAGGGTGGAGGTTCCGGTGGTGGTTAGGATTCGGGGGACGAATGAGAAGGAGGGTCAGAAGATTGTAGGTTTGGTCTGGTTTCTTTCCTTGTTTTTTTGGTCCTTTGAAGGTTTATATCTATGCGTTGTGCCTTACTAATCATTCTTGATACTCTAGATTGCGGAAAGTGGCCTACCACTCTACGCATATGACGATTTTGACGAAGCCGTGGCAAAGGTCATAGAGTTGGCTAATTCAAGTGAAGCGAGCATTGACGAAGCGAGAATCGATGAAGCTAAAATCGATGAAGCAGAAAATAGTCAAGCACACGAGTCCTCTCTCTAAATCCATCATTCAAATAACAGAAACATAAAAAATAGAAAACACCCGTCTGTATAAGAGGGAGAGACATTTAGATCATACATTCTCTTAACAACCTATGTTTCTGAGATAGTAATAAGACAATGATATCAACAGAACTTCCAAAGAACCCCAGGCCATTCCGTACTGTGAAGCAGGAGGCTTGTTGGAAGGAGAGCAAAGTTACGGGAAAGCATGAGTAGAATATTGTCATCGGTAGATATTATGTGATATGATATGATACCTCTATCTAGGACTAGTCATTCTCCCTCTCGATGTGCAATCCTTTCTGTTCACCAATCTGTTCGTCGGAATAGATTGATAGGTAGAGTAGGTAGGTGGTTGGCAAGCAAGCGAGCAAGCAAGCAAGCAAGCAAGCAAGCAAGCATTCTTCAAGGAAAAAAAAGTTGGAGAAATTGGTAAATTTCTTCTTCTTCGGTTTTATATTCGTATTCCATCTCATTCATTTTTCTCCGTGTTTGCGCGCGCGATATTCTTTGTGAGTGTGGTTAGATTATGAAAGGAGTGGGGAGGAGAAGGAGAAGAAGAAGGAGAAGGAGAAGGAGAAGGAGAAGGAGAAGGAGAAGGAGAAGGAGAAGGAGAAGGAGAAGGGGAAAATATTAAGGCTTGGAGCGAAAATTGAGATGGAATGGTGGGAGGTTATTGGCTCTTGTTTTTGGAAGGTTTCTTTCTTTTTCTTCTTCTTCTTCTTCTTCTTCTTCACCTTTTAGCTTATATATCTTTTGTGTTTGTGATAGTAGGTCGTTAAACGTGCTTTTCTTTTCTCCCCTGGTTATATACTCGCCAGACTCCATGAAGTTGTTGTAGAGTAGAGAGAGAAGAGAAAGATAGATAACATTAGGTAAATGTTGCTAAAATAAAGTATCGAATACTTCAGCGACTAACGGATTGACTAACTTTTGTCTCATTTCCGGAGTAGAAAAGCTTTATTTATACTTTTAGTTGGTGTGAGGTTCAGGGTTATGGTTGAGGTTAAGGTTCTTTTGAATGGATGGATCGGTAGATGGAGATGCTTGGGGATTTTTTTTTTCTTTCGGTTGGGTGATGTGTTTGGAGAAGTTCTTGTTTACTCGAGTACTCGAGTATGGTCAGCTATTCACCCCTTTCGCTTAGACCTCGATCTGAAAGATATATTTATTTACTCGAGTAAGCAAAGCAAAGGAGAGGAAAAAAAATTAAAAAAGTAATTTTCTACAAGCACCACAAGTTTTAATCTACGAGGAAACCCGGCGGCGAACTTATTCTGCAATCAACAGAGTCTTTGGATGTGAAAAGGTGGTTCTGTTTGAGAGGATGTGATGGACCCGGCGGATTGAGAATCCCTCTTTGATACCAACTCGAGTATGGCAGAGTAGATTATTCATCTTATTCGCCTGCATTACTTGCTTACATCACTCCTTCCCATACTTTCCGTAAGATTATTATGTCGATAAATAGACTGTTCTTTCTCACAAGAGAATATGACCAACGATCAATATCACTTTTCTCGATAGAAAGAGGGGTGTCGATGTTGATGTAACGCCGCAACTTATTTCATGGTTCTTCATATGCTCTAGTAGAGGATCCTATATCAAATGTTCTCTGCATCGACATAGAGAATTGTGTTACTGACTATCAAATAATCACTATCGTCACTCTAGGCCCTTGCCGTCGTGTTTCAGGTGCTCTTATCAGGTAGTTAAGTTACTGCCATTTATAGTAATTGACCTCGAGATCTTGAAGATTCAACTCTCTTTCTTTTGGAACCTGGCGAACCAAGGAAGATTACATAGAGATACTGAAAAGACTTGAGTATTATTACTGGAGATAATCACGGTCTCTTAGCTCACTGCTTGCTTAGCTTTTGTGGTTTGACATTAGTTGAAGGGAACTTTATATGCTCCCGCTTCGCATCTTACTTTCACGTTTGCCCCTTTCCTTTTGGATTCGGTGGATATCACATTACAAGTTGATATGTTACCCACTACTCTAGTCACCTGGTTCTATTATCCTCAGCATAGATAAACAGGTCTCTTTCTCATTCTTTTCTGAAGTGTAAAAGTGCCAATACAAATATATCTCACTCGGATGAATGTGGCTCGAAGTCTTGGAGTATTTCATCGAAAAGTACTCTATATATCAATCGTTCATTCAATTAATCATCGGCTTTCTCCTTCAGATTGATCAAGGGATCTCGTATCAATATAAATTGTTTTCGTCAGTCGGTACTGGTGCTGTCATATTTTCTTATTCGTCTCAAGATGTCGGATAAATAAATCACATGCTCCCTCCCCTATCTACAGACGAGTTTTCATTTTTCCACGCCATCTGAGCAAAGATATCTCCCTGGTGAAACAGAAAGCAAGCAAAAAAATTGATTCATGATTTACGCGACTACGATCGCTTTTGTATGAGCAAGATACCTCAGAACTTATCCTACCCAATAGACCAACCCTTCATATATCATCAAAAAAGCTGGCGGCAGTTGTGGCGCCCTCTGCGTCGTCCTCAACTTTTTGCAGGATCAAAGGCGGGGCAAGCCTCTAATTATATACCCATGAAATGGGAAAAGAAAGTCTTACACGAAGGGTCAGTTGACAAAGAGTAAGGTCATTTACGGAATGGTGCAGAAGAAGAGTAGAAGAAGTGAATGAAAAGGGAGTGAATGCGAACGCAATTGGGATGAGGTGCGAAAAGGATGCGGAATAGAGAAGAAATACTTTTTAATTCGTAACAATTACGCAAATCGATATACTAACTTTAATTAACAAATAAAATAAAAGGTTTTCAATTTATTAATATTATAAATTATTGATATCTAATAGGATAAACAATAGCTATAATCATTTCGAAGATTTTCCAAAGAATAAAAGGTTGTTTTGTAAAAGCTTTTTCTATTTTTTCCTTGTAAAATATCTATTATTGTATATATCATAAACGAATCGCATAATTAGTGTAGCTGTCGCTATAGATGGATCAAATCGATTATGAATTACTATTACTATTATGAGCAAGATTCCCGATCGACTCTTTGAATCCGGTAGTGTTAAGATTATATGTTTGGTATACAAGTAGCAGAATACGGTTGACCCTAAGAAAGTTTATATAACTAATCATCAACTAACTTCATATCATTGACCTCACTACTACTCTACACTATTCACTTAACCATATCAGCAGCAGATCTTCTCCTATTCACCCCTCTGCCACTTATCATACAAGTCCTCATTTTCGCCCAAGATATTCAATATCTCTGTACACAACCCCTCTCCAGGGTTCGGAGGAGCGACACCAGGCCTATATCTAAGGTGGGCTTCATATTAGAAACTGGTTAAATGAACAAGAAGCAGCTATTTTGAAAATGGCATAGGCGCTATTCCAAAGATCCTATCCAATCTCATCAAGAGATGTATCTAAATATTAAACCATGTGTGTATGGATGATACGAGTCTGGAACTACCTGAGAAAAGCATGTAGATGGATATGATCATTGAGAACAATAATCTACCATTGTCATTCATTCACATGTCATCGCTGTCGTTGTTTCACGGCAGTTATTGACTATTGTTATAGCTTATCTTGGGATTCACTCGAGTGTATATGTGTGCCAAGAAGAAAAAAAGCATCGCGTTCGGTAGAGAAATTATGTAGAAGAAGAATACCCCTTTTGATCGTATGGGAGACCATCGTTCGCAGCATCACTAGTGCTCTAAAGTATACTTCAAATACTCCTAATCCAACCCGGGCTTATAAGGTTGTACAACCATTTTGTTTATGCTGTACATTTATTAGTTTCTCATGGTTGTATGTAGCTACAAAATACGAATATAGAGTATCGCAAATTTATATACTCTCCCTGAGTATCTCAACGATCTGTTGTGTATTCAATCCATTCAATGGGAGGCTACTCTGGGTATAGATAATATGCCTTAATTCCAGATGTCTATTGTTCCTGGTGCTAGTTGTTCCAACTAAGTGTTAATTGTGTATCTCAAAATGTCATAAAGCTTGTATCTATTTATATGGATATCATCCTCTCAGATTTCAAGAGCTAGATTGATACCTGATAGTCAGTCTACTCATATATCAATATCATTCACTGGAAGATCAAGGTAAACGACAAGCCTGGTGATCGACTCCTCATATGATTCAACGAAGTTCGTTAAAGAAGGTATTTGGAGTCGCAGAGAATCATTATTATCGCATGTATATTGCCTTCTTCCCTCGCAGTTGAGATCCCTAGACAAATAATATTTCACCCTCGTTTCATCTTATGGGGATTTTCAATTGGAATTTGTAGGATAGTCGAGGCGGGTTTGTATCCACTCACTCCCGCTCAACCTCACTATGCTTAACTTGCGGCAGTCAGTTGAGGCTCAAGCCATTCGCTTCTTCGTTTGCTGCAAGATGATGGCAGCACGATAACTTTCAGTATAGAGGTGAAATATTCTATAGCAGTGACAGCAAATATAAAGGGACAAGACTGAAACTCCCTTACATATACATACGAGTAACAGCGTTTCATCTTGTATCATTTTCCCCCGCTGTTGTGCCTTATTGAATATCTCTTCCACAGGAACTTGTTTGAATTACCTTATTGAATTTACGGGTAATATCTATTGACAAAAAGGTACCTAATCGAAGAACGAAATACCCCCTCATTGTAATGATTCAAATCCCTCTGGATCCCGGGGTCACTCAAATAGGTTCAGAGAATCGCATGTGGAGATAGGGGATTCCATTCACTCACAGCACCCGTATTTATCCTTCATCAGCTATCCTCATAGCTAGTATCAGCATCGAGAAACATCATTATAAACTGCGTCTTTCGACTTGGGTCATATCTATTATGGAGGGGGAGAAACACACATACAGGGGTAAGGCATTGGAACAGGCTTATAGAAACTCACAAGCAAGCAAGTGCTTAGATATAAACTCAAGCCCAGAAACTGCTTTGGCATCTACCGAGTATAGATCACCTAGTGCTCATCCTATTATCCCCAAAAAGAATCACCGCCACCTTCTGATATTTGCGAACTTTAGAGCCTAGATAGTCTTTCTTTCATCTCTTCAACTCAACTCAGCATTCTCTCTCCCCAAGTTTTAAAGGTAGATATCTGTATCCTCCATCTTGACTTCAAAAAACTAACAACGGGGAATGAAGAGCTACTCTTGAGATTGAAGCCTGGCAAAGTCAAACAATGTCTTGAATCCTTTAGTATACGTTTTATAAGCGGACAAAGAGAGATCCTAAGTATTCCTGGCTTGATAAACTTGATTAGTTCATCTCCGCTCTTCATTTGTTGTGTTTGAGTATTTACTATTCAAGTCATCTGCATATCTTCCTATCGGCTATAATTAGTTGGTTTTCCTCACCAGATCACCGCTAGGTCACGCTACAGACCATCATCTTTAACTGACCCCCATACTCTCTATTCTCCTTTGTAAAAATCTATCGCTCCGTCAATTTCTAGATCTGAAATAATAATCCGGACCAAAAACTACTCTGAACGAAATCTATGGGTTTCAGAACCAAACCCAACCATTTGCATGTGGTAGAAAGCCTCCTTCACTAGCACCATGGCCTTGTAAATATGATTTACAATGTAAAAACTTGGTATAGCTGGGGAGAATCTTCTCTAAATCATCCTAGTCAAGATAATGCAGCCCATTATGGCATTAAGATCTCCAATATCCAAAGCCGGAGACCGATGAGAATCACAGTCGGATGCTTTTTCGGTCATGAACTACTCTCATATTTCAAGTCATAACTAGAGAGAGGATTCATATATTCCACCCTTACCCCCTACCCCCTACCCCCTTCTCCGTCCTCCCTAAACCTGTGAGCTTTGGCGCTGGCAACGGTACTTCGCCTTTCGTAGCCTTGGAATAACATAGCATACCTGTAATCTCCTATTGTAGCGATTAGCCCCACTTACTCATTTATTCACCCGTCTTCCCCTTTTTTCCACTTCCTCTCGCTTGGTGTTACTGATGAATGATTGCATTATATAAAGAACACTCTCGCTCCCAAAACAAACAAGTAAATAAAATTACCCAGGCGTCAACACGACCTATTAGTTCTGAAAACTGTATCGAAGACACACGAATTCAAGGCCGAATAATTTGTAGAGCTAATTTGAAACCAGATGGCGAGAAGGAAGTATAAACAACAGTGCGAAGATAGGAGGGCATCTGTAGATTAGCAGATCGGACAAGATAACAAGAGGAATCTCCCGCTGTTCCATTTCTCATTACGCGAGGGTTGTCATTGTTTTGTGATGATGGGATGGGAGGAGTAATCTCCCTCCCTCTCGTCAAGTGCGTACAGTATTGTACAGTGAGTGCTTTCTGACTTCAAGCTCCAGACTGAGGCCCATCCATCCCATGCGCAAAACGCATTCTCGATAATACTTTCTTTCTGTGGTTTTTGGGGCTAACATTTCGAGAAGCACTTGAAATGCTTCAAAAATCGGCATCGTTGTACAGAGAGTCGTCTAACGTCCTAACACAAAATATTCACTCGTGATATCAATTCACACTCGGCTGACCTCATTTACCGTTTACCCCTCACTACGTCGTAGATTTTCTGGGTTCTCCTATCCTCTGTCACGCAGAGTAGCCCTCTAATATTTAATAGAGTCAGGTATTGCAACCCGAAGAGCATCAACAAACTCACTAGAATGGTTTCGAGAAAAGTTAGGGGTCATTTTCAATCTTGTAGTTATTACACGTATTGACTATTGGGCTTTTAATACTTTCTACCAAAAAGCTATAAATAAATCTTTGAAGGGGGGGAGGCTCAGAGAATTCCTTGTCATTCATTTGTTACAAGCATTGCCATTAGATTATGCGTATTATCAAAAATTTAGTTCATCATTAGGTTGTACGAGGCTATTTCCAATGAAACCTGCAGTAATTTCATGTTGCGAAGAAAAAACTTGAAAACGCGGTTACATTTAGAATCTCCGTCCCAAAATTATCATATTCATTTTCCTCTCTGTTTTCATGATGACCAGGCAAAAGGCTTCCAGTAACCTTACTGCAAGCAACCGAAAGTAAGTGTATATATGTTTCTATTCGAGTAGTATTGTAATTCTAGTAACCCTGTTGATCTGTGAGTGGAAACCCCCTTTCAATTTCTAGCTTTTTCATATCTCTTCAACGCTTTCTTCTGCGTTTTACTATGCTTATCTTCTATGGCGACATTGTCGATTGTTCGAAGCTCTAGCCTATCCCCTTCCGCAGCAGATATACCTGAGCCCCTTTAAAGAGACTTAAGTTCTTCCAGATTCGAAGCCTTAACTGCACGCGCTACACCTACAGGTGACCCAGGATTCAATATTACTCTATATGCACCAGTCCAATATCCCATTAACTTCACCTCGTCACATTTTCATCGGGAGCACGGCATAAAAGGATTGCTGTCAAACATTTACTACCAAGTATCGACCATCTTTAGACAAGACGACACAATCGAATATATTAAGCACATAATAATTTAGATGGAGATACCAGAACTTTTACCCGTTACCATGACACAGTTTTGGGGTAGGTGACAACAAGTTGTTTTGGTTCAATCATAGTTTTGGTACATTTCTTGTCGTTCTTAATGCACTTGCTGTCCTTACCGAATCGCAAATAACAATATTGGTGAATTATAATTATGTTATCCTAAAAAAATTGGGGTTGAGGGGTACTAAGTATCTTTCCATGTGGAACGCAAAGAATTGTTGGAGGAATTGACTGAAACATACAAGAACTGCAACGATCGTACATGGGCAGGTAAGTTAAAAAAACGGTAAATGGTATGGTATGTGGAGGTTAGATCTTCGTGATATATATATATTGCCCCTCCTTTACCAAATTTTGCAACATGATTTAAGTGAATACGGCATCCTGTTTAGGTAGACTCAAGATACACACCACACTTCCCCGGCTCGGAGGCTAATCTATATTGCCCATCTTCTTACATCCTTTCAGCATAACAAGGCTCCGTTTCAACGCCAATAAGCTCCTGCCTCTTTGGTAAAGACATTCCAGCAAGAATAATACCGCAGACAATGTTGTTTTGAAATTCAGGCCTAGTGAATAAACGGGCATACATGAAAGCGTTTTTGAGAAGACCATGATATAGCATTGAGCCGCAGATTGTTTTCGCTTATGCGCACTTTACGCCTTTATTGGATGATAAATTGCAATATCTGAGAACTAATCCGTAAATTCAGATGTTTTTTTGAAAGAACTCCTTTCAAAAAATTACTAAATTCGAGTTGATGATTGCATACCGATGACTTGCCGCCATAAATCCACAGTAATCCAATCAACATGGCTGTAAAAAGATTGTGTCTTCCACATGGCTCAAAATCAATATCATAGAAGCAAAGTTCAAATCATTATCCATCCCCAGCCCCCCTCTTCTCCTCTCTGCTCCTATATTTCCATACTTCGTTTCATTGACTTCACTAGCCTATACTCAATAAGCCAACTCAATCATACACTCGATACATTCTACAACTTGTGTCTAGGCGATATGTTATAGATTCTTAATTCACCATGCTCATCTTCCTCCTTCATTAGTAGTTTCCTCACTTCCAGAAAACAAAAAGAGCTCGAGAACGTCACTACCAAGCTCCACACTATCTTGCACTGTACATGAAATGGAACGCAAGGAAATACAGATGATTGATATTACAGAGTTGAAAGTTAATAAACAATTGAAGAATGCATACTTAAAAGCTGATAATATCCTGTCGTTCCAGATATACAGAATTGAGAACATGAGATGGTAATCAGTGCTGCTTTTCTTATTTGTGTTCATTGCTGAACGAGAGACAGAAATACCCAATGACTGATTCATACAACCAAACAACAGCTACTTGGTTTTCGGTACCAGCAGTAACAAGTAGTCTTTGGAAGAGTTATCAACGGCAGAGGCATCGCTTGAAACCTAAGGCAATTGTGTATTTTAAAGATCTCGTAATACTGTAAAGGAAGAAGGATATCTTAAATAGCTCTTATGTTCCTTCATCTATTACAGAACCTATTTACTATTTTCTCCGTTTCTATCTTGCCAATATCCCATTCACTCCGAATGTTCATGTATTCACAGTTTTTCCATCAATTGGCCTCGCTATTTAGCCCAAGCCTCGCTTTATTCCTTTTCTAATCGTATAATATGCACAAATACACCTTTGGCGATCCAATTTAGTTCTGTAATATATATAATCTAGGAGAGATCATTCTAAGGAGAGAATAGTCTGCAGGAGTTGTGACGAAATGCAATAGGCTCAAAATTCAGAGAAGAAATGAGTAAGTAAATCGAGGTCTTCCTATCCCAAACTCAATAAATATTAACACCGAATAGAAAATACCACAGTCATTATACATGAATTTGCCGCCATTCAACACATACAGAGAGAATAAATATCAGAGAACCACTTTATGACTTCCTGAACAATACGTTTCCTCAAAGGGAATTGAGTATATCCAAGTTGGAGAATTGAATCAGAATAATAAATTAATGCTCTTGGTCCCATTCGGTGTTTTATATGCCTTTTTAGAAAGAGTATAGAGTGAGAAACTCCTAGTATACAGCTTCCCTTTCATTTCCCTCGACCACTTTTCCCCTTCCTGCCCACTCACGACGTGATTCATTCAAACTTCCAAGTACTAACATCTTTCCATATTCATCTACCAAGTTACCAACCAGCACCAACACTAATACCAGCATCCTTAGTCCAACCCTCGGGCTCTCCCACAACATAATAAGCATAGATACACCTATCAGCCCATTCTACTACTACAACCTAACAGCCTAGGATAAAGAAACACGGCTTAACAATCAGAAGAATGAATCATGAAAGCTCAGAACCTATACCATATATGAAATGCACTCTAGTATATTCGTTATTAGAAAGGGGTAAAGAGCAATAAAAATAATCTTAATATCGTTGTCGTTTAACACGTATATTGATTTTGTAAGGAGTGGGTGCCAATGATGCATATCAGATGAATATTTCAAATCAGTATTAAATGGATATCTTTAGCCAACAGCGAGAAACAGTAATAAAGGTTTATAATCAGCTCAGCTCAGATCAAAAAGAACAATGAACGCTCGCAACCCAAGGAAAGCATCATGTTTTCTTTGTAAAGGCTCTTTAAACAGATCTGCAACTCAAATGAGATGGCGAAAGCTTAAATGGTCTCCACTGGATACACCCTCTATTTTATATAGCTTGCTGATTTCATTCAGAGAGCCTCTTGGAGATTCGCTAACAGCAAAGTTAAGCCCATTTCCCATTTAAATCTCCCCTTCTCGCTCTACTACTTTCCTCTAAACCAACACAAGAAGCATAAATACATGTCCACAACCCCCTCTTCCTCGAAGAAGAAATTCTTCAAGTTGCTATCACTCGACGCAAATCAATTGAGATAGGTGAGCCTTCAAAACGTAGCAAGTAACCAGGACGAAGGATGAGATTTGAGCACGAGAAACCAATGCCCATGATTTGATCAGCTAATGGGATGAAAAAATGAGTTACAATGGGATAAGATAGTGTTTTACACTGTCGTCTTTATATATTTGTCATCTTTCCACAACTAGAGAGAAAGATTGATATCTACTCGTAGATACTGCCCAATCTGCCACCAAGTAATCCACACAGATAGAATCGAGACATACTAGTACACGATTTGCATCAAAGAAATCTACACTTTCAGGGATTATGCTGAGTCAACACCTGTATATATGCTAGGTCTAAGCCTAAAGGATGCGTAGACTGTGACAACTAATTCCTATGCTCTAGAGTATATGGCACTCTATTATTCTACACCACTGAAGTTCCACTACGCCCTTAGATTGCTCTAACCTAGAACATACGCACAAATATGAACATCCAAATTCTGCTTCGCGATTTTCAGTGCGCGCTGTGGAAGAAAGATGAAGCAACTAAAACTTCTATGTTCATCTTCTTCCGCCTCATGATAATTTCCAGTAGCCTTTCCTTCACTCATCACGCTTTCATACCATTTGAGTAAACCCTCTAGGTAAATGACTTATTTACTGAAGCCTTTTATCAAGATCCACGCACCAAAACCTGAACACTCAGCTCCTTGAGAATCTGCAACAACAAATGAACGCTAAAATCGCTTGATTCGTTCCCAGGTTTGCCTTTCATCGCGAGAATGTATATTTTGGGGGGTTTTTTGTTTCGTATCAGTGGAGAGTGCCACCGGGTCTTGAGGTATATGTTATATACAGTACGAGTATACACAATCAACTATGATTGTAAGCAGAATTTCACACTCATCAAACACAATATGCATTCAAGGGGGACAAATCTTTGAATCCGTGCTCTGAAGACTGGTTATTTAGGTCCCCAGGACTATCTTGCACAATCACATACATGACCCTCCAAAACCCTGTGGAAAAACAAAGCGAACCATCAGATCTTGCAAAAAAAACCTTAATGATTAATTCGAATACAACACCGTATATAAGTCGCTAGAAGTGTATAAGCAAACAATATAGAAACCAGGGTGTTTGAAACAACCAGCCTCCATAGAATTCACAGTATCTTGTCCTATCCTACCCTATATAACCGATCATGAGATGCCATTCTCTGTAAAATATCCCCCAAATCGTCTCATTCGTACGACCATTGCCGAAAAGTATTAGACTATTGGAAGAAAGATTCATAAGTAGTCGCTTTGGAATCTCGGTCGTTTCGCTGATAAGAAATATCACCTAGATCAGAGGGCCCAGATACGCACACACACAAGTTGCTGTGTGAGTCAGATCGGGTTCTAAAAGGAGCGGAGAAAGGGAGATCTCTGCTTGCACGTTGTAACTGTCGCTGGGTTGAAACCGCAAGCCAACAAGATATCGAATGTCAATTCTGTGTTGTGGGTGTGATAGATCCTTCTTCAGTCAGCCTCACACCATCACATCCTAATTCTCAACCAAAGTTCACCCATCCGTATCTGCCACCTTCTCCCTCTCGACATATGGCTCCACCTCCAGATCTGGTTTCATCATTTCAACAACGACCCTCTGCACCCCCATGCTAATCTTATATACCGCCAATCCCAACAATGCAAATATGATAAGTAATAGATTTATAATAGCCAATAAGCAAAGTGGGATCGTATGCCAAAGCTGTACTCTGCGTAAGGGGCATCCTTTTTGCTTCCCATCTTCGTCATATATCATAACGGATAGGAGGAAACGGAGAGGGCGTTTTGAGAGGTGAGATGCTGAGGGAGAGGTTAAAGGGGTCATGGAGGAATCGGTATCTGTATCTTTTTCCTTTCCCTTTTCCTTGTCATCTTCTTCTTTCTTGTTTTTCTTTTCTGCGTCCGATCTACGACGTATGCGACTATTTGTTTGGTTCTTTTCCTTCTTTGGAGTTGAGGGCATATTGAAGTTGCTTATCCATATCAAATTTCAGGTTTTGACCCAAGAGGCTTTGTTGATGCATTCCACTTATGATTGGTCTTATTATGCGGGGAAAATTTGGTAACACAAGAACATTACATGAAGAGATATACTACAAAGCATCATTGAACCAATAATCAAGGATCTTATCATGTTCTGGATATTAGGAGATTACTAAGACATATACAAGACACGAATGGTCAAAGTTTTGATTGACCAGTCAGACGACAAGTAACATGGCAGCAATTGACCAATCCCTCGCACACCATCATGCCTCTCAACTACGAAAGGCTTCGAAATTTGAAAAGACTTTGTCTCATTAAAAGGTTATGCAAACAATCTAGTATTGCATCTTCAAAGCTCTCTTGCATACTATGGAAGATCAAGGAGTGGCCAACAATGTTGTAGCTACCCCGCCCACGTTCCACAGCATCGGCTATGAAATCGTCCCGCGAATACGCGATGGTGTGTCAATGGTGGCTTATTTTAGCACCTATCCAAAGCAGAGTTTAATATAGAGAGCTCCACAACCTCACAATCAAGGTACAGATTTTTTTATAATTCGATATTGTGGTGACAAGATGTTGTGATAAGATATGGTCCACTCGGACTTGTGCCAAATGATTCTACTGCAGCTTGAGGGGAAGCTTGAGCGGCGAAAGGCTGCGAATCATCATAGGTTGGAGTACGTATTGCCTGAAGATCGAGATTGAAGTTTATAGAAACTGGTTTGATGTGATATTGAAAGATACCAAGCATGCGGTGCAAAGTAGACTTCCCTTTTGCTGCGCTTGCTTTATTCTGGGTATCTGGAACCACTGCTGGGGCGGTATACTTCTTGGTCTTTACTGCACGAGAATGAGATGTATCATGTTCATGCAGAATAATACAAGAAACGCGGTTCACCAGTAAATATGGGAGTGAGATCGACCATTGGTTGGGGGAAAAGTTAGAAGAAGAGGTTGTCAAGTATCAACGACATCAAAAAGGGGCCAGAGCAAGAACATCACGTCATGTGATTGCATAAACTTACGTAACCCCACCCACCATAAATTTGATAGCGCCACTCCCACGCAGGTTAAAATCCTGCCCAACAAATCAGAAGACGTCACAACATCCATCCCAGCTTCATGTGAGCTTCCAAGAGCTGTTGTGCAAGTATTTTGGTTACATCCTCATTGACCGGCACCACAACGAACGTACTACATATGCAACTACCCTCACCGACTTCTTAAACCTCTCATATACCTCGAAATCTCGTTATTCAAGCCAATATGGTTCTTGAAAATTCTTCTTCTAAGGGGACAAACGAATCATTCGATTCCATTCCGACTTCCGACAACGATCCGTATGCGTCTTCGGAAGAAGGCCAAGGCCAAGGTGTCGGTGTCCAAGCATACAGAATCGATCCTAGCAAGCTACCTCAACCTCTGCCGATAGTCGGTCCTCTGCTCGGCTACAACAAGACCGTCCTATCCAAGGTCGTCAAGGCACGAATCGATGGTGCAAGTGACTTACTCAACCGTCCACTCAGACAGGACGAAGTCGACGCTTTTGCCTTTCATACTGCGAGATTGATTAAAATTAGTTCATTTGCCCCAGTTGCGGGCTTCTCTTGGGCAATCTATAGAGCAATACAGACTGCCCCCACGTTCCGATTCCCTTTCTATCAGCCAAACCTCAAGACTTTCGATTCAAGCGTGTTTCCTCATGTGCGAATGCCCTATATCAAAGGAAGGCAGGCGCTTATTGCATGGCATTTTGCTAGAGGATTGTTGTATTCTTACGTGGGACAATGGGTATCGAAATCAATGTTTGGAGGATACGGAGCTGTTGTTGGGTCTTTAGGAGAAATAAACGACCCGCGGTTAAAAGATGTCGCAAATGCTAAAAGAGAACTTTTCAGAACGCAAAAAAATCGGCCTAGTCCGGCAGGAACTCCAAGAACACCTATGAAGCCAGGACTAGAACGACCTCAGACTCAGAAGACTCAGGGATATGATGATGCCAGTCCGACAAGTGATGTGGAATGGTCTGGAGAGGACAATGCACCAGTAACTTTGCAGACAACTTCTCAGACATTCCCAACAGCGAAAAATTGGCCAGAGAGAAGGCAACCCCCCGCGCAAACCCCTGCACAAGAAGAAGAGAAGCAATTTGATGCATTCGATAATGCATTCGGTGATGCATCACCTACAAATGGCCAAGGAATAAACACCAAGACTACCTCATCTCAATTCTCACAACCAAATTCAACCTCGACCTCGGGCTCAGCATGGGATCGTATTCGCCGAGGCGAAAAACTCGCTTCAAATACAAGTCCTCCATCACAATCCCAACGATCCGGATGGGCGAGTGTCCAAACTAATAAACCCAAAGCATTGGGTGACGAAATGGCTAGTGCAGATAGTTTTGCATTTTCAAAAACAGAAGAGGAAAGAAATTTGGCGCAGGTAGAGGCACAGAAGGAGTTTGATGAGAGGGTGGAGAAAGAGAGGAGGGGAGGGAATTTCAGTGGGGGTGGGGATCAGAAGAGGTGGTGAATGCGGGTTTAGGGATTTTGAATTATCATGTCGGAGAGTTGATTATATTGCTTAGGTGTTCTGTATGCGTAATGGGGACTGGGAATAAGTCATATCTTGATGAATGGCAACCACAGGAATGGGATCATCAAAGCATGACAACGTATTTGCAAATATATCCTCAAATTAGAATCCCATCCCTGGATTTCATTTTTCATCCAATGAGTATATATGGATACATGAATAGACATACATCTACATCTACACCTCCAATTAGATCACGCATCCTCACTCCGACACTAAAGACCAAACTTTGAACATCGAAGCCCCCTCATCAACCGATTGCATTTTCTGATCATATTTTCTTTTCCTCAACCGACTATATCTTTTTAGACTTTTATTGATCATGCTCATCTACATATACAAGCTAGCTAGCTGGGTGGTAGGTAGGTAGGTAGGTAGGCTTCATACCTCGCTAGCTATGTACCAATAATTGGATCACCACACAACCACGTATGCGCGCATCTTAAAACCATGCGGTGTTGAAACTATACTCGAGTACTAGTACTACGCTATTTTAAAGAATCGCCTTGCCTTATCTTCTCATATCCAATCCAGTCCAGCTCAATCCATCGCAATCCAATCCTGTTCTCCTATTCTCATTGCAATTCTCGTTTCAAATCCCCTACAACGACAACGACAACAATAACAACAACAACAACCCCAATCAATCCATCCACCCATCACCCAACCCTCCAATATGAAAGAAAAAAAATGAAAACGAAAATGAAAATCTCGCTTCCCTTCCACCTCCCTTCGACCCCAATCCCTCCCGTCACCCGCAACCCCACCTTCCCACCTCCCCACACCCATCAACTTTTCCCTCCCATCTAAAACTTTTAAACTTTTCCTCGTCAACCTTAAACATCCAACCTTCTCTCAAAGGGGAAAAAGGGCCAAACAAGAGGATGGAAAAAAGCAAAGGAAGAAGGGAAGAAGGAAAGAAGGGAAGAAAAAAAAAAAGAAAAAA
>NGKF01000007.1:1984061-1995198 GCA_002162555.1 Monilinia aucupariae
AAAAGGCAAAAAGGGAAAAACGAAACTTCCCATCCTTAGGGGGGGAAAAAGATCCATCTAGGCCTTTGCGATGGACAAGCTTTTCAAAAGATGAAAGCATCAACAAATAGGGTGATTCTCCTCAACAAAAGCAAGCGAGGGAAGCATGAGAAGAGTTGAGTAAAGAAGAAAAAAAAAGAAAAAAAAAAAAGTCTCGCGTGGCAATTCTTTTAGACTATTTGGTATATTCTGCAAACCCCTAAAATGGGGGTGGGGACTTTTGTGTGAGGTTTCCTCCCATCCTCCCATCCTTCCTGCTAGTCCAGAGTCAAAATGATAATGATAAAAATGAGAGAGATGTGAATCCATTATTTCCATCCGTTGGCCTTTTTCCGTGGCATTTCCTTCCCAGTTCCAGTGCCAGTGCCAGTGCCAGTGCCAATTCCATTTCCAAAGCCCAAAGCCCATGCAAAAAAACCCCGCCCGTGACCCAGACCCAGACCCAGACCCCGACCCAGACCCGGGTTCCGTAGCCATAACGTATAATGTACAAGTACAGACTCGCGCCATCGACAGCGAGTCAATTTGCAGCAGATTAGCATTAGCAACACCCCTCCTTCTCCTCATCCGCCCCCATATCAATACCTGAATCCCTCCTCTTACTCCTCTCCCTCTCCATCTCATCACAATAGCCCAACGTTGCGACGCCCCAATTCTCAATCCCCTTGTACCGCGCCATGTTGGCCTCCCACCCCCGCAACTGTTTGGCCAGCGCTTCCGTCTCCGAGATCGGGAGGTCGATTAACTTTTCCATGTACGTGCGCACGGTGAAGAGGACGGCGCCCGATTTCTCCAGCCGCGTGAACGTTTGTCGTTCGCGCCGCACGTAGACTTCGGAGGGCGCGAGGGGTGCCGGGTGGGAGACGTTGGGACGTGTGGGTTCGGGAGCGTCTTGGAAGAGGATGGGCGTGGTTTGGATGAAGAGGTTGGAGCGCTCCATGCAGGTGCGGGGCGTGAGGTGCGTGAAGTATCTGGCTTCTGGTTAGTTGTTTCTTCTTTTTGTTTGGCTTTTCGTCTCCCGATATCATGTGATATGAGATATCAGATGAGGGAGGAAATTACCTATTAACGCTCTTCCCCAATTTTTCCTTCCACCCCGGAACTGGCGCGTGCAATACAGCCATGCTACTCCCAATCCTCTCCTGCAATTTCCAGCCCGCGGGAAACAACGTTGCGGAAGCCATTAATTTCCACTCTTCCGGGTCGGAAGAAGACGGATCTTGCAAGAGGATGTTAAAATCTTCCATGCAAAGTCTCGCGGCCGTCTCGAGGGGCTTTTCACACCCGCGCCCAATCACATGTTCCTCACCCGTGAGCTTGTTGAGGATTTTCGAGGGGCTGATGAGCGTGAAGTGGTCCGGGTATCGCTGCAGGAGAAATTCAATCACGAGGGCGAGAAGTTCGTGCGTGGCTTCTAGCGCGGGAGGAAGTACTTGGAGAACACATGGGTAGCGGGTTTCGAGGAGTGAGGCGCGGACTGTGTGTTCGTGAAGATAGGTGTGGTCGATTGTGAGCCAGTTTGACTTTTCGAGGCGTTTGAGACCCATGGATGTAGGGTGTGGCGAGGAGGGCTTGAGAGGGGGGAGGACGTAGGGTGCCTTTTGGGTGCCTGCTTCTATTTGTTTTGGGGGTGTAGGTGTAGGTGAGCTTGTCGAGGTCGAGGTTGATAGAGAGCTGCATGTGAAGAGACGAGAAATGTGTAAGAGGGGGTTTGCAAGTATAGATCTTGTGGTATTTGAAGACGAGGAGGACGAGGAGGACGATGATGACTTCTCGGGACTCTTGTTCTGAAGAGGACATTTATGTGTTCTCCATTGGGTGCTGAGGAAATATAACATGCAGGCCATGGCTAGCACTATGATAGATTCCATGACCAACATATTGCTTCCGTTGCTTATCCCCAAAGTGGATGAGGATGAAGAATCGAATTCTTGAGATCTTGCAGAATCTGTTGAAGACGAGAAAGAAGATGAAGACGAGGAAGAAGATGAGTTCTTGAAAGATGGGAACTGAGATATAGACTGTATCTCGTTCCCATCCTTTGGAGATGACGTATTTATATCACCATCAAAAGAAATAAGAATTTCCTGTGAATCATCCAACACGGTCAAAGATTCAGACCCGTTCATAGGATCATGGACAGGCATTGCCGAAGACCCATGCATAAGTGGCGCTACCCGGACACTTCCTCTGTCTTGCATACCCAGAGACTTTTGGGATATATTTGACAGGATGCCGATTCCGAGCCGTTGCATATGTATGCTGTAGTCGGCTCTCGAAAAAGAAATATCTCAAATCGTAATGATATATTGAAAAAGAAAATTTCTTCCTTGCTAGTTGAAAGCGGATATGGTATGTTTCTTATATGTAGGCGAGAGAATTGACGGGTGAAAATGGACAACGATACTGAAGACAAGACGTTGTGTGAGATTTGAATGAATCCGTGCAACTCAAGGCGTTTGAAATCTGCAATCGAGTGTAGGACGAGGGGAAGGTGTAAAAGATAGTAGAAGATAATAGGTAGATGAGGAGAACAATATCAATAAACGGAGAAATAAAAGATGAGTGGTTGTAAAGGTTCGAGCAACACGGGCTGGGGAGCTTTTTATTGGCATGCAGTCAACAATCTCATCATATCATACGAAGTGCAATCAGATCGTAAGGAAGGCGAGGAAGTTGGTTGGACTTTTGCCTGAACTCATGCTCAGCCATGATTTTGAATCATTGATTGTCCAC
Source organism: Monilinia aucupariae (assembly GCA_002162555.1). Classification (NCBI taxonomy): domain Eukaryota; kingdom Fungi; phylum Ascomycota; class Leotiomycetes; order Helotiales; family Sclerotiniaceae; genus Monilinia; species Monilinia aucupariae. The sequence goes on from NGKF01000007.1 coordinate 1,986,837, forward strand.
CTTGGTCCTCTCACGATGGAATAAGAGGCGACAACCTAGAAGCATGGCGAGCACCGGCTGTGATTAATTGCCTCTTGATTATCGATTGTTGATCTCATGGCGGCCCACTCGGTCCAGGTTGCACCTACTATATTGCGTGTATTAAAAAGTTACCAGGGCAGTCCTCCTACCTACTTGGATAGACTTACTTGGATAAACATGGAAGCCGTCAAACAGGATCCCTTGGTTGAAAGGCTAGAAGTGGTGAAAATGGTTTGATAGGAATGTGATCGAAGTAGATCTGGTTATTTAAGACAGGTGGTTCCTTGCCATATATTGTGGCAGCTCGGCTCATGATACGACACAGACGCGTGCATACTCCCAAAAAAGCCAACCGGAATCCGGAATCTAATCTTCTGGATCGGAACGCCGAATGGAGGAATAGGATCATAGGGATAGTGGAGACCGTAGAAAAGAAGTCGACGAATTCGGACGGAAAGGTACCACAGGTGGAATAGTTGGGTAAATGCAACCAAAGGTTCAATAATACAATAATAGAAACCTCCACCCCAGAAAAATGACGTCTCCACTCCTCAACTCCCAAGGACCAGTCATCGAGATATTCGTGAATGTAATGATCACCAATTTTTCAAGGATCATGGGAGCCGGTAAGGTGGCTCGATGGGTCTGTGTCGGGACATGTACTCTTTGAGTTCCGAGTGGATGCTTGCAGACACGCCAGAGTACACACCGGTGTTAGACTTTATCCCCTATGGCGTGAAATAATAATGCCCCGTCAAACTCGTCAAGTTTGAAGCTTCCCAAGGATATGAATAGAACATTTGGTGTCGCGTGTGGTGCATTTGCCGTACCTGGGGTATGAGAACTTGGAAGTTGTTGAATAACAGAGCTTGCTTGCACAGCATTAGTGTTCGACAGTGGTTAGACAGACTACTCGAGTGTTGTGAGTTTTATTAGGGTGATGAGGATTTGGATTTGGATTAAGGATTAGGATTGGAATTAGAATTAGACCTAGAACTAGTTGGTTGGTAAGTTAATCGCCTAATTAGTCCTTGATACCATGCAGAAAGCAAGGTCCTGAATTTGATTCGTTAACATCTAACCGGAAGTTTTGGAATCTATAAAATCTTCGACGTTGCAGGAAAATGAGCCGAATAGTCGAGACAAGGATCTATTTTTGAAGTTGACCGCTGTGGCCGCTGGTGAAATATATATAGATGCTTGGTAGATAAGCTTCAATTGAATCGATAATACAGTGTTTACTTTTCGTTTCTGAGATTAGATTCTAGGTCATTGAAAGAGAACGAACAGACATCAATAATAAAGCTCGGGGTCGATATATAGTACTCGAGCAATTGACTTTTGGAACTATTCTTTGATCTTTGACGCTTGAGTGTGAGGAGATTCATATGATACGTAGAGGCTCGAGTATACCAACTATAAAGCCCTGGTGATATGTGCCTAGTAGACCATGATGTGATGCGAAAGTCAATTCCTTCTTGACTTCTTGTGAAGATGGAATTCATGTACGGTACCTAGCTACTACCCATTTGATCATCCCTTCAATATGCATACTGGTAATGAAATCCAGATAGCCGTTTCTTAGCTCAAGCCATTCAAAAGGCCCGGGAACGCTTGTATGCATACGCTACTGCAGCATCCTACATCTATCTAATCAGTTGTAACCATCAAAACACAACGTTCTTTCTTTCTCTCTCTCGCTCTTCTTCTTTTACCTTTGAAATCGCCACACCTGCCTCTTCTGCTTTGCCATTCTATCTATCAATTAGCCCACTCGCCCATTGGTCAACCAATCCATCCATGAGTATTGAATCCATCACATCATAATCGTGGCGTATATTGAAAGCTCGATACGACCTGGTGGACCAGATTTAATTCTCCTCAGGCCAGGCCCAAGGATTAAGGATCCAGTGTAAGGTTATTGTCTAATTCTGCAAGAATTATTTCCTCGCGGCACCAGCGGTAATCGTGAGTGCCCCACTTCAAACTAGTATCTTCCAAGCTTACTCGAGTACACTTTAGTAAGGTTAAGCGAATGAATTTTCACGCGCGTCAGCTTTTTTACATCGGAAACTCAAGTTTTTAACGTTGTTTTTAATAGAGTGATATCATTCTTGTTAAGAAATTAGAAATTAGAAAATCTAAAATTATAAAGTTATATTATTAAAAGAATATTGTTAAAAGAATAACATAAACAAAGGCTTATTTAAGATTTTACATTTTATATTTTAGAAAATTATTGATAAATACAAAGTATTTTTAGTAGATACATACATTAACTCGTAGTAAACAGAAAGTATAATATTATTATTATTCGAGTAAATTAAATACAAAACCATATCATCCGGGACCCTGGAGATCGTTACTGCCAGTTGCACCTTTTGCCTCTCAACTTCCTTTGCGTATTCTTTTCCCCCCCTTGGATTTCAGGTTTGCTTTCTTCGGAGTTCTTTTCCGAGTTTGCTTTTCCTTGTGGGTAACTCTTTTGTTACCGATGCAGATGTCTATCGCAGATGTCTACTGCGCTGTACTTCATACTGTATGGACAACCACAATAGTCATGACTAAGTTTAATCGCCGCATTCGCTTTTCGGCAGTTGTGGGGGACTATTACCCATATTGTTTATTGACTACATACATAGTGCCGCATGTACAGGCTACTACGTACGGTAGAGTAAGTACGGCACCGGTACGGTACGACAGCTGTTTGGTTGTCTGGCTGTAGTGTGTGTATTCGTGCATGAGTTGAGAGACAGGGTCAATGCGGTTGATGCATGTCAATTAGTGTGCGAAGTATGCCTGCTGGTAAGGCAAGTGGGCAAACAGGGTGCAAGTGGAGAGTAGCCAGAGCGACAGGACCTTTGACGGGACCTATAAAAAGGTACTTGAAACGGTACGTTATGATTCGATGGTTGTACAACAGCGACGGGTTCTAGATTTATGTGGCTTTTGTTTTTGATAAGGAAAGACTCTAGATCTTGACGTTGTTTCTTTGGCATGGAGAAGTGAGGGGCGATGTTGCTAAACTTACTTATTTTTGGGGACTAAGATATTTGTTTTTCCACTGTCTAATGTTCCTTTGGGTCGTTGGTGCATATAATTTTCGAAGGTGACGTCTGGGCAGATATACACATTAACCTATCATACGTACTCAGTGGGGTTCATCATAGGTGTCTACAATCTCCCTGTCTGCCAACTTCCTCCCTAGCCTCCTCTACCAATAAAGAAGCCTCTAGAATTCCCCGCCACATTCAACTTCTCTACGATGATCACAAAAGATGCTGAGTAACCTAGAGCAACATGTAAAAAACTCCCGAATTTCCAGCCTTTGCTCGCACAAGGTAAGCACAAATAAAACTCCGAAATAGCATGACCCTTAATATTTACGTGGACGCTGCGGGAGCCACACCTCCTATTTCCCCCGCAGATTTAGGTTGCGATGGTTTCTCTACAAAGAGTAATGCTGGAGCTATCATATTTCGAAAAGAGGTTTGGAGCCACCATGGCCATGCGCGTATGGTACTCATGATATGCATCTCGTTTGGTAGAACTAGATGGCCACTTCTTCCCGATAACACTTGGTTGACGATGGCGTTGGTGACGGTTTCTGGGGCGAGAACTGCATCTTTGAAGGCGGGTTGGGCGATGAGGTCCTCAATCAAGGGGGTGCGAATCCAGGATGGATTGACAACACTATGATTTTTTTATAAGTATGGGGATACTGGTGGCCGAGTCGGAAATGAAGGGGAAGGTGACTACTTACGTGGTTCGAATGTTGGGTGCGTTGTATCGGACTCGCAATTCTGATGCAAGTCCTTCGTGAAAGGCAAGAGCACTTGCTTTGGAACAAGCATAATCTACATTAGCTGCGTGGACTAGATAACTGGCCATACTCGCGATTGTCACCACATGACCATGATTTTTCTTTATCATGGCGGGGAGGAATTCCCTAGCCATCAAGAAATGAGATATGGTATTAACATCGAATGTTTTTCGGGTTTGTGCTTCGGTGCCCTCTAAGATAGGTTGAAGATAACCCAATCCAGCATTATTGATAATTACGGTAGGATCTCCTTGACCTTTCCGAATTTCCGCAGCTGCTGAGGCAATCTGAGATGATGCTGTTATATCAACTTGATAATAGAAGATATTTGATGCTTTGAGATTGTCAGTCTTCAATATCACCTGTCTTCGGGAGTCCGGACTTACGAAAAGGATTCTTTGGAGGGTTCAGATCCAACACCACAACCTTTACCCCTTTGGATGAGAAGTCTCGTGCCATCATCTCTCCAATCCCACTCGAACCACCCGTGATCAAGACCAACTCTTGACTTTTGGTGAACCTCGCATTTCCCTTCCAATTATTCAAAACAAGTTGAGATAGCTTATGATTGATGCGTCGTAAGATACCAAACACAAGTAAAGCCTTCAAAGAACGAATGAAGGCGGGAGAAGTAATATATGGACGAATCCTATTCGGTACGATGGATTTCACTTTGTGAGGGTAGTACACGAGTGCCACAAGCAAGGGACCGGTGAACGTGGGATCAACAGGAGCGCCGAGAAATGCTGACATTTTGGTCTTTTCCGCGATATTCACTATGACCTGCAGTGGTAAAGGCACAGATGAACCAAGAGGCATGATGGGCAATAGTTTGGATAAAAAAACAGTTACCACTCCCAAGTACAGTGATCAATCTACTCGAGTACTTGAGTCGTGAACTCCAAGACCGACGACCTTGTGAAGCTACCGAGGTTGTGAAATGAGAGGTCAAGAAACAAGAAACAGGGATATGGATAAGGAGGTCCGAGATTCGTTCGATGCGAATCACGTGAAATGCGGGTAAAGTCACGAGTGATGTTGATGTTAGTTGTAGCATTCCTTATGGCGCAGTGCCGGTATACTCGAGTACATATCGTCCTGGTTGAGGAGCTTGCAACCAGGAATAGAAAGGATCTCAGGTCAACATGTCACGATCAATGTCCGGTCAGAGAGATCACGTGTATCAGTGTGCCGAGGGGACAATTCCTCGTTGCCAACGACCCCGCCACGAGATTAACCCACCACCCCTCACCTGTGCAACTCAGTCCAACCCGAAATCAACCACATCACTTGACCTCCGAGGACTATGTAAAATGACATTTGTACTGTGAAGAAGACTGTCTACTGACCTTCATCATCTTGTCGTCCTTCACTTCACACTTCAAGAGTGATTACTTAAAGGAGTTCATCATGGCTTCAACCAAACTTCCATTTGACGTACAGTTTCTCAAAGAACCACAAAGGTACCCCTGAATCAGCGCGCAATGCTAACTACCCGCATCTTAGCTCAACAACACTTCCCTCTTCCATGATAAAGCATATGTCAATGGCGAATGGGTAGAAGCTAAATCCGGAAAACGCTTCGACGTCATAGGTTCCCATTGCTCTCATAAACTGACAGTGTCCAATCCATTCTTTCATATCTGACTGATAACAATCCACCAGATCCCGGCAATGGCCAAGTGTGGGCCACAGCACCAGACAACGACGCAGCCGATGTCGATGCAGCTGTTCAAGCTGCTCACACGGCTTTTCAATCATTCAAGAAAGTCAATCCAAGAACACGAGCTCAGTGGCTTTTGAAATGGGATTCTTTGATTAGGGAGAATAAGGAGGATCTTGCCAAGATTGTTACCTACGAGACAGGAAAACCTATTGCGGAGAGTCTTGGGGAATTAGATTATGCTCTGGGGTTTACGTGGTGGTTTGCTGGGGAGGCGGAGAGAATTACGGGGACAATTCAGGTGCGTCTTATAATATGCTTTGAGGTTTGAAAACATGGTTTTCGGCATATGGTATCTTTCATTGTTGTGATCGAGAATCTATCTAATCATCGGCATCATTCGTGTGTTGAAAGACTACTAACTCGCATCCCTCAATTAGACCTCTTCAGCACCAAGTAGGAGGGTGTTCACTGTGAAGCAGCCAATCGGCGTAGCTGCCGCATTGGTTCCATGGAATTTTCCCATTGCGTAAGTGATGTCAATATTTCTGATTCCCATAATAACAATCAATAGAATGATCTTGCGAAAAGCAGGAGCAGCTTTTGCGGCTGGTTGTTGTATGATAGTGAAACCATCACCAGAAACACCTCTTTCTGTATTATCTTTGGCTCTGCTTGCCGAGCAGGCAGGATTTCCAAAAGGTGTATTCAGTGTCTTAACTACGAGTTTGGATAATACACCTCCGTTGAGTGAGGCGTTGTGTCGTCATCCATTGATTAAAAAAGTGACCTTCACTGGATCTGTAAGTTGTTTTCTCTCTCTACACTGAGAAATAACGAATTCTAATAACTTTTCAGACAAGAGTTGGTAAACTCGTGGCCAAACTGTGTTCCGAGGGACTTAAGAAGGTAACCTTGGAACTTGGAGGAAACTGTCCATTCATTGTATTCGATGATGCGGATTTGAATCAAGCTGCTGATGGTACGTGATTTGTTCTGTATGAACGGAGCTACATCTGCGACCCAGATGCAGATATATCTATGAGAATGGCACTAACATACCCAGCACTCATGGCCCTAAAGTGGCGCCATGCCGGTCAAGCATGTATTACGGCCAACCGCGTGTATGTCCAATCTGGCATCTACGACTCCTTCGCCTCCCTCATGAAAGAAAAAACATCCAAACTTAAGCTCGGCCATGGAGCCGAAAAAGGAACCACAATTGGACCTCTCACAAGCCCTCGTAGTATCGAAAAAGCCACCCGCCAAGTTGAAGACGCCGTCAAACGTGGTGGAAGAATCGTACTTGGAGGTGGTAAAGTCAATGATACCACGGGTTACTTTTTCGAACCGACGATTATCTTGGGGGCGACAAAGGATATGTTGATTACAGAAGAGGAGACTTTCGCGCCAGTGCTGGCGCTGTATTCTTTTATAACGGAGGATGAGGCGGTTGAGGCGGCAAATGAAACTAGTGCAAGTTTTCCTGAGTATCTCTATGTAGAGTTATATATAAAGTGTACTGACATTTATATAATAGATGGGATTAGCATCCTATTTCTTCACCAAGAACATCGATCGTACATGGAGGCTCCTCGAAAACCTAGAGGCTGGTATGATTGGTATGAATACTGGTAGGTATTTTTCTCTCTCTCATTCATTATTTCTTTCTTTCCTCCTCCTCTTTCTAATGGCAAATTCCATACTTAAATCCACATCTAGGTAATTCATCAGCAGCAGAATCACCATTTGGTGGAATCAAGGAATCAGGTTATGGAAAGGAGTCAGGGAAGGATGTCGCAGTGAACGAGTACCTTATTACGAAGACGGGGACTTTGACGCTGGACGCTCATTATTAGGCAACGAGATGGGGCAAATTATTTGATGATTATCGAGTTTCTGTCTTTTCACGAATAAGGAGATGGAGCTAAGAACACAGTATTGCACAATATTCTTTCTGCTAACGCTAAAGATAACACGGTTTTATGAACAAATGAATGATATTTTCTTTCAAAAATTTTTATTCTGAAGCTTTGAATGAATATACTTTTTCGTATAATCTCATGTACAACTTCTAATACAATAAAATCCCAGTTATACAACATCACAGCCCTCCTAAATCACAACTCATCTATACATTTTCAAGCGTTCGATCAGGTTAAGAGATTAAAATAGAAGCAGAAAAAGGGACTGAATCATCTCTCACATTCTAGACGTGGGATGGAACCTGGAGCTAAGGAGAAAACCCTAGTCGGGACTAGATTTTCGCCAAGACTTATAGTTTATATTGTGGAAATCGTCTTTGGGGATCAGGGTGTGCTTATGTTTTACTTCCCATCTTGGTAGTGTACTTTACGGTAGTTAAGTACTTGCTGAGATGCCTAGGGTGAGTGTTGCTGGTGGCAGTGGAGATGTGCGGTAGAGATGTCTTGATTGTTGGAAGTGGGGGGATGGAAGTGGAGGGATGGAAGTGGAGGGATGGAAGTGGAGGGATGGAAGTGAAGGGGTTGGAATTGGAAGAAGAGCGGGAAATAATTGAGGTGATTGCATGAATTGATCGCGACGTATGAAATGGGCTTGGATTAGCCTTCTGCAAATGTGGTTGGGAGGTTGGGACGCGCCTATGGTTTGTCTTTCCTCTATTCGTAGAGGGTAATCATGCGGGGTTTGGTACGATGGAGATTTATCATTCGAGGTTTTCTGTTGGGGAAGATGGGGCTTGAGGTTTGAAGCCTGAGGTGAGGGGGTTCTGAGTGGAATGAATTCTTCTTTTGCTTCAGGTGGATTGGACAGTATTGTACAAAGGTTGATGGGGTAAGTAATGTAGATTGCACCAAAAAAAAGTCAAAGCTTCA
>NGKF01000007.1:1995584-2017945 GCA_002162555.1 Monilinia aucupariae
AAAACAGCGATATGTATCCACTATACCCACTTACATTACTTACCCTTTCAACCTTTGTAGGTGTGTGTTAGAGTGGTGCTTTGAAGTTGGATCGGTAGTCATAATTTGGTTGCGGCCTGCTTACTTTCCTTACTACGGAAAGGTTGTGTCAGAATGAGCCCTGTAATAATGATTTTCAGATGTGCAACATAACCTCTTCTGAAGACCCTGAGTGGTTTGAGTGTGGGTTGGTTTAAAATGCTAGTCGTACGTATGAGACTCAAAATTAGGAGGCTATTGAACTTTGCTTGGCGGGTTAGAAAGTCGATAATGGACTGCAAATGATGTAATGAACTACTCAATTTCCAGGATATACTTTGTAATATAAAATTTTAGATGTACAACAAGAACGTAGTGAGGGTTGCGAGTGGAGAAAACCTAGGAAGGGTGATATGCTAATGTTAGCGGCAGGGTTAAAAGGAATCGTTATGTTCTGGTCTTCATTAGCACATGTAGAGCTCGACAGAGTGACAACAGTGATGACATATTACTTATAAGGATAACCCTTGTAATATGGGTTTGCAGATGTGCAACAGAACCATCGTAAGAGTTCTGAGTGGAGGAACGTTGACAGGTATATCAACTTTAGGGCTGGGGCTAAAAGAAACGGTAGTGTTCTAGTTTTCATAGGCGTATATAGAGTCGCTATATTGACAATAGTAAGTGACTTGTCAGGATAAGCCATACATTGCAAATTCGCAGATGTGTAACAGAATCGTTATGAGGGTTTTAATTGAACGAGATTGAAAAGGGGAGAGTATCCTAGTGCTTGATGCCCGGATTCAAAAATGTATCGATTCCGGTTTTCATTGCACCATATGGACTCCGAGAACAACATTAATAGTGGCAAGCTTGTTAGGATAAGCCTTGTATTATGAAAATGCAGATGTGCAACATACTTTATATGGATTGATATCAATACTCTGAGTCGAGCGCCTCCGAAAACGCGATGCTAAACGGAGAATTACTAACAATAGACGCATTCATGTTTTAGACTCTGGGAAAGAACTACTTGAAAACGTCTTGAAAGTTGCTTGAAAATTTATTGAAATAAATTGTATAATTTGAAGTATAGAAATACATTAGGATTCTTTTGAAACCTTTAAGTGAAGGGATCGTGGGTAGGATTAAGTTCGGATCCTAGCTTGCCGTCGTCACTTACTTACATGGCATCAGGTGTGAAAGTTGAGATGATGAGCATACTATCAAATATCATCTATGAGAAAGTTAAATTTACTAAAAGAGCTGGTAAAATAGTAGTTTTGAAACCAAAAGTTGGTTCATTAATTGTCTTTAAAGTGTTAAATTGGGTGAGATCAGCCGAACAAAATGTGTTGTTATACCAAAAAAAGTGCTCTTCATAAATGATCAAAAGAAGATTTCAGTCCGGTGCATACAACGCAATACACGATACAATTGTTACCCACTGTTTGCTAAGGTTTCTGGATGTAAATTGCTGAAAGGGATGATTTGAGCGAGATCATCAACCGCATCAGCCGCAACAGCCGAACTCGAAATCGAAAAAAATATGAGACAGGAGAATCAGCCGAGGGACTTCTAATTTAGAGCTCTGAAAGCATAGCGAATCATAACTTAACACTCATATATTAAAATGAACTCTATAATATAAGATTTTAGATATGCAACATAGATTCGATATAAGCTTTGATGAAAAGACTACTGAGAAAAATATACCTACCAGAACCGCTGTTTCTCCATATTTCGTACGGGAATCAGAATACTACTTGGAAACTTGTCAGGATAAGCCTTGAAATACAAAAATGTAGATGTGCAACATACCTCTTTCCAAACATCCGAGTGGACGGATAGAAAAAGACCAAAGATACTAATTGCAACTACCAGAACCAAGACAGGAAATCGGGGATTAAAGTTTCCGCTAAGGCCCATGGGCTACATCACAAAGCCGTAATGTGCAGGTGCTATTTTGAGCACTTGTAAGGATAAGCCCGATAACATGAAGATGTAGACGTGCAACATACGTGCGTATAAGCTCTCGGCGGAAAAGCATTGGACTCATCTACTTACTAGCAGCGCTGTAGCTAAGAATATTAGGGTGCTTCAAGGGTCCCCACCGGACGGGGCTTCTTCGCCTCGAGAGGCCGATCTATGTCCTACCGACCTATCTGCTTGTTGGGATGTGGCTTGTAAATCGGAAGTGTAGACGTGCAACACGATCTATTTTGAAGATTCGGAGTCGTTTGTGTGGATCTGCTAGCTATGGTTCCTGAAACTAATAGAAGCGAAGGGGGGGCATCAAGCGTAAAAGCTGGGGTTCATCCATGGTAAGAGCGCGACGGACTTACTGCGCTTGCCTGCTCCCTCTGAACTTGTTGGGATGAGGCCTGAAGGTCAAGAACGTAGATGAGCAACATAACTCTTGTGAGGGATGCGAGTAGTTCAAGAGGAAGTGCTAGTTATCATTACTGAAGCCAAAACGCAGATTCAGCACTAGACTTTCCCTTTGGGTTTCTTGAGCTTGAAAAAGGCTTAAATCCCATTTCTGTTCTTCCCTCGGGGTGGGACAACTTGAAATTGACTATCCGAAACCTTCTTATTTCCATATTGGGAAACTTCTTGTGTCGTGACCCACTTCCAGAATCACCAGAGTACTGTAATGTAGTTAACCAGCTTATTTGGCCTACCTTTTCATCCCCAAGACTCTGTTTATCGTCACCTCTCATTTATATAGTCATCATCTCTCCTAAGGACCAAAAGATATGTGCTATGCGCAATTAGTCTTTCTTCCAGGCGAGATCTAGAACCATCAATAGATATCAGGGACTACGTTGAGACAGCACACTGTATATTAACCAGATCTGAATCCAAGGACACGTAGACTATAGCAAGCAATTCTGCTGCTTCAATGCTACTCTATTTATCTATGATATCGAGGATCCACCCCACACTCAAGCTGCTCCAAACCTAACCAACGACGATGTGGAGCGCTAGGCACAACTGCCGGCGCTAAAAATAAGCGTATCTCCATTGCCGAGGTGGCTCCGTCCTCGAAATCACATTCCACAAAGCGCGGTAAGATCAGAATAAATAATGGGACGCCTACAATGGGTAGGAATAAGCTTTCCTGAGCTGAGACCAAAACTTAAATACAAACCATATTTGATTGTTGAGAACTCCGAGGGAGGAGCTACAGCAAAATCTGGATGTGAGGGTACTTTCTGTAGCGTCCAAAATAAGGATGTTTAGAGCTATCCGTATATCGAGGCTAAGTCCGATGGAATAGTATTTTAGATCTAAAGCTAGTCATATGATCTATATTATTTTTTGGTTGATTCAAATTTAATATAAATATAGTATAATTATTTGATTATCATGTGAAATAAGGATATATTTAATTTGAAGAATGTGAGGATATTAGCTAATTCTTCATCCTTAAAGATACGTGGAGATCGAAATCAACATCCTTATAAAGAGGTTTTGCTGTACGAACTCTAGACATCATGATAGCGTATGACGTCGATGAAGTTTACCAAAACCGCCAACGTTCCTTAGACATTTCATCCGGACAGACACATGAAAATCGGGTATTCGAAAGATACTGAACACAAGCCACCTGCAGAGTTTCACGATGAGGCTCGCGATCCGCAGCATAGATAGTTATCTGTTAAGGGGTCTGAATGAAGACTACCGGAACCGATTCGGGCCATAATGACCGTTGCCGAAACTCAAATATCACGGCAATCAGTCCATTTCACACATGTCAAAATAAGCCCTGGTGTTCGAACTCAGTGATATGCAATATATTCACCATATCTACTTCAGATATGCAACATACGGTATAATTCTGCCTCAAAAATTTAACATAATGAAGGAATGCACTCCAGATATGCAACATGTTGAATAATCCTGCTCCAGATGAGAAAATTACTCAACAACCCACGTACTTTGAGTAAAGAGTTTCAGGAACGGTTCAATTTCTCTCGGGAGGCTAGGTGGAGCTGCCGATAGTACCGAAGCTTAAACATAGAGGGCATTGGGCCAATTGAAGTCATAGGAAGGCAAGAATCGTACCCTCTCTCACAATCTCGCAAATCTCGGATTTGTAGATGTGCAACAAACGAAGCAAGAAACCTCGATGGATCCCGAGCCCAAACCTAATGGGTATGGTTTGAAGGGCTTCGGGAGTGAAGAGTGAGCTGATGACCGAATGATACGCGTCAGCGCTCGGGAACTCCACAAGTTCTGAGATGGAGAGAACGGATGTGTTCTAGACTGCTGGTTGGGGTCCTGGGAGATGCATTTCGATGTTCGAGGAATAGTTATCTTATCACTCATGATAGTGGGTGTACCGTGATTTGTGTAATGGCCCCCCTTTTTACACTTTTCATGTGTCGTGAGTGGAAGAAATGACGACTGGTGCTAGGCACGATCGAGGTTGCTAATGCTAATGTGATGGAACACACTAAACCGTCTATCTGAGTTCATCAGATGTGGAGAGCAGTAGTGTAGCATTCATTCACACACTTGTCAGGATGAGCCTTGTATGATAAGAATGTAGATGTGCAACATTACACCTTCAAAAGCCTCTAGTGGAGAAATCCAGTCATAGATATCAAGGCTAAAACGATAATCTGTTCTAGATCTTAATCTAGTATTCGCAAACTTGCAGAGATGAATAGACACACACTAGTAGCTCAAATTGTTGGGATGAGCCTGGTAATATTAAAATGTAGATGTGCAACATTTCGCTTTGGGAAGCACCCAGGATATGATCTTACCTGCAATTCGTAGCGCTAGAAGAATGGTTCATGGTAAAATTCTTATCGGGGTCTGTGAGATGTTTATTAGTGATATGCCAATTGTTTAAAGCCTCAAGATTTGTCAGAATGGGCCTTGAAGGACGGATATGTTGATATGCAACATTGCACTTTGAAAGGCACTGAGTAGACTATCCTACTTGCAAGTAACAGAACTAGATGAATGGCCCGTTCTGAACATCTCTCCGGGGCCCATCAAACCAGTACTGGTGAGATACAAATTGCCTACAGTTCTGAATTCTTACATGTGCAATACATATCTCCTTTCAGAAAAGTAGCCTCAATCAAGGAACTAACAAAGAGCGGCCTCCCAGAGCCCTCGGATTAAAGGTTCCGCGAATCGATATTCGCAGGCTTCAAAATAATGGCACGCTATTCTGAGCAATTCCTCATGTACTGGCCAGGATAAGCCTTGCATGAAGAGTTTGTAGACATGCAACCGAAGTCTTACAAAGGGTTTAAATGGAAGGAGACGAGAAGTGCTTGTTTTAGTCTTTGAGGCTAGAAAGACCTGTTATTCTTTAGGTCGTAATACTCAAAATATTAATATGTCTTGTCAGGATCAGCCTTGCAATCCGATTTTGTAGACATGCAATAGAAGTGATGTGATTTCTTTTGGCGGGCTATGGGTGAAGGATTATTGAAAGTGCTAATTATAGCTTCGAAGTAAGGGACAAGTAGGGAAGGAAAATCAGTCATATTCGTACACTTGTAAGGGTAAACCCTGTAATATAAAATGGTAGATGTGCAACAAGAGCTACTTGATTCTATTTCGAGAAATATTAGTGGAGGAATCTTTGACTTAAAGAGGAATGCTAATTGCGGCTGCGAAAACGAGAGAAGGCAAAAAGAAATAGCAGCACCGCGAGTCGCAGAACTCCTGATACGAATATCGGTTGAAGGGATGGAACCTATTGATTGAAAATATGAATATGCATCGGGAATTTCTGGGTACCAGAGCTTCCATGAGATGGTACTATGAGTACAGCATGGGTGATGATGAGAGATGGGATATAGTTAATTCAATAGATTTGGCCTATGATTACGGTAAGTCATGAATTTGCGAAAAGTTTGATTCCCTGGATCTTGAAATCGAATACAGGGAGGTCTTTGGTATTTTTATACACAGTTTGACGTTTCCTGTACACTACAAAACCATTCACCTACAGAAGGGTGTACACAGTTGAGCGTCTTCAAGGTTGTCTGTTCCTCGAGTGACTATGTCCAACTTACTTTGTCTGTTAATTATTCTATCTTGGAGCTATAGTCATGTGTATGTATTCTGGTGGTATTAACACTGAGCAACAATAATTCTTACTGCCCAAAGACTGTAACACGCAGGTTTTTTCATCCTTGATATACGAATTAAAAGCGAGCATTCCTCGTTATTAATGAAAGGTATTGATTTGGCTATATTTGTTATGCTCAAATCACAATTTCCAGGTCGTGAAACAGACAGAAAGAAGAAAGTCCGGTTTTTGCATTAACATACCAATATTTAGTTTTTGTTTTTAACACTTGTTTCTTTAATTTGTTCGTAGGAATTCTTGAAGTTCATAAATGACTTAATCATTATCCATCAACTTCTCCAAGAGAATCGAATCAAGAGGCGAAGTTGAAAATCTTTCCATGTAAAAGAATCAAAAAATCCTATCCATCAACATGGCATTAGAATTTAAAGACCAGAAATACCACAACAATTATCTCACTTCTCCCGTCAATAGAACTCTGGAGAAGTTCAAATATATCTGGCTACCCTCCTCGTTCAATATCATGGATGCACTGTTGATAAAGCGGCAAAGGTAGCTTGTGCTTGGATTTATGGTTGGGGATCAGATTTCTATCAGTGTGATGTAGAAACGTTCATAGATATTTTTAGGGATGGGGATGAGGATGTTGTCCTATTTTTATTCAATGGGACTTATACCGAGTGGGATAACAAGAAGCATCCGGAAGGGTGAGTCCTTCATAGCCCCCCCCATCGCATTTATAAAGAAATTGATGATAATAACCAAAAACAATGCTAATAATATGGTGAGATGTCATGGAATTTTGTGTTCCATAATGAGCTGTAGCTCTGAGAATGGAGAAAGCTTCACTTGGTATAAAGCTGCTGGATCCAGCCACTTGACTTTAGTATTTGTTTCCACGAGTATAAACTCAGGAGAGAAAGGGGGTTGAGATTTGAAGCTCGCCAAAAACAAACACTTGTTGCATGCTGAGCCAATGCAAATGAAGTTTAGATGCCTGGTTAACGATACACGTGTGAAATTATTGTCATCAGATTCTGCACATTGGAGTTGGCTTCATCCACAACCAAAGAAGCCTTGCTACTTTGGAGGTGTTCATGGATTGAGGTTATGCCTGTTCTTTTGGCAGTAGAGACGATATGAACACGACTCCCTCCAAGCATGACATTGATATAGTCGAACACAGGTCATGCGATTGTTCAGACCAGCGTCCAACTGTTGGTGTTGGTCTGAGAAATGCATGTATCACCTAATCTCCGAACTGGGATCAACAGGATCCAAAAAAACCAAACTTGGGAGATGACTAAGACAACCATGGATACTTGAGTAGATCGGTTAACTTTAACGACCCTTCTCCCGCATTGACCCAATACTCTAAAATGACATCTTCCTCATCTCAACCATCGAAGATCTTCACCCAACGCTTTCAAATCTCAATGTCACCGCTCCCGCAGCATCCATATACTAGGGTCTAGCACAAATATATTACGGGAACTTCATCCATACGGGAATTTCGAATGGGCTTTGCTGGGTTAGGATGAGCATACAATATACTCGAGTAGGAGGGAGTGCGATAGGTTGCATCCGTTTGATGGGAGATGCATGAGTGCTGTGGCTGTCAACATTCTCTCCTCCCGTCTGGACTCATACATTGCACACTTATGATTCTTTCCATTGTAGCGAGAGGATCATTTTGCGGAACTCTAGGTGAGTAAACTCCACAGCCCTTGCAGCTGCAGATACAGATTCTCTTTTCTCTTTTTTATGAAAGGCAGATGCATTTTACAAATAATGGTTCGCCTAGCTGTCTGGAGGAAGTTGCACTGCCTTGGAGCCTTCTGTCAAGATATAAATATTAGCCCACGATCCTCGATTTTTGAATATATAAAGTCATATCATTTTGAACCATTCTACTCGAGTATGATGCATAATTAATCTCCTACCTCCATCATATCTGGAGGGATTTTCTCAGAGAAATGTCGGTCAATCACCACCACAAAACTTACTGAACTTTTGTCCGCAACGCAATTGCTTCAAAACTCGAAAAAGCTTCTATTACTGCTCGACATTTTGAAACCGAGCTTTGCAATTAAGTCTTCAGTTACAACGAGGCGTACTCGCGACAATAGTATCATCCCGTTTCTCGTTGAACTTCTTGTCAAGAACCCCAAGAAGTTACTCGCACAAGCTGAATATGAGCCATCAATCCTTGTGAAAACCTCAGAGAAGCGGGAAGAATCTCTTATGCAGCACAGAATGTTAAATTGCCACAGTATCAATATGCGACTTTGTATGGCGAACTTGTTACAGGATGGCTTTCAGAAGACCAAAAGAAGAAGGCGACTGACACCGGTAATGATTCTCCAGAGACTGATGAAGATGTTCAGAAGATCAAGCAGGAGAGTATTGCTCGCGAGGGTCAAGGGACGAGCAAGCAGGGAAGAGTTGGGTTTTGAACCATTCGAAACCGACCAAGAGGCGGTTGCGGTTACCAAATACTGAATTGGCTTGTAGGACAACGATGGAGAAAATGGCGAAGACTTGAATGCTCTAGGCAAATAAGTTAGGGCATTTGGAAACGATTCATCGGCTCCAAGACAATTCGACCCTGCATTCCTGCGCCGGACCATCAATGGATTTTCCCTTCTAGTCTCTTATCGGAGGAAAAAAGTGCAGCATTGAGAGATTTTCTCGCTAGTTCAAATATCCTCACAAAAGTGGCAGACATCCTCAACACGCGCCTTGCGTTGATAGATGACTAGGAGTGAAACATCGACCTCGCCGTCTAACAACGACGAGATTTCACCGACATATATCATATGCTCATTGGCGAAGATCTTCTCAAGCACTATTACTTCAATACACAGGCGTCAAGTGAAAAGTATCCTTCAAGAAGGCCTTCAAAGACTTCTCTAGTCTTGACGGGGCATCTTCAAGGAAACTGAACATGAACCCTCGGCGTGAAAATGGGTCACGCAGATTAACCAAGCAGCCCCACCGAGAGAAAAAGCAAGCCCTCCATCATCAGAGAATCAAAACGTCGATTTTACTAACTTCCAGATCGCATCAGCCTCCCACCAAACCGTCGTCAAAGGATGGAAATCTATTTTCAATTTCTCCAAAGTCATGCGCGTTACACTGAACTGAACCAAGTCAAGCAGGCTTCCTTCGTATCGACCAACTCAATCAGCCCATGGATTCTCCCCTCCCCGTTGGGAACATCCGCTGAGCATCTCCAACTCAGCCCCATCTCGAGTCGCCACTTCACCATCGATCAACCCATAGCTAATCCACACATCTCTTCGCTCCAGCCTCAACCTCAGCTCCACGATAAAAGCGCATCCTTCTTAAATCCAAACCTGGAATACTCATTTCTCACTTCTCACTCCTCACTCTTCTCCAACCCAATCCAATCTCAGCAAACCCGCGACTTCTTCCCATCATACTCGAGTACACACATCGACGCTAAGCCATCTAACCCCCTCCATACCCCAAACCTCCTCTCACAAATCCAAACGTATTTATCTTTACACCTCATCTCATCTCACAGATAGTATCCCACACCATACACTTCACATTTCAAAAACCACTATAAAATAAAATAAAATAAAATAAAATAAAATAAAATAAAATAAAATAAAATAAAATAAAATAACATAATACAAAATAGATCAATATATTTAAAATGATAAAAACCAGAATTCAAGCTTTCGAACTACAGTGCCAAAGTGAAGAATACAGTATCAAAGTAAAGAGTCTTACAAGGATGAGAGTTGAGAGTGCGAGGACTAGAGTAGAGCTTGAGAGAGCAAAGCTTGAGAGAGCAGAGTATGAGTGTTACGCTCTAACGATGATCCGTTCCGGGGCTAGCCGGGTGGCGCCTGGTTGGCACGCTACGCGAGGCGATTGTGTATATATAGCCTCTTCATTTCGTAGTTCTTCATTCCGTAGTTTATAATTCTAAGTGTTGATCTCAATAGCCTACGACCTTCGTCACAATGAGAGTCTAAAGTATAGAGTACCAGGACCAGAATACAGCATCAGGATTAAAGCTTTCCAAAGGACGAGGGTAGAGCATGAGAGAGGATGAGAGAGCATGAGAGAGGATAAAGGATAGAAGATAGGAGATAAAGGATATTATGCGTATTCTATTTGAATTTATATCAAGCTATTGGGATTATGTGGAGCTATGGGTATTGTTTGGGTGATTCATGAGTCATTGTTGGGTGATTGTTGGTTTATGGGATGGGGTGGGGTGAGGTGGGGTGAGGATGTGAGGATGTGAGGTGAGGATGTGAGGATGTGAGGATATAAAGATGTGAGGATATAAGGATGTAAGAATATAAGGATGTAAAGATATAAGGATATGAGGATATAAGGATATGAGGATATAAGGATGTGGGTGAAGTGAAGTGAGGATGTGGGTGAAGTGAAGTGAGGATATGGGTGAGATGAATGTTTGGAGATGTGAGTTGGTGTATAAGATGATTTTGGTGAAGGGAGATTTGTGATGTGAGGATATGGTTGAGGTGGTTGGAGATGTGGTTGGAGATGTAGGTGAATGTTGTGAGGTGAGCTGAGGTGAGTTGAGGTAAAGTGAAGTAAGCTAAGGTAAAGTGAGGTAAAGTGAAGTAAGTTGAAGTAAAATGAGGTGAGGTGAGGATATCAAAAGGTATATAATATAGAATCAGTAAGGATTGGTAGACGAAAGTTTCAATTAAGTATTCTCCCATCTTCAACGGTCTGATTTATAACATGGTATAGTATCTGTATATGGAACTCTAGACTATGGGTTGGGTAGTTGTGGGAGTGGTAAGTACTCTAAGTGATGAGTAGGTGGTGAGTAGGATACAGATACTACAAGCCGCTCAATAGCTTCTCCACTCTTTTTTATTTTATTTTTTGGTATTTCCTTCTTCTTTGTCTTATGATCTCTTGAGAGATGGGAGTTTGAAGCACCATACACCATAGATAACATAGCTCAACATCATCACACGTTATGATTTAAAAAGCAAATAACAAAGAGAGGAATGTCATAGTAAAAACCATCATCACTATATCCGAATCCCATCCCATACTATATCCTTAGCAAATCCATTTCATTCCATAGCAAAACCCCATATCCCAAGCAAAATTTCATCCATCCATCAATATCATATCATATCAAAGCAAAACCAAACCAAACCTTTAATCCATCCATGATTACCCCACGCCATCAATGCTCTAGTCAGATAACAAGTGTAGTTTATGAGTAGGCAAAAGAAAACTGGGTGTCAGTAGGAAGGGAGGGAGTGATTGTAGTTTTTGTAGTAGTAGAACTACAATTCTTCTCCTTCTTTACCGGCTTTCTTGCTCTTCTTCTTGGGTTGTGGTGCACCTTCTTTCTTGCAGTGGACGATAAGTCGGGTCCATGATTCATCTTTGTCCCATTCAAAGCCAGCTAAGACTGGGGTTTCAAGTTCATCATCGGCCTGTTGGAGACTTGTCAGTATGTTTCTTTTGAGATGGTAGTGGATGGTGAAGAGAACGATATTATGGGTTCTGAGCGAGTAGTAGATAGTGAAGAGAACGATATTATGAGTTCTGAGCGGGTAGTATATAGTGAAGACAGTGATATGATGAGAATCTTTGAGGTGGTAGTGGATGGTGAAGACAACAATATTATGGGAATTCTCGACATGAAGGTAGCAGGTGAAAGTAAAGTTGTGATTAAAACTGCAAAACAAACATACCTTCTTTCGGAATTGCTTATAGATAGCATCTAATGCATCCTTGATAGTAACACCCTTCATATTTCTCGCCGTGACCTCCAATCCGAGAGGAAAGTGTAGATCAATCTTCTTGACTGGTGGTGTCGTGAGAGATTTCTTCAAGAAGCCCTTTTCTGGATCATCAAGAGCCATTGGTGATTTGTTTATACGCCTACAGAGTAAAGATCATCCTTAGTTACGATCCATGAAAGTTGCATGCAGTTGATATAAGGCTGTATATCTTTGATGAAGTGAGGTAGGTTAAGTTTAAGTTTGGGACGGAACATAACGTACCAGTTCAGCTTTTGAGTTTCTTTCGCAATTTCTAATTCCTTTCCCTCTTTCTCTGTTTGTATCATTAGCAGATGTATAATGATTGGAAGATGAAGAGAGAGAGGAGGAGAAGGAGAAGAAGGAGAAGAAGGAGAAGAAGAAGAAGAAGAAATCCATACCCAGGTCATTAATATTCCACACACCAGGAGCACTCGAGCTAGTTCGCCTATGCTTAATCGTCTTCTCATCACTAGGGCTACTTGATAAACCTTGAACAGCCGAGTCGACTTTGGTCAAAGGCAATGGATCAGCATCTTGAGCAGCATTGGCTGTATTGATGGGTTGGGCTGCTGTCTCGGCAGACATGATTGATTGATGGAGGGAGATTGATTGTATCACTTGGAAGGCACAAAAGCGTAGTATTGACAGATATCTCAACGATGTGAGTTTGAGAGATAGACGATAGAAGAAAGGTTGATGGTTTGAATGTGAGTATGAGTATGAGTGTAAGTGTGAGTGATGGATAGGTAATCTTTCTTTGTCGGATTTGATAATCAACAAAGATGAAGTGATGCAGATGTTCTTGTTGTTGTGGTTGTTGTTGTTGGTTTGATGAACTCAGGTAGGACAAGTCGAAGGGCGTGGTAGATATATGAGGAAAAAGGTGTGTGAGTGAATAAGAAAGAACGAAGGAGAAGGGGAAAGAAGAGGAGAAGGTCATAGGAGGTTCCAAATGAGGGGAAACTTCACTCATGGTCACGCAACGACTAACCTCATGTAGTTAAGTGATTGGCACCGATTATCCGAATGAGAATGATGAATTGACGAATTGATTAATTGACCAATAGGATGGTTCACAGAGGATCAACCTTTTGACTCTTTACCTACGTAAGTCAAACCTTGTATCGCCGACCTTGGAGCTTCATTGGTCAAAAATGCCTCTTCTCTGGAATCTGGATACGAGACGTGAAGTTATATATCCATCAAATTATGAACTTATAGCTACCTACCTTATTATTGCAAATCATCCTATTACAAGTACTCGTAAATCAAAATCACCTTATAACAATCAATCCATCATCATCCCATCCCTTCCCATTCCATCCATCTCTCAAAATCACCCCATCACCCCATCCACCCATCCATCCACCCATCCATCCATCCATCCATCCATCCATCCCAATATCCTGCATTCCACTCCACTCACACCTCCACCCCCAAACACAACCAACTCACGCGAACTAACCCAATGCAACCTAGCCTGACCCGCCCGAGCATCCCCCTAGTCCCCATCCAGCCAAGCTCCCTTCCCCTCTCCCGCATCCCGACCAAAAACTGGGGAAGTGGATCGAGAAGCTGCGACGAATCCAAAAGGTGGATCATACCCCAGGTTTCCCACGCCTAGAATCACGAGGTGGGTAGATGACCATGAATGAATCTGCTGATTTAAGAATATCATCACGTTATCACTTCATCCCTTCATTTATGCTGGGTGCTTGGTGGTGAGCTTATCCATCGCTCGATTTATATCATATGATAATCATTTCATGTCTTCAAGTCGTGCAATAATTATAATGATGAGGGTGATGGTTACAATCCATTGACCCCTTTAATCTCAACCTCAATCCCATCCCACCCCTCTTTATATAACATCACAACCATGACTTTGTCAACCCCATCTCATCCCATCACGTCAAATCACATCACATCACATGACATCAACCCAATCCCATCCAATCCAACCAAAGATAAATAAAATAAACCCAAGTTTTCCATTCCCACAGGAAGAGAGAAGGAAATGAGGGGTCACACCATCATCCAATCCCATCCAATCTGATCAGGCCATCAACATCATGTCGCGTGAGGGGTAAAGTTAATTCTACTTGAGAACTCAAAGGCTTAAGGAGGTGATATCGAATAGAATGGAACGGAATAATAGAAAGTAGAATAATATCACGATTGATATCATCAAGTATATCAATAGAGGGTAGATACTCCAGTATTTATTACTGTACATCACGCTACACCATCGACTTCGAACTTCTAACCCTTTATCTATTCATCCGTTTAGAAAAACTGACATGTAAAACCTGAGATGTAAAACCTGAGATGTAAAACCTGAGATGTAAAACCTGAATGAGATATAAAGAACAAGATAAGATAATATGAATTATTTTCTACAAAAAGGGGGGAAAAGGGGNGGGGTTACTTGAGTATGGCATGATATGGTATGGTATGGTATGGTGTGATGATATGACATGATCTGATCTGATAAAACATAATACACTTAATAAATCCACCAGATCGAGTGAAGAAAAAACTTTCATAAATTTCATCATGATGATTGAAATCTCAAGGGATATCATATAAATACTAGCCAGCTAAACACCTCGACACCTCGAGTGGAATACGATAATATTTCTTTGGATGAGTTTCCTTCCTGGTGCTCCTTATTCACCTCCAACACCCTTCGTGGCATCAAATCACCCCCTCAAATCACCCCCTCAACTCCCTCCCTCAACCAAATGACTAATCCTCTCAACTCCCTCAGGAATCCGAAAATGAACCGGCAACGGAGTCCAACTCTCCTCATTATAATTCTCTTGAACCTTCCTACACTGCTTCAATCCCCATTCCGTAACCCCGACCATCAGACAACTCTCAAACATAAACGCCATGCTGCCCTCTCCAACCTTGGCCGGTTTCAAGAGCCCATTCGACGCTTTATCGTGAGTGCCGGCATCGGGTCCGTGAGCTGACATGATGTTGTGTAGAGATGCGCCAGCGGGTTGGAATCCCCCTCCCGTCTTGGCATCGTACTCGCCCCCGATGAGCCCCATGAATTCGGACATGGTATTGCGGTGATACCATGGGGGACGGAAGGTATCTTCACCCACGAGCCAGCGCGGAGGGAAGACGACGAAATCGGCCATGGCCGTACCAACGTGATCAGAGGGCGCGGTGAGGACCGTGAAGATGCTCGGGTCCGGGTGATCGAATGATATACTTCCGATCGTGTTAAAGCGACCAAGATCATATTTGTAGGGGTAGTAGAGTCCATGCCAAGCGACGACGTCAAAAGGGGTATGCGTTTGAGTGGCCTCAAAAAGGTGTCCATTAAATTTCGACAGGATCTTAAACTCGCCATCGATATCGGGCTCGAAGTGCGCCACGGGCGCTTGGAAATCCCGAGCATTCGCCAAACAATTCGAACCGATCGGCCCCAGCTCCGGAAGTTGGAAATGCCCCGAATATAACTCGAGTATGTATCCTCGCGCGGGCCCGGCGGGGAGCTCCACTCGATATCGGATTCCGCGGGGGACAACGCAGATTTCGTTGGGTCGCACGAGGAGGTTGCCGAGCTCGGTCTGGATGTCCAGGACGCCGTGCTGTGCGACGATGAGGAAATCTCCATCGGCGCTGTAGAAGGCTTCGTTCTTGGCCATGCTCTTCCCGGCTGCGAAGATGAAGATTCCAATTCCTTGTTTTAACGTGGGATCGCCGGCTCCAGCGACCAGCTTTAGCCCGTGTACCCAATCCACCGTCTCATCTAGGTCAAATGGATCCCAGCGCAGTTGGTTTGGTATTTGGT
This sequence comes from Monilinia aucupariae, assembly GCA_002162555.1. NCBI lineage: Eukaryota > Fungi > Ascomycota > Leotiomycetes > Helotiales > Sclerotiniaceae > Monilinia > Monilinia aucupariae. The sequence goes on from NGKF01000007.1 coordinate 2,011,285, forward strand.
GCAACTTGTTTCCTTCGGGGTTGGTGTTGTATGATGAGGCTTCACGAGGGGTGAATGGTTGATGGGATGCAGCGGGTAGGATGCGATAGAGCCATGACTGTTGATTTTCATGTCGTGGTGCGGTGAAGGCGGTGCCGGATAGCTTCTCGGCGTAGAGACCATATGGTGGTTTCTGAGGAGAGTTGGCACCTATGGGAAGAGCACCCACGATAGCTTCAGATCTGCGCCAGTATCAGATGGGGAGTGGCGCAGGGAGGGTGGTATGGGGACGAGGATCTGCTTACTCGTGATATGAAGCAAAACCATTTTGATATCTATACTTCTCCGGTGTGGTGAAATTGGTGACAGGCATGTTGAGAGATTGTAACGGTTGTAGCCTTATGTATCTGGTAGTTATTGGAGAGTATGAATGAGTACTTGAATGGAATGATGAGATGAAGAGAGGGGGAGATAGATACACGTAGAATAAATCAAATGTAAGATTGAACCTGCGAAAGCTTTCGTTTCTCTACTCGTAAAAGTAAGGCCATTCTAACATTATGATTACTTAATTATTCATCATCTCCTCTTTAATAATCTTTATTATATTTATCAATTTATATATATTTTAACAGGGTTCCTCAATGATGTTTATAATAAATACACCGGGTGATCGAAAGAGTGCACTGATTCCGCATTGCGGGGTAAAGATGAAACATGACTCGAATTCCACGGCATTTTATTCAAGAACGGATGTCATTCCGCGACGATACGTACCGAGGAATACCGTACGTATAGTATAGTATAGTATAGTATAGTACGGAAGAGGATCCGCGCGGAATTAGAAATGATCGTGGAGGATGACTCGTGCGGCCACCAGTGGGCCCGCCCGAAAGTCCCCAACTCGCGTAGATTGTCACTGGCACGCACCATGGAGCGATCAGCTACGGACTACAAGATGGATGCTGGACTTCGCTTGATCCCGCATTGCGGACATTCTAGTCGAGGACATGGTTTTGATATGGGCCAATATCAATAGTATCAGATAGACTACTCGTATACTCGAGTAGAGGACGATGGCTTGGATACCGTGTGAAAAGGCGGAATACGATAGAGCATGATAAACTCGTACTCGTCATCTTTCCGTGACAGATGATGTTCTATCGAAAAGACTATTCGATGCTAGCTTTTAAGTTTTATAATCGATTCTGATGGAAAGTATGAAGGTTGGAAGGGTAAGTAATGTAGATTGCATCAAAAAGCGGCTGTGCTTTTCCTTATATGCAAGGGTATTCATTAGTCATATTATTATATTGTTTAAAATCTAATATAAGAACTAGTAGATGATCAAAGTATTATAAAAGAAATCTTTTTAAACTTGAAAATTTCGAGGTTTTAATATCTGTATATATATCGTTTACTGCAAGAATAGCTTTACAATATTTTAATATAGATTTAAATAATCTAAATAAATAATCTTTTTTATAATCTTTAATACTTTTTCAATTACCTCTTTTGGTTAATTATAATTGAAAATATTTGAAGAACAATAATCCAAAACTTATTCTTTTATTCATTTTCATATATTTTTGATAGAATTCAAATTTTTAAAAAAAATTAATAGATTTTTTTAATATAATACTTTGTATTATTATTGTTATTCATTTTTATTGAAGCGGTATCAAAGTAAAGGAAAATGGTTAATCAAAACCCTTGCATGGAAGTTTTCAGGGGGCTGTGGGGCTACATATCCATCTACATTACTTACCCTTCCAGCCTCTGTACTCTAAAAGAGATTGAATTGGATCGAAAGTAAATCGAAAGATCTAATCGTGCTTGAGTATAATAATACGAGTACAGTATATCTATCACCAGAGGGGAAAACTCTGATTCCGCAGTGCTTCGTTACAGTATGTCTAATATATACTCCAGTACGGTAGAATGTACCGTACTCGCAATTCGGTTAATCTGTGATTCAACTGCGGCTATAGAATTTGTATGAAAAACCTCGCCTATGTTTCCTAATCTACTCGTATATGAATATTCTATTTCGAAAACACTTCAGCAAACCAATGTTGAACTTGGAATATAATAAAGACATGCGATAGATTATTACTATAAACTTCCTAACAAAAATCACTCAGAGTTTCCGGCCAGAGCAAGATGCGTGACGACGCGAGGGATGCAATATGGCAGGTATAATCGATGAGCCCACCAGGTCTTGGCCTTAGATCCAGAGCGTTGGTAAAGAATCAGCCTCTAGAGTCTACTTTGTATCCCCTCTGTTGAAGTGGTAGCAAAGTGAATGACCATACCTTCCTATTGCGGTAGTAACTCCACTTATATAACCCTCCCCTGCTTACAAGGTAAGCTCGTTTCTAGTTGATGGTATATCGACTATTTCTTGTTCTTCCTCCTCCTCTTCTTCTTCACTTCCATCATCTAAACTTCCTTTCTCAATTTCCCTCATCCTCCTCGTCGACATCACTTCATCACAATGTCTCCTCAAATCATAGGCTTTGCGATTCTAGCAACTGTCTTTTTCATTATACGATATCTCAATCGTACAGATACACCAAAGATTAAGAACATACCAGAGATACCGGGTTATCCTTTGTTTGGAAGTCTTCTAGAATTTGGCGTTTCTCATGCAAAAGTAGCGAGAAAACTGGCCGAGAAGTATGGAGCCGTTTTTCAAGCTCGACTAGGGAATAGGGTAAGAAAGATACATGTCACCTTGTTCACGGGGAACATACTAATTATGAGATAGAGAATTGTATTCGTCAATACTTTTGATTCTGTTCGCCATTTTTGGGTTACCAACCAATCGGCCTTGATTTCACGTCCCACTCTTCATACCTTCCATAATGTCGTTGCTGCCTCTCAAGGCTTCACTATTGGCACTTCTCCATGGGATGAATCTTGCAAGAGAAGAAGAAAGGCTGCAGCCACTGCGTTGAATCGACCTGCTGTTCAATCTTATATGCCCATTATTGATCTTGAGTCTAAGGTCTCTATCAGAGAATTGCTTAACGATAGCAAGAATGGACAGGTTGATATCGATCCTATCTCATACTTTCAAAAATTCGCTCTCAATACATCCTTGACGTTGAACTATGGGTCGAGACTTCATGAAATCAATGATAGGGATTTACTTCAAGAAATTTGTGATGTGGAAAGAGGTGTTAGCAATTTCAGATCAACAAGTAACAATTGGCAGGATTATATCCCATTGTTGAGATTGTCACCCAAGTCAAGCACTGAGGCTGTCGCCTTCAGAGAAAGACAGGAGAGGTACTTGACCTTCTTGTTGAATAGACTTAAGAAACAAATTGCCGATGGCACAGACAGCCCTTGCATCACTGGGAACATTATTAAGGATCCGGATGCGAAATTGAACGAAGGTAAGTCTCCAAGTAAGATACCTTGCTCAACGAGTATACTAACCATTACAGCCGAAATAAAATCCATCTGTCTTACTATGGTTTCTGCCGGTCTCGATACAGTTCCTGCGAACGTGATCATGGGTATCGCATATCTTTCATCTGAACATGGTCAAAAAATCCAAAAGCGTGCCTATGAAGAAATTATGAAAGTTTATCCCGACGGAGATGCATGGGAGCGTTGTCTTGCTGAGGAGAAAGTCCCATATGTTACTGCTTTCGTCCGAGAAGTTCTCAGATTCATCACCGTCCTCCCTATGTGTCTTCCAAGAACCAGCATCAAAGACATTCAATACAAGGATGCTACTATTCCAGCCGGTACTACTTTCTACATGGTAAGCCCCCTTTACATTCTCTTAACCCTTGACTTCCTAACACAACAACAGAATGCATGGGCCGCCGACTACGACCCAACTCACTTCAAACAACCCAATGAATTTTCCGTCGAACGTTATCTCGACAATCCAGAAGGAGGCGGTACTCCACACTATGCCTACGGCGCCGGTACCCGCATGTGTGCAGGTTCACATCTTGCGAATCGAGAACTCTACACGGCTTTCATTAGAATACTCACGGCATTTCAAATTGCGCCACCGAAAGATCCAAAAGATAGACCAATCTTGGATGCCCTTGAGTGTAATGCGTGCAAGACGAGTTTGACCACCGACCCCCTTCCATTTAAAGTAGGCTTCAAGGTCAGAGATGAGGCAAAGCTGCAGCAGTGGATGATGGAGGCGGAGGAGAGGACCAAGAATTTACTTTAGATTGGGGGTTGGGCATGGGTGAGGCGAATGGATGGATGCTTGGGGCGGACTGATGATGAGATATGATTTGATGGTTCATGAGAGAGAGGGCGGATGGATAATCATATTCCCGTTTGGATTATATCATGGGCATATCATGTTTTATGGCATAAGCTTTATGGTATCTAGACTGGCATAGTTCTCGGTTGCTGCTTACGTCTTCGGACTTTATTTTGCATAGCGAGTTTTTTGGGGAGGGAAGGAAGAGGGAAGAGAGTGACGGGTATCCAAATCAAATGAACAATTACTTTTATATACAGAGTTTGAGCGGTGCGTCAAATGTGAAGGTAGGCAGGAAGAGAATTCCCGCTGGATAGCTTGAAGATGAGAGATGAGTTTGAAGAGTTTGAAGCATGCATGTGAGATGGAAGATTGGAAGGCTTCTATAGGGGGCTTCTTGGGGATTGATAGAGAGCTAGAGTTCAAGTCCATGAAAGGCCGTTGGAGAATGACCAGTATTTGACTTCCCAAGGTAATAGATGCCTCGCTAACCCATATCTAGCTACCATCAGCTTAGAGCTTATATACTTCTCTAATAGGTGGGACTTGCCGGTTCAGAGCTTTGCCATACTGGTAGTCATTCGACACAATTGTCAAAGGCTGTCTACTAATCTCCACAAAGCATTCCACTGGGACTAATACAAAGGGGGCCCTTGGGAGTCATCCGTATTTGGATTCATAATTAGCTCTTCTGTTTGCTTTGTCCCGGCTATAGCTAAACGGTATCTACCGTAGCACCGTAGCACCGTAGCTCTTTGAGCGTGCTCCCATTGCCTCAACAGAGGTGAGATATATGTCAAACCGATAGCAGGTTTAATATTGTTGCTGGTTGACTTGATCCCATACACACACGTGCTTTTCTTGTTGGTTCACCAGGTTTTTGGCTAACCCTTATATCACGTGAAAACACCCCTCGGTCTTGAAACGACATCCACCGTGATCCTTGTTGATTTATGCACACTAATTTGAATCTCCCCGCAAACAATAGAATTTCGGTCAACTGCAAACTCCAGTCTCTGATTCGTTAGAACAGCAGGAGTATGAACATCAATCTATCCAGAATCCGATTCAACGTCTTGATCCTCAACCAAATGCGCAAAACGAGAACAACACTCTCCTCCCTCCCAATGTGATAATGAACATACTTGAATCGCAAGTCACCGATTTGAATTATCTAGCAGAGTCGCCTATTGCCGTCCCAGGTTTCGACAACATGAATGGTCAACAGTCTTCGGAATCGCCCGCAGATACTGGGGCTCAGGGCGGAAAGAAGAGGAAAAGTATCTCTGGCGATGGAGATGGAGATGCAAGCACAAATGGAAACTCGAAGGAGAGAGAAGGGGCTCCACAAACAAGAGCAAAGAGGAATAGATATATCTCTATCGCTTGGTATGTTGAATCTCCATCCCTGTTATGGTTAACCTTGGTGTGTCTATCAATGTCGGCCGGTCAGTGCTCTTGAAGATGAAGCTGGATGGCTCATTGATGATTTGTCAATATGCCGCCTGATATTTTCGTTGATGCTAATGCATATATATGATAGCAACGAATGTAAAAGAAGAAAGATCAAATGTAATGGAAACACACCATGTCAACGATGCGGAAATCTCAACCTCGAGTGTCAATATGCTCCGAATTGTTGTACCAATGGCTTCAAGGAGTCAGAAGAGTTTCGCCAACTGAACTCACAACTTGCCTCATTACAAACACAAGTGGACAATCTCTATGCGAATTTAAATGCTATGCGCGCAGGTGGTGATGGCAGTATACCCTTTGGACCATCTTCAGAAAGATCATTGTCAATCTCACAACAATCTGGAATACCGGGAAATTCTCCTATGAATCGATTTAATAACCCTTCATTCCGCGGACCCACCAGCTCAGCTTTCGGACTAGATGTGGCAAAGAACACACTTCATAATATGGGATATCAGGGATTGGCAGATGAAGGAATCATTACTCACGATCCTACACCGGTACCATCGCCACCACCTACACGACCTAGGGCACTACCATCCATTACTATGAATGGTGCTTCGTCGGCAGATCCATTGAGAAGTGTAAACCGAGAAGAAATGATACGACTTTGTAGGGTATATGAAGAAGAGATGGGTCTGATGTATCCTGTTCTAGATATAGAGGAATTGATTTTTCATGGCACCAGACTCTTTGATTTCATTGATTCTGCGGGGAGGAATGGCCTTGCCACCTCGAACAATAATCAAGGGATTGATGGTATCAACTCTTGCATGTTAAAAGCGGTTATGGCCATCTCATTGATTGTGGAGGGAAGTGGACAGAGTGATGTGGCATACCGGTTATTTGAGAGCGTGAGGGAGCACGCAGATCGTGCTTTACATGATGAAATTGTGGAGGTCAAAAGCTTGCCTTTTTTGGTACTTGTGGTGAGTTGAAAGAGTTTTGTTGATTGCTTTT
>NGKF01000007.1:2028827-2108491 GCA_002162555.1 Monilinia aucupariae
AGGTGGAGGTTGAGGTTGAGGTTAGAATTGGGTTGAGTATCAAGTTGAGGTTGGGTGAGTTGATGGGTTAGTTGGATGGTGTAGTGTAGTGTAGTGTATTATAATTTCGGTTATGGATATTTTTGGGCATAAAGGTTTTTGGGGCTTTGAGGGTTGAAGAGGGGGAAAAGGAGGGGGCGTAAGGGGTAGGGAGGAAAGAGGAAAGAGGAAGGGGAAACGAAAGGGGGAGAGAAGGGGAAGGGGTTAAAGGTTAAAGGTTAGAAGAGGGAAGGGGAAGGGGAAGAGGAAGAGGAGAGGAAAGGGAGGGAAAGGGATGATGCACTTCATAAAGGATTGGCAACATGTTTCTCAAGGGTTTACTCTAATTGGTTGTAGGGTTGCAAATGAAGGTTGCGAGTAGACGGCTAGTAATAACAATAATGATGATTTAGCAATCACCAGTGTGTATCATAATTCCGTGACCACAATCCAAATGAACCTCAATATAAATGCAAAAGAAATATATAGAATTCTTCGTCAAGTGCAAGAGTATAATTGAGTCAAATAGCGTATGTATGTAATCAAATTTGTAGTGATAGCTTCAATTTTGATATTAATATATATTGCGTTTTTGAAGCTATTCGCTTAAATTGTGCTCACGGAATTATAACACTCATTGGTGAACGCTTGGGGAAAATAGCCAAGTACTCGAGTATCGGTGAGAATAAATGAGAAGAAAGATTTAAAATGAAACGATAAAAATGAAGAGTTATTTTATAGATTAGTTCATTCTAGATCGTCTGGCTTTTGTCTCCTCTGCTATGGGTATGAATGGCATGGCTCGTGTAAATGGGACATACAGTGTATGATGGGTGCAGGGTGTTATGGAAATTGGGGGTACTGTCTATACTGTAGTAGTAGAGTAGTAGAGTAGTAGAGTAGTAGAGTAGTAGAGTAGTAGAGTAGTAGAGTAGTAAAGTAGTAAAGTAGTGAGATAAAAAGGCCTTTCTTCTTTTCTTTTCTTTTCTCTTCTTGCCTGTTCTTACGTTTGGCCTGCTATATCGCTATATCGAGTGGAAGATTTTGGCGAGTGGGGAGGAGGAGGGCGGCGAAGGTTAATTGTTAGCGTCAGTCGATAATATCATTCTCCTCGCTTAATTATGGACTCACTGTCGTTTTGTGGAATTTTCCTGAGGAGATGGAATTTTCATACCTTGGCTTGAATTCGGCTAAGAGAACTTCGAACTTCCCATGTTCGTCTCGTCCTGGTTAAAATTCACATATCGGATTCTGCCAGTGTTGGGGCCCTGGGAGTTATTTCCTTCGGTGTCATTCGCTGCGCAAGTACAAAAATACTGGACGGCGGCGGCTTCTTATAGCGTTGTCATAAGCTGGGTGGTTATGTATGCGACTCGAAAAGTAGCATGGCAGTGGGATAGCAATGGTCTGTGAGTGAATGATGAAGCTGCACTCAGAGCTTGCTGGAGCTGATAATGAATTAGCTGATCAAGGTCGAATGGAGATAGTGAACTCAACGTTTCACGAGTCCCAATATCATCCCGTATATCAAGTGCATAACACTCCAATGTCACCTCTCCGTATTCGAATCCAGCCATCTAAAAGTCAACCCTGAGACCAATGGTATAACCCAAAGTAATCCCTCATGAATCATAGCCGAGGCCTGAGCATGCAACTTCAAGCCTCATTGATGACACAACCTCAACTTTCACTACCAACAAACCAGGCCACTTTATCACTGCCACATGAACACCGTGGTAATTTGAGCTTTTGCTTTTACCCTTTGAAAATCTTCCTTTGTTGTTGGTGTCATGCTAACTTTAGGTCGTTGAGTTTATGTTAAGTTCTCGTGAATCAACCTTCTTCATCTTTCCTTCTTCCTTAATACTTATCCGGGTGGCCGCCGGATATACAACTTTGTGAATATGTTTGTCTTGGATACTGCAGCAATACAAAGTATCATCATATACTTTGCTTGCTTTGAATGAGTCCGTGAGACTCAAAGAAATGCTTTCTGTCCTCAAGCTTGCGAGATTCGAGGTTTTATTTGTGAGGTGTTGGAGTTTGGAGGTGACTCGCTCTTCGTATTTTCGAATGTGCTGCATCTTTCAACAACGCCCTGGGATTGATGGCTCGAGTATACTGCTAACGTATTATCATCATCAGCCTTGTAGCGCATGATCAACCATCTATCTCTCAATCTCTTCGACTTCGTCAGTTGAGATGTCTTTAGGTTCATCAGGTATGTACCCGCCTTCCCACACAATCCCTTGAGATTTGACTGACATTTATCCATCAGAGACCTTGCATACCATACAGAGGGCACTTGGAGAAAACTTTAAAGAGATCAGCTATCCGTGCTGAAGATCGAGCTCAGGAATTAATAATTGTGGTCTTCACTTGAGGGGAACGATGATTAAGATCGAAGATGTGGCACCCAGTCGAAGGTATACAAGATCAGAAGCTCGACATTCTGACACTCGAGATAAACTCATGTTATGCATTTATGCTGTTATTCGTATTAATGTTGATGAGGTTGGCATGCCGATGTCCCTGCGATCATATTCTTTATTCTTAGGTTGGTTCTTCACGAGTTAACATTTTTGATTCTCTAACCCTTGATTCTTAGCTTCCTGACTTGGAATAAGGAAAACACTCGAGTACAATACGATTAGAATAAAATGAACGACTGGAGAAACAATCACCAGATATCCGAAGATTAAAGATCCCAACGGTGTTCTTGCTGTGGTAGAAGACCGTGACACTGGTCGTACTGTAGCCATCATCCATAAGGCCATCAGAGAGACGAGCAGTATCGAAGAGACCGTAATTTCTTGCTGTGAAAGAGGTATGTTCGAACTACTGGATTTTTTAAGCTTGGAATTTCTAGGTAATGGTCTATACCCATGAGTGCTAGCTGACACGTATATAGATTGTTTTACTGCAGTATCCGAATTAAAAACGCCTCCAGGCGTCCAGGAAATGATCGCAGCGGTAGTGGCGATCAAGAATATGGAGATCATCCTTCTAAATTCTAATACTAGAACCAGCAGTTATCAACAAGAATTCGAGAGAGGTGGAAAGATCAATTCTCGAAATTTCAGCTTAATACTCCTGTGGACCTGGCACATGGAGAAGTCAATATTCAGCACACCTAATTTGAACTAAGAGACGCCTTGTCTTTTTTGACTTTACAATCAACCCAGGTGATTATATATGGGCAAGCCCATACTATCTTTCTCGAATGGCCCAAGAAGCTATAAAGCAGAAAAGTCGCTGGCAATTGCCGGTTCTGTACTTCAAAGTCTAGAGTGCTTCGGCAAACTTGGCCGAAAAAGAGTTGCGCTGCCACGGATGGCAATAGAGTGCCATCTCCTGGCTTCACTGGTCCTCAACGCAATGACGGATTTCATGCAGAAAACCGTGGACCTCTGATGATCCGCACTCTCTACTCTTCTCAGGATTCAGATAGTCGCCTTGGTTCACCAGGTGAGGACATGCTATCCCAGACGCCCGGATCTTCTACGCTTGAGTACTGATACCAGGGATGATATTCCCGGATCAGAAAAGCTGCTTGGTTTTTCAGTTTTCGAAGAACTTCACTCAATTGAGGAGTGTGCAATCCTCTGCACCATAGTCGAACAAACTCCGGATCAGGAACAGGCTTGCGTTGACTAATAACCACAGATTCCGGCTTGGCTATTGCAGAGCCAAGGAGCTCACCAAGCACTGGTTCTTTATCGCCAGCTTGCAAGTTCTGTTCCTGCTTTGGAGTTCATTTGGAATATATACTGTATCCGCCTGCCGTCTTACGACTAAAATAAAAGAAGAAGCAGATATGCGAGCCAGCTCTGCATAATTCTCGAACCCATTTGCAAACTTTCGGTATGTTTCACCTCAAATGCTATGAAGGTGTTGTTAATTTGAACTTTAAGAGACTGATGGTCTGATTAATGTGTGAATCATTCTTCCTTATTTCAAAAACATTCACTTATTATTCCACTAGCTAACAAACCTAAGATTTCTACATAAGAGCCGCCGATTTCGAAAGTAGAAGGCCAAATAAAAGACTTGCTTTGGTTTTTAGTGTTCCAAGGACTTCTGTGGCGTGCCCTCAGTGGTGCTTGGCTTGAGTTCTCGAGTTTGTTGGTCTTGGTCAAGTTGACTGTTGATTGGAGAAGAAAGGGTATGTATATTTTTTTTCAAGTACTTTGGCTATTGTTTCCTCCAAAATCTTTTTGCTGTCCATTTTAACTCTGGCTGTCGATTTCTTTCCAAATTCACTACTTTCCTCGCACTCATCGCCGACAAAACTTTCTCGCTAACTATATTGATTTCTGCCAGAGGATTCAATTATTCTTATCTTCCTTCTCTAGTCAACTGTCAATTTATCAAGACTGACAAACTCGAGGCAAAAGCCACCAGCACCACTGATAGCCATGTCTTCGAAATTTTTCAGGTCTCGCCTTGAGCGAAAGAGCTCGTAGGTGCAATCATTTATCCTGTTGAATGGATGGAGTTACTAACCGAAACAAAGAAAAAGGAAAAAGTCCTCTCCTCCCATCTCCCCTCCCAAGCCTCCCCAAAAACTCTCAGCCGTGGAAAAACCTCTTCCTCCCATCCCAAAATTTTCGACCGAGGTACTTAGTCGAGTTTTGTCTTGCAGAAGAAACTCCCTTGTCCTCCCAAGGGTCGTAGGAAGTTTAAATCGTGGGGTGGAACGAGTTCGCCGGTACTCGCTGGTAGTAGGTGGTACGTACTTTCAAGTCTGCACTTCATTATTCTTCTGCATACTTGACACCCTCGCCACCGCTAAAATTTCTCGAACCAGCTACTAACATTTGTATCTGCAGGACTTGGCTTCACGGTCCCCGTTGCGAAAACAATCACCGGTCTGGAGCTCGTCAACAACTCCAAAACCAAAACCAACACCATCACCATCACTCCGCTACTGCTCACCTCCCCTGAGGTCGAGCCTGAAATGGCAATTGCGGAGAATGACGAGGAATCTGGAGACGAAAATGACAATAATGACGATGATGACGAGTTAAAGGTGGATATTGGAGTTGCGGTGAAGATGACGTTCGTGCCGATTCGAGCCCGGCTTATTCACATTGAACGAAAAGGATCGGATTCATGAGGTGGTGGTGTTAGTTATAATTCACGATCGAATTGATGTAACTTCAGATCCAGCCCCAAGGACCATGTAATGCGCATAATATGAGCACTATGGGTTTTCTGGGGTAGAAAATTGGGAAACAAACAAACAACCCAGAAACGCCCCGGGAAGACCTCCGATGAGGTGGTATGAGGGAACATAACGTGCTTCGAACAACTCTCCGCGATAAACTTTCACAATTGTAATGAATCCATAATTATGCACCGGACAAATCTTTCTGGTGGACAAAGACGAACTGAACGATACAATCAATCCATAGATATATTCCCCAAAAAGGGGCTCGCTTATCAAAAGCACACCCACCGGTTTGCACCTCCTAACATTGATATTCCCACGCGACTGCGAGCACTTGACCATTAACATTGCACAACATCTGATCAAGCATTCTCGCGTTGGACTCACAAATGATCACCAGTGTGATGCTATGTCACGAATCGTTCCATCTCATCAAATATCAGATTCGCATAATTCATAGCTCGAACGAACGAACGAAAGTAGCGGTCGACTCGCTCGTTCACGTGGCCCTGTTGCACTCGGTATCTAGAGGGTTTTGGGCCTGCGTGGTTCGTGGAGTGGTAAATGTCATGTTCATCTTCTCGGCTTGGAATGGGAAAATTTGAGTTGGGATGGCGAAGATTGGGGGGAGGTTTGATTTCCGGTTGCGGATGAGCTGGGTCGTTTGCGGTGTCGTTCTATTTGTGGGCTTTTGATGTGGGTTGGGATATTGTTGAGCCTGGTTTTTGGAAGATTTAAGGTGGTTTCGTGTCGCGTTGTGGTGGTGGTGATGGGTGAGAGGTTTGGTGGGACCCCCGTAGCTGAGCTTCATAGTTGGGATCTGGAAGTTCTTGTGTTCGATGGGGCTTGGTGTGGTGTGTTTTATGTGGGTGGAGGTGGTGAATGGGGGTTATTCGTCATTTGATAGAAAGTCGATGAGGGGTTGGCGACGTTGGCGATGTTGGCGATGTTGGCGAAGGGGAAGATGGCGACGTTGGCAATATTGGCGGTGTTGGCAGTGTTGGCGATGTTGGCAATATTGGCGAGAGGGAAAAAGTGGAAAAAAGGTTCAAGAAGCGACTCAAAATGCTCGCCGATATAGATCTTCAGAAAGCGATCTGTGCTGGAGAAAGTTTGGAGCCCGCAGACCGATCGTAAGAGATATGATTTCCTCCGGATTCATAGATATGGAACCTTTTGAAGTGTAAGACTAGTGGCGCTGACATCCTTCATCTCTAAAAGATGTGAAGTGGGCGTTGGATTGTACGAATAGTGCTATAGAAGTGCGTGTAGATAGTTGGATTTCGTAACTGATCTTAACCATCTTTGATTTTTATTACATTCATCGCTTGAGTATTGGATCTGGACTGTGCACATTGCGTTTCCATATTGAATAGTATTCATTCCCATGGACTCACAATGTGTCATTTAACCCAGAGCAGAGAGAGAAAGATTCGTGACGCATCATTTAATTCCCCATTTTGAAAGTTTCAAAGCCCTCTTGAAGTCCGGAACTTTGCAATAGATCAACGAAATCTACAACTACACAACCTCGAAAATTTCTACACTCTAGTATGTATCGGTTTTCTTGCTGTCGAGTTCTGTTATTGACACGGGTAAATAGGAACGAAAGACTATTCGACATCCCAAGAACATTATTTTCCATCAGAATCATGTCACACGCAGATCTATCTACATTCAGATTTGAGGAAATCTTACATAGAAATGGCATCGTCGATTATAGACCGGTATATTTCAAAGGTCCCAAGTACAAAGAACGCTTCACCAGAAAAGGAGAGCTTAAAACAAATGAGGTTGTCAATATCTATGCCGAAAACCTTTACTTCGACGACCTTAAATTTCAATTTATCGAGGAGAATGGCGTTTCCGTGCTTTATGCCGAACTCCCAGACAAGTTGATCGAATATATGGCGGGAAAGAAGCCGTGGGCTTATCGACATTCTAATTCGATATTCAGAAGTGGATTGGTTATTAAACCTGCAGGTCTAGGACGCCGTGATTATGAGACCGATGGATACACCTTTGTCAGGGTACCAGAATGGGCGACCCATCACATCACACATATGGAATGTCGTGTCGGAACATATGGCAGGTTTAAAGGGACAATTAGTTTTGCCCATTTCAACTACAGCCCGAATCGAACAAATCCTGAGATAAGCAATCTCTTCAAAATCTTGAAATATAGGAGCGTTGAGAACTTTACGGATAATGTTATTTATTATGACGATGAGAGAGTTTTGATTTAGAAGTTTTCTGTCCAGTATGTATATCTTCCAGATCCCCCGTCAAAAAGTAGACTCCAGCTAACATACAAACTTCCAGCCAACAGGAAACTTCTCAGGCTGAAGGGGGGCATCCACGACAGATACAGAAGTCACACAACTCCACCCAGACGAAACTCTCTAGACGCCTCAAACTCGAAGCACAACACTACCAACCTCCACCCAAGTTCCCCGGTGACCCTCCACTCGACCCAACTAGATTTTCAATGCATCTATCAAACTAGTCATAGGATATCCAAATCTATCATAATAATAAACAATACAAACTGCATTACCTTTACCACACCATACCACACATCCACCACCACCAAGGAAAAAAAAAAGAAAAGTGATGAACGAGACAAGAATCATGATTGAAACCTCCAAAATGCGTGCAATTGTGAATCTCACGCTCGAAACGAAGCTCCCCATTTCCTCTTCATCTTCGCCCCAAATATCTTTCCGAGTGCCGACTCTTGAGCAGCACTCGCTGCCCAAAACTAAGCCCGAAGAAGCGGAGCTCAAGATCCGAGATAAGTCCCAAGGACAAGCATCCCATGCATTGCACAATAAGAGTTCGCCATCTAGTGCTCGGGAGAATGAGGTATCATATACTACTTATATTGATTAAACGCCGCTTCGCGTATGCTGTGGGAGTAGACGCGTGAGGGAAAAGATACTTCTTTTCCCAGACGCCATTGAATGAAAAGCTTATGAATACTCTCAGCACTATTTCGTTCCATCCCATACCCTAAATTAATGTATACCCTAAACATACTATGCAGAATATATATACGGAATCCCCAGCCAGCGCTATGAAGGGTATCACATCCTTCCTCCATCCCAAATACCTAGCCGTGATATGAATCCAACAATTTTCTAATCCCAACGCCAATCCCGAACGGAATTATAGCCCATCGTGAACCAAATCCATCAAAACACTCCCCAACTTCACATTCCCATCGTTTGCTGCCAAACCCCCTCTGATCCTCTTCGGCTGATGCTTATGTTTGCCACTCTTAGAAACCCTTCCATCTTTCTTCACGTTTCTGCCACCTTCCTCAAAGTTTTCTTTAGCATTCCCATCCCCCTCAATATCCATCAACACATTGGCGATCTTCCTCTTCTCGCCCCTCGTTACACCCTTCTCCACCTTAGGCCACTGCGACGAGGCACCCGTCATACTACCCTGCGTCTGACTCCCCGCCACCTCCCAATAATGCCCCAAAAACTGATCCGGACTCAGCCTATAAACCCATTTCTTTTCTTCCATCAATTTCACGAATCGACTGACCATCTCTTCTGGTTTATCACCATCTCTTCTCTCTCCACTGCCCTTAAGTGTGCCCCTACTTCCAATTACTAGCAGCTTCGTTTTTGCTCTTGTGAATGCTACGTTGATTCTTCTCCAATCCTTTAGGAGTTCGCCAATATTTCCTGCCTCGTTGCTTCTTACCAGGCTTAGTACTATGACTTCCTTATCTCTTCCCTGGAAACGGTCTGCTGTGTGCATTTCCACCCCCTTGGCGCTTCGAAGTCCATCTTTCAGCAATGCTAGTTGAGATCGGTAATGTGTCATCACTCCTATTTCGGTAGGATCAACACCTGTGGATATCAAAGAGGTGACAAGCTGCGTGACTATTTTAGCTTCCACATCATTAACCGTTCTGTTCCCTTTTTCGCTTTCCCTCGCCACATCCCCAAGCCCATCTGTATCCACAAACGCCACTGTAACATCTGGATCCAAAAGATCTCGTAACCAACATCTTCCCCTTTTTGGTTCCAGGCAGATGAATTTTTGAGTACTATGTAGAATACTGCTGGGCGTATGATGATGTGCTTTTAGAGCATCCATTTCGGGGATGATGATTTTGCGAGTAGCTACTGAATCGCTACCGCATTTGAGACGACCGTTATAGATGAGTATGTTGGAGAGGGCCATTACGTCGGCATTCATACGGTATTGATGCTCGAGGTAGACGACACTTTGAGGGTGTGAATCAGAGAGGTGTTTGAAGAGGGAGATATCTAGACCACCTTTTCGAGCTTCTTCGTCTTTTACCAATGGGGGCAGCTGGTTATGATCCCCGACAAGGATAAATGTGCGTGCGAGGCGGATAGGACCAACGCAAACGGGTAGCGTGATTTGAGAAGCTTCGTCTACGATACAGTAGTCGAACGTACGTTCGTTGAATATCGGATGATTTATACCAAGACAGCTGGTGGCGATAATTGGCGTGTCATGCCAAACACTTCGAATGCCTTCCATGGTTTCTTTGGGATCGACGGCGAGTTTGGCAAATTCTTGAACATCAGGGTGGATTTTAGCTTTAGTTCCAAGACGCAAAATAGGTATTGAGTCGTCGCGAAGTTTGAGGAGAATATTGTCTACAGCTGTATGAGTATAGGAAGTCAGGAGAACAGATTTTCCCTGAGAAACAAGAGCTCGAATGATATGAGCAATGGTAGTAGTCTTTCCAGTACCAGGCATACCAAGTACGAGAGCATAGTCTTGTGCGGACATAACTTTTTCGATAGCACGGCGTTGATCCACGTTGATACACGAGCGGTCTTTGAGTGTATATTGCGTGGAATGCGGTCTGAAACGAGGAGCATTAAGATCGACAACTAGACCCCGAATTTCGCGCGATCCAAACAGTCCCTCGGTCATGATTTGAATGAGATTGTTCCGAACCGTCGCAAGACCATTACTGAATTCATCCTTGTCGAGCCTGTAAAGGATTGGATCTTCCACAATTGTACCAATAGAATTCGCTGGCGTAGACCCCTTAGCAGCGACTTGCATGATACTAGCAAAGACTTGATTGTTAGTCTCATCAAATCCAGGTTGTCTAATACGAGCGTTATGTAAACGACGATCAACTGCGACGGTAATTCTGTTTTTGCGTACGTTGGTAACATAACCCTTGGCGAGAGCAAAATGTCCTTTTTCATCCGAAATGACAATTGGTTCTCCTACGATTATTTGAGAGTCCATGAATGAGAATCCCGGTGCTCGAGTAGGCTTTATCATAGTGTATCGATATCGATTAATCTTCTCATTGTTCTGATCCTCGTATGCTGACCCAGGCTCAATAATGACATTCGAAAAACATCTACCAAGCTTTTCTCTCTCTGAACTAAGCATAGTCCATAGCTCTCGACGAAATTTCAAGGAATCTTTTTCTTCTTTTGTAAGAAGATCATCCCATTTAAGGAAGAACTCCTTGTGCCTTGGAGTAAGATGTTTGACAACCTCATCAAACTTTTCCTTCATACCGCTCGTCTCACCATTCCCATCATCGGCTAGTTTGTGATAGATGAAGCAGGTATTCTTTGCATAACATCTGCCACACATGTTTTCTTTCTTTAGCATCGGTGGGAGATGGGAATTCTTTTCTCGAACAAAACACGCCAGCTCATTTCGCTGCATGATCATATGGCGAAGTTCGTGACGAATAGCAGGAATCCTGATGGTCTCCGAGGTTTCCATGTAGTACAAAATACCATAAGCAATCTCTACATCATATCGATCGGATATGAGAAGGTTATAAAGTGCGGTTTGAGCTCGGTTAGCGACGCTAGGATTCTTCCCAGTCTTGACCTCCAATGGAGCAGTGAGGATCCTTTGTTCTTTTCCATCCCTCATTGTAATTTGTACTGTAGCATCGATGTTGCCTTTCAAACCATACATTGGTGACCAGACGTGCTCCTCAACATCGAGAAGATTACTGACACATATAGCCACAGTTTCACCGTTACCAACTTTTACCAAAGCACCAGGCTAAGAAAATTTAGTATTTAGAACAAAATAGCGGATAGTTTTACTTACTTTGGGCTGAGATGACACAAACAATTCTGCCCATGCTTGAAGCTCTCCCATCTTACTATGTAGATATTCCACAGCCTGAGGTATTTGAACCTTGATCACATACAAATCTTCAAGATGCCTCTGAGCAAGCTTGCTAATCAGCTCACTCAGAAACATTGTGTCCCAGCGATTAGCAAGCATTGCAGCCTGAAAAATCTCATGCAAAATCGTTCCATAAAGCATCGACGGTGATGCTTCACCAGTGACTTTGACCCTATCTTGAAGGACTGCTCGACGAGTACATCCAAAAGAATCTGCTACTACAAGCGCAGATATGAGATGATCCGGGTGAAGAATTATCAAACCCGAATTATCATCTATGATACAAATCCCATGCGCATCAAACTTGCCAATGATATGAACAAAGGCCTTTGTAGTCACAGGAGTATCGATCCAGGTACCTCGAAGGTAAACCATTCTTGTGACCTTGGAGCGATCAGGTTGGAGATATAGTATCTTGGGCTGATTAGTTAAAATTAAGGCATTGGGTCATGAGTGTTTACCTTTTCTGGCTGTAATTCACCATTGAAACCATCATATTGATTATCATCTATCATGGTGACAAGATATCTTTGAATGGCGCGAACTTTTTCCATAGACTAGAAATTTCTTAGCATTCAATTAATAATATATTGCTATGAATCTCTCGGACGTACAGGCATTAAGCTATTTGCTGATTGTTTGAGTGATTGAGTTGCTGCTATCTCCGCAGCCGCAAAATCTGAATCGTCTATATCGTCACCATATTCATCATCGGACTCTTCCTTCTTGACAGCTGTGCCTCTAGGCCTTGATGGCGGAAGCTCTACATCATCAGCTGGAACCGATCCAGCAAACGCGGCATCAAAATCATCATCATCCAACCCCTCGCCAAATTCATCACTATTATCATCCACTTCTCTCAAAGTGCTGGGGTACATGGACAAATTTTGGGGTTTATGCGTAGAGTAATGTTTTGGCTTACTCGGCGATTCGTATTGTTGAGGTGGCGGTAGTGGGCGTGACAATGATGCTGCAGGTGGAGCCTGGGATTGCGATTCGATAGCAGTAAGTATCATCCCACCAAGTTCTTCAAGACCATCATCAGAACCATAATCTGACTCGGAGGTAGAAGGTCTCTTTGGGCTGGGTGGAAAAGCAACAGACTCGATATTTCTGATCGGTGATGATGGCGGCTCAAGTCTCCTTTTTAGGGGTGATGTCCTCTTCTCGGTTCCTTTTTTCCCAAGGGGAGAACTGGGCCCTTCATTTGGAAATGGTCCTTTGTCAGGAAGAGGTGATGAGCTTGAAGGGCCACTAGAAATATGCTTTGGCTTATAATCTTCCTGCAATCGCCTCATCAAACCCGTAGTATCGATATCTCTGTTTTTTCTTATCCTATTAGGCTGATGTCTCTTTGGATTCAATGGATTCCCAAGACTTCTTGATCGTGTCAGCGCCCTAGGTGTACTTCCTTCTTTAGACGATCGCGGTGACGCATTATCCATAATTCGTGAGAGCTTGTTATCCTTCTGAGCTAATCGCATCCACATATCTACCTCTGGCCCCGGCTGAGGGAGAGAATCTGTTTGCGAAGAGAAGCCCTGAATAGGTGAAGAGCTCTGTGCCCTGTTAACCTCGCCGTCTCCTCGCTTTCTTTTTCCTAAGTTGCCACTCGGTGGATACGGAAGATTTTGACTATCTTTGTTGGTATCCCATATTATACGATCATCGGGCGACACCACTTTGAGTGGTCGCTTGAAGTCGTCATTCTGCGTAGGATCAAACCCTGTTGACGGAGTGGAAGGCACATCTGCAAGAGCAAGCTCCTCGACGGGGGCACCCTTTGTAGAGTCCTTCCCATCTTTCGCGGAGCTCTGTCGTCTCTTCCTCGATGGTGGTGTGGTATTCCCACCATCTGTCTCGGATGTGACCATATTTGTCACATCTTTCGAGTCATCCTTTGCCCCGCCTCGTTCCCGATATTGGAAATTGTTGAGTATGTTCTTCGTAGCATTCGAGACAGGAATGGGAGGTTTCTCTGCTAATGGTTTCGTGGGAACTTTAGAGTGTGGCTGTTGGTTCTGGTAGCTTTTCTTCAACCCCCATTTTGGTCGTGACTTGGTTCAGTTAGCTTTCGTTGGCTCGTGAAGTGATTCTGTAACTCATGTCAAGCATAGGCCGAGTACATGATACACGTACATTATTATTCTCTTTCCCTGAATGATGTGTATCTGAAAAGGACTTTTGAAGAGGCATTATATCTTCACAAATTACGAATTGGCAGCGCACATGAGATATGTATGATGTTAAATGGTTTGTTTGTATGCAAATTAAAATCGAAATGTTAAGGTTAACGCGACTTCGCGACCTAAGACGCGCCTTCCCTTCTATAGCACTATACTATATTGCTAGCGTGCTTTCATCCCTTAGCGAGCTTGGATTTCCCCTCCAACGACCCCTGTCGACATGTCTAATCCTCTCGGTCATTTGTTTTCGCGGCTCCGACCGGGTGGATTGTCGGCTAGCGGTGCCCCATTATTGTTGGGGTGTTGTCATCGTTGTCGCACAGAAGAGCACAAGATCAGAATAATTTCTCAGAATAATTTCTCAGCAGCCAGATTACATAGACAATCAAGGTATGCTACACCACACCAACAACTCTTTACATATACGACCATACTTTTCTGCAGGAGAATACAATATTCATCTCTAACCGTCTTATAGTCTCGGTCGCAATCATGTCCACTGAAAAGCCTCTTCCCTTCGTTTACCAGTTCGCAGCTGGTATGCTCGCCTCTCACTCCATTTTCGTGAAATTGAAGCTTACAGAGACAATGTAGGTGCGATTGCCGGTGTCTCTGAAGTAGGTTCTTCCGGCCATCTATACTCCGGGACTTGGATAAATGCTTCGACTGACTCTTATTGGATTCCGATAGATCCTTATTATGTAAGTACCCCTCATAGGATTCCACGCATTTACTACTGCAGCATACTGACTCGTGTAGGTACCCATTGGATGTTGTGAAGACCAGAGTGTGAGTTTTGATTTACCATATGTTAATACACCAATACATCGATCAGAATGTTGACGGGAGATTAGACAACTACAAACCAGCTCTGCGGGACCAGATGGCTACAATGGCATGGTGGATTGCTTCAGGAAGATCATTAAGAATGAAGGGTATGTACCTACCAGTCACCTACTTCTCCCATCTCATATCCATCGCTGACCCTTTCATCCACAGTGTCTCACGATTATACCGCGGAATCGAAGCCCCAATTCTAATGGAAGCCCCCAAACGCGCCACTAAATTTGCCGCCAATGAATCCTGGGGAAAGTTCTACCGCGATATATTTGGTGTCGCCAAAATGAACCAATCGCTCTCCATCCTCACCGGTGCCACTGCCGGAGCGACCGAAACATTCGTAGTCGTTCCCTTCGAACTCGTCAAGATCCGTCTTCAAGATCGCGCGTCTGCTGGAAAATACACAGGAATGGTTGATTGTGTGACCAAGATTGTGAAGGCTGAGGGGCCGTTAGCTCTTTACAACGGAC
Organism: Monilinia aucupariae; assembly: GCA_002162555.1. Taxonomy (NCBI): domain Eukaryota; kingdom Fungi; phylum Ascomycota; class Leotiomycetes; order Helotiales; family Sclerotiniaceae; genus Monilinia; species Monilinia aucupariae. The sequence goes on from NGKF01000007.1 coordinate 2,043,689, forward strand.
TGGAAAGTACAATGTGGAGACATGTCTTATGGAACGCCGGGTACTTTGGATGCATTTTCCAAGTCAAGGCATTAATGCCCACACCCGAGACTAAGAAGCAGGAAATGGTAGTCAACATGGTATCCGGAGCGATTGGTGGAACCTTCGGTACAGTCCTCAACACGCCCATGGATGTCGTTAAATCGCGCATCCAAAACAGCCCCAGGGTCGCTGGATTAGCTCCAAAATACAACTGGGCATGGCCAGCTCTCGGAACGGTGATGAAGGAAGAAGGCTTCGCAGCACTGTATAAAGGATTCCTACCAAAGGTCTTGAGATTAGGACCTGGTGGTGGTATTTTACTCGTCGTATTTACCGGGGTGACAGATTTCTTCCGAAAAATGCGCGCGGATAAAGGACTATAGATTTATTTATCCGGCTGCGCGGTGAGATTATTAGACGAAACAGACGAGAGCTGCTCATTTTTTCCCATGTCCATGTATATGTATACCAATTGGCTAGAATCACTGGAGAGGTTTGGAGGGCATTGCGATGAGTTCAAGATTCGTACTATTTCACCCCATATAGATGGAGCGTTTCTTATGGAAGTCCCATTTTCGGACGAATACTGGATATTAAACTGTAATTAGCTCAAACAAGACCACGCTTGCTCACCTGCTGCCTAACCATTTTTCTGCTCATGAAGCATATATCTACTTTGTTATTCGAAACTCCACCAGCTCCAGCTTTAGAGGCAATCCAAAAACTACCAGCCAACCCTTGCCCCTTCATTTCATCCTACACCATTCCATCCCTCCCCGTCCCCAAACGTATCCCGCATCCCGCATGCAAACGGAGCCTTTTCAATTATTCTGGGTCCTTCCCAGTTTAGCCCAAGTCACATTCCCTTCCTTTCGCATCCCACGCCCCCTATTCAGATGACATCAAACTTGACAATTCACAACAAACTCTCATACGCGTCCAACCCACTCTTCTTCTGTGGTTGCTGCATCGCTGGTCTCTGCTGCGCCATCCCCATACCTCCCATCCCTTGCCCGATCCCACTGGCGCCGCCAAATGCGCTATAGTTCGCCCCTCCCCCAGTCCCAGCACTAGGCGGCGGCGGTAACGAAAAGCTCGAAAATGAACTCGCGCTCTGCGAAGAGTTTAGCGCTGGTCTTGCTTGATTCATAGAAAGGGAAGACATAGAGCTACTCATGTTACTCATCGAGGATAAAGATTGATTTGTAGGAGGTTGAGAAATAGGCGAGAAGGATGACGTTGTAGGTGTTGAGGACCAAGGGTTGGGGGTTGAGGCTGGGGCAGCGGTGTTCCAGTTTATGGTTGAGGTAGAGGGCTTGGGTGGAGGAAATGCGGATTGGGGTTGAGAGAAGGAGGATTGTGGTTGTATTGGGTTTGAGTAATTCGATTGAGGTTGAAGCGGTTGCGAGAATTGGGTAGCTGACGGTGTCAGAGCCCCAAAACTGGAGAGGTCAGGAGTAACTGTGCGGAATGCGCTGGTTTGTTGTGGACGGAGAGCGCTATTGATGGAATTAGAGGGGTAAGTAGGTGCTGTGGGCGATGGAGTAGACCATGCGAAAGAGGCCGGTTTAGGTTGTGTTGATGCTTGAGGTTGTTGAGCCAAGGGACTCGTGGGATTGGCATCCCAGCCGGAATCCATGGGGTTACTAGATGGTGGTGCACCAGTACCACCCTTAACCAGACGTTCAAAATCCATTTCGGAATCATCAGATCCCACGGCCGAAGGAAATGCCGAGGCGGCTCCAAACGACATAAAATCATTGGTTCCATTTGCCCTTGCACCGTTACTGCCAGATAGCTCTTGTAACTTTTTGGTTTGCTCGGACTCGACTCGAACAGATAAGCTTTTGATAAGTTCCATGAACGATTGAAATTGGTTCAAGTTCAGAAGTGGCCCCAAACTCATATTCCATAAAATTGGGAGAATATCCATGGCAACGAATTCCGCATCGGCTATGTTACCTATCTGCCTAAGAACGTTTAACGAAGCAACTGCAACAGCAGGCTCTTTCGTTTTAATGGCCCGAATCAGCGGTACAATTTTCTCTTGCATTGTATATTTGTCGAGGGGTGACGAAGTGTTCTTCTTAGTACCACCAATGCCATCGAGACCATCATTGCTAGAGGCTGTATCATTTGAGCCACCACAAAGAACTACAAAAGCTTCAAGACCTCGAACTTTGATTCCGAGACTACTAGTCTTCGCGAACACCGAAGCAATGACTGGAAAAAGTTCATTCTTAATCGTGGAGAAATCAAGAATAGGAAGAACTACGTTCAAGCTTCGTAATGCGGCATCTACAAGTGCATGTGTTGGGGAATCTATAGAGATTGCTACGATGGGCAGGATATCTAAAGCAGTTAGTACAATACATCAGGTCTTTAGCAACTTTCTTACCATCTTTGAACTCTTTACCCGAACAATTGTCGGCTATTACTTGGATGTGTTCCAGCAATACCATCAACCCAGATTCTTTTGCAGGATCACGCTCAGTGGGCGGTCTGGGGTTGTTCAAGAATATCTCTTTAAGCCTAGGCATGATCTTTTCCGTAAAGGGCCGTCGTGTGGATGGCAACAATTCGATAATCTTGAAAATGTTTTGTAAAATTAACGCGACCAGTTCCCGATCCTTCATTTCCTCCAATAAAGCCGGCAAAACCTTCTTTTCCATAACACTCTTTGGAAACGAGGGCAATACTCTCGACAAACCACGCAGGAATTGAGATTTTTCGTTCGGAGTCTTTGCAGGTAGAGAATCCAAAAATCGAATAGTAGATATTAGGATATTGTCAAAATAGGCACTCTGTTGGAATTCTTTGGCAGTCATCCGTTGTGCTGGACGTCTAGTGATTAAACGTGGCAGGACCTCGCCAGTCATATCTCTAGGCAATGGCTTTTTACACAAGAAGCTATTGCTAGATGAGGGTATCGTAGAAGACGAAGTAAATAGTCTTTTGTATCCAGACGCACTGTTATTCGATTCCAGTGGTGAGGTATGGGGCGAATTATAGAGTGCGACAATAAGAAGACCGAGTGAGAACATATCTGCTCCAGTGTTTAGATTTGAGTCTAGGACGAAATCTGGGGAAGAATAGTCGAGGTTGATTTGAACCGAACGGGGTAGTCGAGGATCAATATTCACAACCTCGGAGAGGTTGATAGGCTGCACTGAAGATGCTTTCGTCGAATTGTCTGGAGGACTTGAAAAGCTAAGTCCACTGATCTTCCAATCGGACTATGAATTATTAGTCAAAGTAGATATAACATGAACATGACACTCACCTTGGCATTCACAAACACAGCATCAGGCGTCAAATTTCCATGTACAAGACCGGCGTTATCATGTAAAAACTCCAATGCTTTGCTGATCTGCAAGAGACCCTTTTGTATTTCCAATTCATCTATCTCAACCTCTCTCCTCCTTCTGCCACCTTCCGAATCCTCGGTGACAAATCGACTTGTGCGTCCACCTATACCACCAGCCCTTTCTTGTTCATCCTTTTCCTGCAATAGGCCAGATAATGAAGCCGTCACCGTCTCCGTCGCAAATTGTAACCCCCCGCCCCTCGTTTCTTCCACTGGCTCCACCAGTTCTAGAATACAGGGATGCCGCAGCCTTGCTAACGACGAAGCTTCTTTCTTTAATCTTTCAATTACCTCGTCCGTCGCTCGTTTTACCGAAGCGGCACTGGATCGCCCCAATGATCCTGCATGTGCATCTAAGGATTTGCGATCGAGGATAAAGACCGACGCCGTCTTCCCTGTTGATTTCTTCTTCGCATCGTATATTTTCCATGGTCCTGAATATGAACTAGGGGTGGATGACACCGAGTAGTTCGAATTTATGTTCGAAATGAAAGACTTTAATGCTGAACTGAACATCTTCGCAGCTCTCCTCCCACCAACACGGGCGCGTCAAAGGATTATCCGAGATTCTTGCGCATCTATTCGTAAGAGCATTGATAACTACTTATGATAAGGCGCTTTGTTGTGACCAGATATTTGAGCTGCCAGTGCTTGAAGAAATTGTCGTAAAGTCGTGGTTGGCACAGAAAGAGCTTGTTGTTGATTCTATCTTCAGATGGGTGTAACGAAAAGGTCAAGCCTTACCTAACCCAACCCAACCCAACCCAACCTATCAAATCAAGCATCAACAGGATGAAGGGTCGAGGCTTGTTGACTGTGGATTGGGGATTGGGAATTGGGAATTGGGAATTCGGCAACAAGGCTTCAGCTGGTCATTTGGGCAAGGATCGCTTACATAAGGCTGCATGACATAGAAATGCACGAAGTAGTGGTGTAGGTACAAAATTAATATACTCACTCGTCCTCTACACATGCAGATCCTGACACTCCGCGATTCGGAGCCGGCACTCGAATAGCTATACTTATTTTGACTTTCCATGTTGGCCACTTGATTTCCGAGTCCATTTCAAAGCATAGGTGGTATCTTACATATTTAAACAAGTCCAGTCGAGTCTTCCATTCCAGATTGAAGTTTTGAAGCACTGAAGTATATCCCAACCTTTTTTATCTTTGGAATTGCTCAAGATGCTTCGTCAATTGTTCCCAAGAGGGGCAGCTTTCGCGAAACCAAGCTCCAGAGTGTTGAGGAGATTATACAGCATACAAACAGACACTGCGTCGACTACAAAGCTACCAGATCTCGACCCTACGAAGTTAACTGTAACCAAAAATACTACTCCCATTGAACTTCTTCCTCCCAATGAATTGGTCTTTGGAAGATCGTTTACAGGCAAGCTCCTCGGAGAACGCTCAACTTCATCAATTGCTGACCGCTCATAGATCATATGCTTAGCATTGAATGGACCGCGTCCGAAGGATGGTTACCCGCACGCATAACACCTTACCAAAATCTATCTCTCGATCCCGCCTCCTGCGTCTTCCACTATGCGTTCGAGTGTTTCGAGGGAATGAAAGCATACAAGGATAAGAATGGCAAAGTTCGATTATTTAGACCTACTAAGAACATGGAAAGAATGAACAAGTCTTCTGCGCGTATTGCTCTACCAACATTCGATCAATCTGCTATGATTGAGTTGATTTCTAAATTCGTTGCTCTGGAGAAACGATTCATCCCGGATGCTAGAGGATACTCATTATACCTTAGACCGACTATGATTGGAACACAAAGAACATTGGGTGTTGGACCACCAGGATCTGCCTTACTATATGTTATTGCGTCTCCAGTCGGACCATATTATCCTACTGGATTCAAGGCCGTTTCCTTAGAGGCTACAGATTATGCTGTGAGAGCATGGCCAGGAGGAGTTGGAGACAAGAAGTTGGGTGCAAACTATGCTCCATGTATATTGCCTCAATTAGAGGCCGCAAAGAGAGGATTTCACCAAAACTTATGGCTATTCGGCGAGGAGGAGTTCGTTACAGAGGTTGGGACCATGAATATGTTCGTGGTCATCAAGAACAAGGAAGGCCAGAAGGAATTGGTTACTGCTCCATTAGACGGTACCATCCTGGAAGGTGTCACAAGAGACTCGGTTCTATCTTTGGCTCGTGAGAAGCTTGCCAAGGAGGGATGGATCATTTCCGAGCGCAAATATACTATGCGGGAACTCGCAGATGCATCAAAAGAAGGCAGATTATTAGAGGCCTTTGGAGCAGGAACAGCAGCTGTTGTCAGTCCCGTGAGGAATATCTCATGGAAGGGAAATTTGGTTGAGTGTGGATTGAGACCAGATCAAGAAGCGGGTGAGATTGCACTCAAGATGAAGGAATGGATCGAGGCGAGACAATATGGTGATGAGGAGCATGAGTGGAGTTACGTTGTACCTAATTAAAGATCATACATGTACGAGTAAATACCTATAGATCTAGCAGGAATCTAGAAAGCGAGAGCGATGAAATAACTGTTAGTCATATTTTCATCGTGATTTTATGGTGGAGGGCTAATGGTGGCAAATTTGAATGAGATGGAAGCCATAAGTTTGATTTCAAAGAATAAGGTATGGTCCGAAGACGGAGTAGATCTCGCTATGTCTCTGATGGCTGTACCTGGGTCCTTCGCACATCACGAGCGCAGCATCTACGAGGTACTACACTCCTCGCCATGCTCGTCGCATGCAACCCACCGTAGGATCGCATAGCATAAATCTCTCCGACCAAAAAAAAGAAACTCAATGGCATTCCTTCGTTCTATTAGCACGTATCATGTTTCCGTGCAACCCGTACATCCTGATATCCTTCCAGCAAGATGTCCATCGTCCCCCATCGTCAATCTTTCGTATGTACAGCTTCCCCATAATCCATCAGTCTTCCCACCAATTTTCACCTAGGTTCTCTGCTCAAGACAGATGTGTCTGCTTATGATTTGTCTTCTGGCTCCTTCAAGATCCCTTCGGCTTCTAACCTTCTTCGTGCTTCTTCTAAGGCCCAGGTTTGTATCCTGGAGATGCTGATTAGCAGATTTTCGTAACATTTGTAACGTAATTTCTTCCGGTCCTTCGCAAAAAAATCCTCCTCGCTCAATCCTCGCCCCTCAACCCCTCAATCTTCAAAATCCCCCCTTCCACACCGCATTCCCCCAAACCCTCAACCCAACACCGCAGCATTCCACCCCCCCTCTTCCAAAACGCAGTAATCCCACGAAAAGCAAACCAAGAAAAAAAAACCTACGAAGTATCCGGCTTAACGGCGTAACCCACGACCGCAAAAGCAAAGGCCCCAAAAAACCCATACACCCACAAGCCCTCCCACCCCTCCTTCTCCGCCTTCTCTCCAGGCTTCACGCCAAATAACCATCCGGTCGGCGGATCATAGTGATCGCCATGATCTGCTGATTTTCGGGCCGCGGTCAGAGACAAGCTGCGTGCTTGGTTGGGAACGAGGACCGATTGTGTGCGGGCGAGTGAGTGGGTGGCGCGAGGAATCGCGCGTGCGAAAGACATTTTTGATCGGCTCCCAAAAATCGGGTGCGCGGCTTTGGGTAGGTGAGGCTTGGGTTTTGTGAAGAGGGGGTCGTGGTGGATTTGCTGGCCTTGATCGTAGCGATGATGAGGTCGCTTGGTGGATGTGAGAGTCTGGTCGGTAAATTTCGCCAAGGCGCTAGTTGTGGCGGGCTCCGCTGATCCGCCGCCCGGCCATCGAATTATCTCCTCAATTTCTACTCAGTGCTCGACTACACCTCCTATTCTTGTCTTCGTGTTTTTGCCCACTGTGCAATTTGGTGATAAGTCTATCCCACCAGCTCAACCCCATGGTTACGTCGAGTCGTAGACTAATTAGAGACGATTTGATTGTTACGAGTAAATCAGATTCTTAGCAGATATACACCGGGTGGCTCAGAATTGCTCTTCAGGATTATGATGAAAAAATCCATATTGGTTGCAGCCAGACAAATAAGCTAGTAATTATCTGATTGGCAAGAAAGAACTCGAATCTGCGAATGGCACACCATTCAACCCGCATACAACATGATGACCAACTGTCACGTATTGGCGGGAGAATCGAAACTCGAGCCGTTGTTAGCAGTGAGAACGTGTAGGCAAGTATTCGGCCTATCCACTGGACTGGCGGTGGTTAACGCATCGGGATATCGAGGAATGAAATGAGGCTTCTAGATCTGAAAAACCGCATATTCGATTGTTGAATGTCGTTTTACATTACAGAGCATATAGGAAGAAGATCTTGTCATTGTTCAAGTTCGGCATCGAACGACAATTCGTGTTTTGCGTGACTATAAATCAAGACTGGGTCTGCCTTTCAAGGATATTTTGACGTGTTCGCAAGCACATATTCTCTTCTGATATTCGAATATGACCATGGAAAGTTGCACATATTCACGTTGTTACGTTCCCCAGTATATCTCGTCTATACACTTTCCCTTAAAATCTCTTTAGGAGCTCTATGCTATGACTAGCTGTGGCTCACTGGCTATCGGTGCCTCATGTAGGCTTCCATTGTATCCTATTTGGCTGTTGCGACTTTCACGACCCTACATCCTCGCTATCGCTAGGTTTCAGGGTCAACTGTTTTTCTTATGAACGTCAGATATTAATTTGGAAATTCTGGTCCAATATTCGAACTAGTTGGGCAGATACAGTGCGTCTCTAGATTCCGAGGCCAATCTAGGTCTAGCAGGATATAGTGCCACTTTGAAGTAGAGATCAGGGATGGCTGTTGGGGATACTGATTTTGGATGAAGCTAGGACAAGTTAGCTGATTGCGTATTACCTCAGGTGGTTTTGTGTAGTTTTGGAACGAGTATTTGGGAGAAGAGAGATTCGTGTTAGGTGAATGGATAGTTCTATAGGGGGCATGAGAGTTCTGCAGAGGGAAGCTTTGTTGGTTTGTGAGTCAGGAGAGTGATTTTTGCGGTCAAGACCTGATAGGGAACTTGAGTAATATGCGGTGATATCCTAACGGAGTGGGAGTAATTTTTAGGACTAGATATATGATACAATGCACATCTCTTTCGTTTTATGGAAAGATTGAATTGTGGTGATTCTACTCTACTTGCAATATGCCATTTGCTGCCGACACAAGAATTCAAACAGGAGTTCCGCGAAAGAGCCTTGAAATTAAAGTGGAAATTTCCTGAGGCATCTTAGTTGAATCCATAAATACTTCGCCCAGGTAATGATAAAATTTATTTTGGGGTTGGGTACTCGAGTAGGAGCTGTACAAAAGAGGGCTTCTGACTGTACCCGTGGAAGTTAACAACGTTGTTCCGACACCCATCTGATAAGACTACTCTACAAGTCCAAGCGATACACGACGTGTAACTTTAATGCACCAACAACTCGAAAGTTATCTTCGATCTTAACGCTCATATGAATAAATGAACTGCACGATACTACTCGAGTAGTAGAAAGGAAAAGGTTCGGGGTAGGTGTGATTTTACGAGCTAATGGCCGTTGAGATATCTCCCACGCTTACACTTTGAGTGTTCATAAGATAAATGTGAGATGGGATACGTAAATTGGCTTATAACGAAAGGTGAATAGCAAGAGGCAGGTGTACAAAGGATATCATATCAATAATCTACGCGAGAAACATTTTCACTGCAACAGGCTTGATTGAATATGATATCCACATTGGTAATCAAAATATCTCAAGGAAACAGCACGACATGAACCATGAACGATAGATTAATCACCAGACCTCGAGTTTATATTGAAATTGCCTTTTATTTGCTTTTATAACTATTTATATCCTTCTCTGAATGTATATATGTAAACAGTTGGTGAAAATCAGACCATCTAAATCAAATCAAATATACTCCACGCTAAACCAAACAATGCCAGGCCCAGCATAAATCAAATGCATGGTGTCAATCACAAAACAAGCGCTTACTCAGCTGACGTGGCCTTAGTAGCAGGAGCCTCGGAAGACTCTCCTGTGCTTTTCTTTCCGGTCGACGATGAAGCAGCTTCGGTGGCGGGAGCGGCGGCCTCAGTGGCAGGAGCAGTCTCAGAAGATCCTCCCTTGCTTTCCTTTCCGGTCGATGATGATGAAGCAGCCTCAGTGGTAGGAGCAGTCTCAGAAGAACTTCCTTTCTTACCGGTTGATGATGATGAAGCAGCCTCAGTGGTAGGAGCAGTCTCAGAAGAACTTCCTTTCTTGCCGGTTGATGATGATGATGAAGCAGCCTCGGTAGCGGGAGCAGCGGCTTCGGTGGCAGGGGTAGTCTCAGAAGACCCTCCTTTCATACCGGTTGATGATGATGAAGCAGCCTCGGTAGCGGGAGCAGCGGCTTCGGTGGCAGGAGCAGTCTCAGAAGAACTTCCTTTCTTTCCGGTTGATGATGATGAAGCAGCCTCAGTAGCGGGAGCGGCAGCTTCAGTAGCAGGAGCAGATTCGGTAGCAGGAGCGGCTTCAGTAGCAGGAGTAGTCTCGGAAGATCCTCCTTTCTTTCCGGTTGATGATGATGAAGCAGCCTCGGTGGCGGGAGCGGCGGCTTCAGTAGCAGGAGCAGATTCGGTAGCGGGAGCAGATCCAGTAGCAGGAGTGGTTTCAGTAGGAGTAGTCTCGGAAGATCCTCCCTTCTTTCCGGTTGATGAAGCATCCCCGGTAGGTGGAGCAGCTCCACAAGTCGCTCCCTTTGCATTTTCCTTCTCTGCCTTGGCCTTTGCCTTTGCCTTTGCTCTGCACTTTCTGCCCTTCCTGCCCTTCTTGCACTTCTTGGTCTTCTTGGTCTTCTTCTTGTCCTTACCCTTCTTAGCTGTTCCGGTTGAAGTGGCGGTGGCAGCACCATCAGTAACGGTGCCCTCTTCTGTCATGGCTCTGGCGGAAACAGTTGCGTCATCATCATAGGGGGTGACACTTCTTGTGCGCCTTTCCTTTGCCGATCGAGCATAAAATGCCAATACTGATATTGTTAGCTATGTTTATTTTCAATATGGTTTCTTGACTAACCGTCTGGGACTGGTGCGTTAGCGAGGAGATCACGCTCATTTGAGTCGGTGATTGGTAAAGCACGAGTAGAAACAAGTGTTGCAGAGACGGCAATGAATGCCAAAATGGATCCGAAGTTCTTCATGATGATAGATGTATGTTGTTAAGCGTCAAGCTTTGAAATTGTTTGATAAGGAATGAAGTAAAAAAGCACAGCAGTTGGTAGAATGAAAGTGTATGGAGATTGGATGAATGAATCAATCAATGAATCAATGAATGAATGTATGGATGGATGTATGAATCAGTGAATGAATGTATGAGTCAATGAGTCAATGAATGAATGTTTGTATGATCAGATGAACAGAAGAGAATGAAGTGTTGATCTGAGATGAAGATTGAAATGATGAGGATTCTCGAGTCTTTTATCCCCAAGTTGAACAACTAAGACTGAGGATAGACTTGGGCTTGGGTCTAATCGTGATGAAAACCTGAAATTCATGAAACCATGGGGTGACATAGAGAAAAACATGAAGCTTCCACCTCTCGTCTTCACTTTATCCAAAAGTCTATTTCACGAAAGACATACCCATATGGTATCAATATCCACGCAAGGACCATGAAATACGCCATAACTAGAACCAAAATTAGAACTGGGCAACAGATGTAGAACTCCACCAGTTCCTCCGGTTCCTGCGCCCATGGAGGGTGATCTGAGTGGGGGGTTTCGGGGGTTACTTAGTTCGAAGTATAGTTCAAGATGAAGAATAAGCTTTCTAAGCATCAATTGCCTCAGATAGGGTATGTTTCCGAAACCACCAAAGTGTAGAGATATCTTGTAAGGGTGAAATGAAAATGGTTGTGAAAAGGTATAAGGTTACCGAATTAAGGTACAAATTGTATTCCTGAACTCGGTTATAAAACAGGGGCTTGAAACCGTTGACGAAACTCGTTCGGCTACTTCGTGCGACCTCAAACGATCGGATGCGCGCCAAACGCTTGTGAGTCAAGTATGCTTCAGCAAGAATCATCGGGAGTGGATAACAACGCGATAAAAGTTAGATATATAACAGTAGTGTAGTATCAAATTTCCTGTTTCGGGAAGTGTCAACGGTATCATATTCAATCGCTTCATAACCTTATTATCCGAATAATTCGATCAATGGAAAAAGCTTGTTTTCAAGTCTTGTATAGGAAACGCCTCTTGGTATGGTTTTTGGGGAACAGGTTGGATTATGAGACGAATGGAGGCCTTACAGTCTTACTGAAAGACATCATGTGTTCGATTTGGAAGATCATAACTATGATCGTCGAGGTCGGTGAACACGTGATCGAATTCAGCAAGCCTACCTACTTCATACATTCCTCAAACTGAACCTCCATGGTTTTATGCAAGCGGACCACTTACCACGAACCTTGTGCCCCACATCGCAGGAGCACCAGTATTTGAGCCAGACGAATAAGAAATATGAAACGGCTCAGAGATTCAGTGGTTGTATGTATCTTTCTTTGAAGGTTGAGGCTATCGCAGGTCAGAAACGTGCGCAAAAGTACTCGGATGCTATACCTGTTATATATTCTTGGCAAAAGCATCGCCAGCCAGCCAAGACACGGGGAGTTTGCTCGTAGATATCCAATCCAATTCGTGGTGAGGGGATTCCGGTCCGTTTGCATTCAGACGATAGGGAACGTTTCTTCGCCACCAGTAACAACATCAAAATCCTTCCGGAACACATTGCCGTCCCAAGTATTCACCTCCGAATAGTGACCTTGATGATATTCATATAGTTGACTCGTGGTGCAAATAACGAAAACATGTTGCCGCCTTCGTCGCGTTCGTCGCTTTCGTGATGATTATGATAACGGTTCAAGTTGTTGTCGATCAATTCCTCTTAACAATCACTCGAAGATGGCTTCGATTCGGGTGTCACCTGATTGGCCCAATTCTCCAGGATACATGTAACCGGGCTAGCCTTGTTACCGAGCCGAGCCCCTAGAGAAGCTGTAAGGAATGTTCCGAACTTTGATGCATTTGGAGTCAAGACGCATATCATTGATTTGTTAGTACTTTTGAATCACATCGAAAATTGATATGAGGTGACAACAATAATCATGTCTTCTTCAAGAGCTGTAACGGCATGTCTGCAGCGTAACGTCGCGCGACAAATTACTTCTAGAATTGCGACTCAGTATCCTAGAATTCTTCGACACTCATTCATACATCCCACATCGCGGCCCCGCATTGCCTCATCACTAATTGCTAGTCAACGACGTGCTTTCTCTCTGTCAGTCCCCCGTCGATTGGCAGATGTGAGTGATGATTTCGATCCAAAATCGGTGGAGAGGGAGTCCGACGAGGTCGATGTATGTATAGTTGGAGGAGGTAAGGATATTGTTATATGCTAAAGGGATTTTACTGACATTACCAGGACCTTCTGGTTTAAGTGCTGCCATTCGATTGAAACAACTTGCAAATGAAGCAGGGAATGAAGATTTTCGGGTGATACTTTTAGAGAAGGCGGGTGAGATTGGTGCGCATATACTTTCTGGGGCGGTTATTGAACCTACAGCTATCAGCGAGTTGTTCCCGGACTGGCTTGCTGAGGATAATGAGAATAAGTTCGATAATGTTACTCCTGTCTCAGGTGATAAGATGCGATTCCTCACGAAGGGTAGCTCAATTCCAATACCTGCCCCGCCGCAGATGAACAATCACGGCAATTATATCGTCAGTCTTAATCAATTTACAAAATGGCTGGGGGACAGAGCAGAGGAGGTTGGTGTTGAGGTATATCCTGGATTCGCAGGAGCAGAAGTGTTGTATAGGTCGGATGGATCTGTCAAGGGTGTCGCCACCAACGATTTGGGAATTTCTAGAAGTGGCAAACCTAAGGATAATTTCGAAAGAGGAATGGAATTCCATGCAAAGGTAACCCTATTTGCGGAAGGCTGTCATGGAAGTCTTACGAAGCAAGTTATCAAGAAATTTGATCTCCGCAGAGATAGTCAACCACAAACTTACGGTCTTGGCATAAAAGAGGTTTGGGAAATTGAACCGGAAAAGTTTAAGAAGGGCCAAGTCGTTCACTCCCTTGGCTACCCTCTTCCAGCAGACACTTATGGTGGTGGTTGGATGTATCACTTTGGCGACAATCTAGTCAGTATCGGACTTGTCGTTGGACTTGATTATCCAAATCCTTGGATGTCACCATATCAAGAATTTCAAAAGATGAAGCATCATCCTCTTTACAAAGACGTTCTAGAGGGTGGCAAATGTATATCGTATGGAGCTCGAGCTCTCAATGAAGGCGGTTTTCAATCGATACCGAAGTGCGCATTCCCTGGCGGGGCCTTAATTGGTGATACTGCAGGATTCCTTAACGTGCCAAAAATCAAAGGTACCCATACTGCGATGAAATCCGGAATGCTTGCCGCAGAAGCCACCTGGACCGCTTTAGAGAAGGCTGATGAAGGCTCTGTTTTCCTATATGATTACGAGGATTCATTACGGAAATCATACATTTGGAAAGAATTAAAAGAGGTCCGAAATATGCGACCTTCATTCCATTCTCCATTAAAGCTATATGGTGGCATTATGTATTCTGGGCTGGAAGCCTATATTCTCAAGGGCAAAGTCCCTTGGACCTTGAAGCATAAATCTACCGATGCTGCAGCCACTAAACTTGCCGGTCAATGCCCAAAGATCGAATACGACAAACCTGATGGAAAGATTTCATTCGATATCTTGACTAGCGTTAGTCGTACAGGTACAAATCATGAGGAAGATCAACCAGTTCATTTGCAGGTCAAGGATTGGGATAAGCATGCGGAGATGGAATACCCTAAATACAAGGGAATCGAAAATAGGTTTTGCCCGGCGGGTGTGTATGAATATGTTGAGGACTCGACGAAGGATATTGGTGTGAGGTTTCAAATTAATGCGCAAAAGTAAGCTTGCTCTCTCCGCGTGTTCAGTAAACTGCTAATCATTTTTCCAGTTGCATTCATTGTAAGACTTGTGATATCAAAGTTCCAGATCAAGATATCAATTGGAGCGTTCCGGAAGGTTCAGGAGGGCCAAAATATTATATGACATAGATATCAAAGCACATGCAAACTCCCTGTACACAAATTCACAATATATACGATGATTTTGACGTGATGCCAAGTTGGCCTTGGTGGAATATACGGCCACTTTTTCAACACTATGTTTCGTACTCACATCGTACCAATTTTGGGTTCTTTTTTGTATATACACTCGAGTATATCACCCACGCTTTTACGCTCAAATTGCTCCACAAATTAATGAACCTTCAACAAATCTCACCGGCCCCTTAACCCCCTCCCTCAAGATTGCCTATGTATGGCAATCATGCTTTCTCGGGAAAACTTCTTCTACGGATAATTACATGACTGTTAGCTCCTTACATAATTGTCCCATCCGACTCGTCTTTTAGTTACGTCGACATGGAACAAAAAAAAGGAGAGAGGGGAAGGGATCCATATTTAGTTTTGAAGCTGGATGGATGGATGGATATCTTCGTCCTTGCTTGGTTTTATGTGCTTGTGGATCTGTTTATGGATATACTTGTGGATAATTGGGGTATTCAAGGCTTTGGAGATGGTCTCGTTTCGTTACTCTTCGGATACCTATCTTATGATCTTTCGGCCTATATATACATATATACACATATATATCTGTTGTAATCACGTGTAGCGCTATACCTAGTTAGGTGTCTCCACCTCATATACTCAGTAGAACACATATGCCACTTCTAGCATATTAGACAATATACACTCTACCACTACAATAGATTATAACCCTGTATTGTATATTCATTGAAGCAACTTGATTATTATCTTATTAATTGAAACGATAATATACATCTTTTCCGAAGAAAAAGATCGTTTTTCTATATGTTTCCGCCGGAAAAATCACATTTTCATTATTTTCATCATTTTCATTATCGAAATTTTCATCAAAAACCATAATTTTATCAATCTTTTTTTAATGCAAATATATTTATTTTTTTTACTCCTTTTATAACCAAATGAAGCCTTGTCGTCATCTTCACCAATAATAACTAAGCCGATTACAAAAGTTATTATATAAATGCTTTTGTATAAATTAATTGCAAAAGTATTGTACTTGAAATCGAAAAACGATTTGTTTTCGAAGAGCTTTTAACAAAGAGAGCTATAAAATCTCGTTAAAAAACAATAAAAGCAAATCCATAAAAATCATTATTTATTTCGAAAAAGGAATTTAATGTAGTATTTAAAGATTATAATGAAAAAGTAAAACGGATTATATTGATTATAATAATAGGATTAACAAATACTCATCGCAATATAATTAAAAACAATTAAAATCGCGATAACTCTATTAGTATATAGAAAACGTTGTTAATATATAATCGAATTTTTGATTTATTTTTTATAACAAGTACAAAAAGATTGTTCTTTAAAAAGGAATTTGATTATAAAAACGAAATTATTTAAGTATTTTTTTAAAAACTATAAGTATATTAGAAAGCACTTTTTAATAATCTTAAATCAATTACAAAAAATATAATAAAAGATATATTTTTAGTATATATACTTATTTTCGGAGCATAAGCAACAATTTATATTTATATTAGTTTGATGAATAATATTTTGGAAAAAGCTATAACGTTTTTTCAAAAAGTTAAGAAATCAATTAAAGTTGTTATATTTGCTATAAAACCTTTAAATAGGGGAAAACGAAATAATCGCGACGAAAAAGATGATTATGAAAAAAAATCAAAAGGATTATACGATCGAAATGAGTTATCTCGAATCGGAAAGATTCAATATCATCATTATAAGAAATATGAACATTTTAAAAAGAAGTATTGTATACTCAAAAAGGATGAAAAATATGCTTATAAAGCTTTTGCAAATAGCGAAGATTTTGACTTTGAAAAAGCAAAAGCAAATATAGCATTAAATAACAATTATATTTTTTCCTATTATCTTGATATCTCTTTTCAAGCAAATAGTAACGATTCAAAGTAAATATTTGATTCAAAAGCTTTCCATTATTTTATTAGCTAATTTAAAACTTTGAATAACATTATAAAATAGCTTATACTACAAAAAGTTTGAATTGTAAATGGATTATTTGTTTTAAATACAATATACGGAAATATATAAATTGATAGATTTATACTTTTCGATATATAGTATATAGAGAAATTTGGAATAATATAATTGATTTCTATTAATCTTTTTATTAAAAATAAATGCAAAATAATTTTCGAAAGAGAATCAATATTTTGTTGAAAGTTTGACCAATTGAAATTTGCAACAAAGAAAGCATTTGATTGTTATATTGTGTAAGATTTTGTATTACAATTTGTTAACTTTACATTTGAAAAGCTTGTTATTATGAATGATATTGATCTTTATGAATTTATATTCAATCTAATATATTGTTAACTTAGTTATTTTAATCATAATCAACTTTGAAAGCTTTTAAAAGTATATATAAGCTTAAAATTATTAAGAAAACGGAAATTAATAGGAAGATCGATATATTTACTTTGTTTAGCAAAAAGAATAAAAGAACATTTCAACAAATATATGGTTGTTAAAACATTTACGATTTTATATCATTTTCATTATAATCTTTTTGGAATTCAAGAAACATTCTCTTTAAGCAACAAATATTTTATAGTAATTGTAAATAACGCTATAAGGTTTATATAGATCAAATATACTTTTAATAAATCTGCGATTATAATTGTATTAATACTTTTGGATTTGTTTAAATTGATTAAAACAAAGTCTAATGACAAAATCGTTATAATATATATCGATAATAGCAAAGGCAAGTTTAGAATTGCTTTCCAAATGGAGATTTCGAAGAGAAGTATACAATTTGAGTTTTCTTTTCCAGGAAAGTATATTATAAACAATGTTGTTGAAAAGAAAATATAGGATATAAATGCTATATCAAGAAGTTTTTTAACAAAATCAAAAATGTTTTCGATTTAATAGGAAATTACAATATTGTACGCTATTTATTTAAAAAATTGGCTTTTTACGAAAGTATTACTTTTTGAAGAAGCTGGAACGTTTTCGAAAGTTATAACGCTTTTTGAAGCTTACAATAATTATTAATCAAATTTACGAAAACTAAGAGTATTCGGATATACAATATTTGCTCGCAATCCTCAACAACCAAAACAAATTATAAAAAAGTTTAAATCAAAAGTACTAAAAAAAAAACATTTTTTCGTTAATATAAAAAAAAGCCAAATTTATAAGCTTTTTAATCTCTTCATTCTAAAAACGATAAAAACGACAAATGTTAATTTTGATGAATATAGATTCTCATTAAAAGATGATTCAAATATATTAAATCATAAAGAGATTTCGATAAGATTAAAAAAAAAAGCGAATCAAATAGGAAATTACTTTATAAAAGATTAACGAAATCAAAAAAGGATTTACATTAATACAAAATAAGCAAGAGTTTTTATAAATTTAAATATTAATATAGAACGATTAAAAGCTTTTATAAGTTTAAACGTTAAATCAAAATAATTAGAAGTCTTTATAAACTTAGATTATAAAGATAAAAAGTTAAGTCTCTTTATAGATTTAGATAAAAATGATTTTATATAGAATCTTTGCTCAAAAAAAGCTTTTTTTACAATAACTATAGTTCGTAGTTTGCAAGTACAAATTGAAATCAAAGAAATTGTAAAGAACGAAAAGAAAGTATAACAAGAATTTGATATAGTATATTTATATACAAATGTTAATATTGAAGTTATCGATCTAAAGAACGCTTTAGATTCGAACTTTAAAGTATGAATAAAAGCAATCAAAACAAAGTTGATTAGTTTGAAAAACAATAATACTTTTGAGATAATTAATGGATCCTTTCCGAAAAGGAAAAGACTTTTGAAGTTTAAATAGATTCTACAGAATAAATTTGATCAAAATAGCAAATTAGAAAAAAGAAAAACCAGATTAGTAGTTAAAGGATTCTTACAAAAGTATAAAATCGATTTTATAGAAACATTTGTAAAAGTTGCAAGATACTTTATATTGCAAACTTTTTTTGCTAAAACAGCGAAAAAGAACTTAGAAATCGACAATATAAATATCGATACAATATTCTTAAATAAAGAATTAATCAATATTGAAATCCTAATGGAAATCCTATAATTCTTTGAAAAAGTATTTGTTTTGAACTTTATTAATAACTATTTCAAATTTAAAAAATTACTTTATAGATTAAAACAAGCTTCGAAAGTATAATAATAAACAATTAAATTGTTCTTTAAAAGCATAGATTTATAAGCTTTAATAGCAAATCCTAATTTGTTTATTGAAAAAGAAATATATATTCTATTTTATATAAATGATTTGCTAATATTGGGATTATAATCCGCAATTAATATAATCAAAAAGATTATAGATTAAAAATGGAAATATAAAGATTTTAGATCGATACAAATCTTTTTAAAAATTCAAATCAAACGGAACAAAATTTAGAAATTTTTTAAAATACATTAAAAAGTATACATCAAAAAGCTTTTAAAACAATTCAAAATCTATAATCCGATATTTCGGAATCTTTTTTTTCTTGTTAATACTATACTAAAACCAATTATAATAACAAAACTATTCAACAAAAACAATAAAACTTTATATTTACAAATTATTGAATTAGGGATTTATTTAATAAACAAAACAAAAAACAATCTTGCATTCTTAATTGATTAATTTGCAAAAATAATGTATACTTTTGAAAAAGAGTATTTAATCCTTGCAAATCACTTTTTGGAATTCTTCAATAATATAATCGATATTAGTATAACTTACTCAAATCGATTGCGATATTTGCTATATTTCTATAATATTTTTATAGATACTATATAAAGCTTAAAAGCGAATCGAAAATCGATATAAAAAGTAATTGTTATTCGATATAAAAACGCAATAATATAGTTTTTAAATAAGCAAAAATCTATAGTATTTTGTACAATGAAAGTTGAGATTATAGTTGCAAATAAAGATGCAAAAAAGGTTGTATAATTTGAAAAACTAGTTGTCGATTTAAAAGAACAAACCTTTTTAAAGCCATTTATATTTACTTTATATTGCAATAATAAAAGCAATGTTAATTAAATACAAAAGAACAAATTCTATAATAAAACTAAGTATATTAGCATACAATAGCATTTTATACGAAAGGATATAATCGAAAATAAAAGATTACAAATAATATAAATTTCAAGCTTTAAACAAAGAATTAATATTTTGATAAAACAATTGATTTACTCTGGATTTTTGATCTATAACAAAAAGCTTGATCTTGATTTCGAAAAACGTTAAAGAAGCTTTTATATCGCGATATAGTATAATTGTAAAATGTTAAATTTCTAAGAAAAAATGTAAACATTACAATAATAATAAATCATCGTTGCGAAAATTAATAAAGCTTTAAGATATATATACAACATTAAGAAATCGAAAATAATAGAAAAAATGGTTGTTTTTATAAAATGTTCAATTATACAGATTTTTGGGTTTGGAATAGACCAATCAAAATGCGTTTTGGGCTTATATAAAAGTTTAGGAAATATAGAATCATTAATATCAAAAAGCATTTCAAAAAACCTTTAAAAACGCCTTTTAAAAAGCCTTTTCTTTATATAATTTTGATGGTCGAATTCGACCATAAAAAGGTTGTTGTAATCATGTGTAGCGCTATACCTAGTTAAGTGTTTCCACCTTATATACTCAATAGAACACATATGCTACTTCTAGCATATTAAACAATATACACTCTACCACTACAATAATATCTATATACGGCGCTTGTGTCTCCTGCATGTGGTTGTATGCTTTATCTTTCTCGAGCCCTCTTGTCGTTGTGATGCTAGCCACTGTGGTTTCGATGGCTATATTGTTGTTTGCTTTGAGCCAGCCATGTTTAGGCGTTTGGATAGCATGGGCTGTATATGTGTGTATATGTTCTGATTGCACCACGAGCGAGGTACGTACGGTAGAGGGGTTTATGGGGGTTTTCCCTATTCATCAGCACTCGCAAGGGATTTGCATAATGGATCACTGATACTGGCTTATGGTTGAGTGTTTGAAGTGTTGTACTGTAGTGTAGTGGCGCGCGTACAATGATGCAAATGTGGGCTTAGTACTGTATTGGAAATCATATTACTCCGCTGCTCTCATATACTTCCTGCCTTGAGATTGTGATGGGGCACTTTATCAAGGAAGATATCGCATGAACCTTGGGTACCTCCACAGCGAGGCTCTGTGGGATGCACGGGGTCCTTCATCTGCTTGTTTTTTTTTGTTGTTTTTTTTGCGAGGCATTTATTTACATATCACATCCGTCCAATTGTGAAAGAGGCGACAGTAACCCAAGATCCAAATCATTTCACCCCAGGAAACCGAAATGTCTCTCTCCAGGGCGAAATGGTTTGAAAGTTGGAACTTGGCTAAGGCCAGAGTCCGTCTATGATGTTCGTTCACATTTCACGGAAAGGGATGCGTAGATAGATATGCTTGTTCAAACTCATTTTCGACTCATAGACTCGTGTTTTTAAGATTAGATTCACTCATTTTATGTTGTTCATGGTCATTTATCACTCACTAAAAGGTCTTTAAATTTTTGGTTCGGGAGATTCGAGAATACGTGTGAGTGAAACATGACTGGATTTTGGACTACTATCTGAAATATGCATTTACGATTTACACTTTGCTCACTACCCTAAAAAAAAACACACACATTATTCATCGCGCTTCGGCTCTGGGTGATGCCGTGCTGTACCATCCATGATTCCTCTCATTTTCCCACTTTCATCATTCGACATTGCTGTATTTCTTCCCGGTGGTTCTGCCTTCATCTGCAGATGCCTCGAATGCCTTTCGTTTGGTCCATATATGAACTTGGCATGCTACTGAATGTCGTCAGCCCGCCTTGCTGCATTCATCTAAGCCTCCCAATCCATCTCCTCCGAGCTCAATGTGTGACCCACGGGGCTCGATTCCTCCTCTCCTAATCGCACACGATCGCCAATCTTGGGGGTGCTGTTAGCCATCTGTAATAAGTCCAATAGCTCCTCGACCGATGAGCTCGCATCGGTCTGGTGCTTATCATTTGCGCTTGGAAGGGTCATGGACGAGCTCTCTTGCGTCTCTCCGTCTTCTTCACGTCTAGGTTTTTCATCATAGCTGGAAGGGAGAATCTGTTCGTTGTCTGAAGCGCTAATGGTGCTGCTGCTTCCATGTCGATCGGGCTCAACCTCTGTGGGGGTGGAAATTGGTCCGTATGGCGATGTGTAGCGTGCAGTCGGCGGTGGTGGGAAAGTGTGGTTCGCGAAGCTTGCAGCAGTCGTATTACCGGCCATCTTATCACCGAGCTGTGGAGCGCTCGCATTGCTTGGGAGGGGTGTCCGGTAGGTTGTTAAGTAGGCACCGCTTGTTTCGACCGCAGCAGGAGATATAACGGGAGTTAGGGAGGTTGGTAAGGAAGAACCGCTTGTACTGCTCGCAGAAGGTAGGACAGAAGGGAATGATTGTATCAACCAAGATGCCTTGGGAAGAATAAATGTAGAGCGTGGTAAGGGATAAGCGTTATTCGTCTTATTCCAGAGTGCACCTGGAGGGGAGAATGAAGGTAGTGCTGACGGGGAAGCATTCGTTGTATTGCTTGGACGTGTACTAGGCGGGACAGAAGAAGGCAATGGAGAAGGGTCAGAACTCGTTGGATTGTTGACAGGAGCTGTGTAGCGAGGAGGTGATCGGCGAGCACTGTGGTTATTTTTGTTTATCGCAGAAGGTGTTCTGGGGGAGAGTAATAACCTAATTCGTGGTCGCGATGGAGGTTGAGGAAGATTACTCGTAGTATCTGCAGACGATTTATTTGGAGGTAAGATTAAAATCAACGGTGGTGTGGGAACATTGTTCGTACTGTTCGCAGGTGTGTTGCTTGCATCAGGTGGAGAGCTGGTCATCTGATCACCAGAAATCGAATTGCTCAACCTGTTCGCACCCACACGATCCTCAATTTCGCCCATATCGTTATCCATCACTTCTTCATTGCCGCCCGTACCAATGCTCTGCTCAACTGGCGATGAGGTGTTGCCTGCATTGTTCGTGCTATCTGCAGCAGGTGTATCGACGGCGACCTCGTCACCAAGGCTTGATCTGCTCAAACTGCTCAAACTTTCTTTCTCGTTACCATCACCTAAGACCTCATTGAGTACCAAACCATCAATCTTCTCAATAGGACCACCAACTCTTCGAGAACTTCTTCTCACGAAAGTATTGTTGGGATCTGCCTTCGACCGTCTACTCCTCTTTTTCCCAGTCGGACTACCATTCACAGTTACACCGCCACTAAAATTCTCGTTGAGAACTTGATCCATTGGATCTGCTCCCTTTTCTCCTTTTGACATATCAGTAGTGGCAACATTCTTCTCGACAACTTCCACAACTTTTTTCACAGGTCTCACAAAACCCATTGTATTCCCTGCCGAATTTCTTATCGGTCTCATAACCTCCTCTGCTGGTTTCTGGCCTTTGGCTGGGCGACGTTTTGGTAGATAGAAGGTGCTAATAAGGGTAAAGGTGCTACCATACTTTTCAACTTTAGGAGTGTTAGTGGAAGATCTATCTCTGGGGGGACTTGGGAGTAAAGGAAGGACGAAGAAAGAATGATACTTACTAGTGCCCCAAAGAAAAAACTTGACAACTTGTCTCTCATCCAGTTTGATCGAGTTTGCAAGATCGGGACGCGGCGTAGGGTCCTCTCCTTTGACTGTCATTGCACGTAATTAACAATTATTCACAAGCTTGTTGTTTCCAGACATCGAGATAAAATAAAGTGACACGCTTGTGACTGGGACGCATCAAATCGAATGAAAAGAGATAACATACTAATAGCATCGTGAACCCTAACGACCTCTTGAATGATTTCGATATCCTGAGGCTTGAGAGATGGATGATTGTTTCTGGCTTCTGCTTTTGTGTTAGAATGTGATTTACTGTAATAACTTGGTTCGCAGACGAATGGATGGATATTGGGCCATGCTTGGGTTAATTGGACTTACTGGTTTTCAACGCGCGCCATTGCACATCGGTGTAATGGACGATCGGTGCAAGAACTCGTGCCATGGTCGAGTTTGTGTTCTGATTGTGGAGATTTGGAGGTTGAAGTTTGAGTTGTCGTTAATCCCAACAAGAGTTGTTGTGATGAAAGTTGAATGTATTTGAAGTGTAAACAGTGGAAGAATTGAACCTCTTAAGTAGGTGGTTTTCTTCTGATACGGTATACTTGCTTGAGGTGAGATTCAATACGACTGACCTCGAACTGTTCTCTACTCAAAAATTGCCTGTAGAAAAAACAATGTTTGATGTAGGAGATTCGAAATTTCTGCAGAAAGTTGAGTTGATATGGGAAGAACTTGGCGTGGTGGAAGTCAAACACAGTTAGAGGCTTAGGATTTCAGCAGTCTTAACCCCTTAGTGCGTAGTTTAGTTCTTGTGAGGCAGTTTCTTGAGGTGAATCTCGTCACTGTGGCAATATGAAGTTCGATATGACTGAACCGTAGTTGAATCTTATCTCTCTCAATCATCAAGTGAAGATCTCGGGCTCTCTCTACCGTAGCTGTCTCAAATATTCCACGCGTTTCTATGCGCAAGGTTTGCCTGCCAGGAAAGGGATTTAAGAGTCTGTTGCAGAGATCAAGAATGCGTCTGCGTCAGATGTATGAATCTATTAATCAACTCAATCGCGCCGAAATACCTCGGGTCTAGAAAGGTGTGATGGAAATGGAGAAACCTTGAGCACAAGGCCGACTATTTTAACCGACTCCTCAATTCCCGAATAGCTTTTCGGATTCTAGCCGAACAGTGAATAGCAGGTATGAAGTGGTACTTATTGTATTGGAAATCAACATCATGTAGCAAATATCTCCCAGCCAACAATGCACCCCGAAGAGTGTGTCACTTTAGATGAGGTCGTCACGGTGATTTAGTTGGAATTTCCATGTACGTGGATTCAGCTCTTTGCTGAAACTATTCAAGGGCTCTGAAGCCAGAGCTAAATCTCAGTGTTTATGGATATATGGAACGAACTTTCTGTCTACGATTCAATGATAAAGCTATACGCGAGAAAAGATAGTGAAAAGGTATTAGATTGAAGTGCTCATGCTTTCCAATCTGCAGGGGAGGGCTGGGGAGTGAAGTCTGTGAGAAGATAGGCTTAACACTATAGGTCGTAGTTTTTGTACGTTTATAGTCTCAATCTATGGTGGATATTTGAATAGCCGTTTGATTGCCAAGTATTTCGATAGAGAGGTTTGTTCATGTCGATGAAGTCAGGTCATCTAGTCACGTGGGAAAGTCTGGTATATCCGCTCATGGCAGATCTTTCTAATACACGAATCGCATTGAGTTGTATTTCATACTTTTGAAGATCAAATGGTAGTATTAGGGCATGGATACAAAAGTGCTCAAGTGAGGAATACGTATAACTCGCGACGCTACGATATTTTGAGTTTTTGCAAAAGGCCTACTCGAGTAATGCAGAATAGAACAATCTGGGGTAAACTAACCTTACCTATTATGGAAGGCACTTAGGGCTTGAGGGGATACCCACGTCACAACATACGTTAAGACACCAATACAACTTTTCCCTCATTATGCTTACGGCGAATAATATTTCTATGGTCGCTTATCCTTTTGAGGGTTTCGACTACTTCTTACACGTCGCCTACTTCATTTCTCAAGCCCCTCCCACTATATACTTCTTCAGATACTATTTACAGATATTTCTTATGTTTCACCGTTTTTTTCATACTATCTCTGAAGAAAATGACCGATACTGTTACTATAGCAACTTGAAAGATATTGAAGCCTATAGGATTGACGAAGACGCTAAAGTAGTTTCTGCATTTGCTACGGATTATGCCACATGAGTAGCAGAAGCTAGGTCGAAGCCGCTAAATAGACTTGGAAAAATTTGCATCTGGGCTAGAAGAATTCCTATCCGGACTGAAAGACGCCAAGTTGCCAGGGAAACTCTAGGTTAAGAGAATGCCCATTTGAACTAAAGAGACTTGTTTATAACCTGACTTCTCGAGCTCTCTTCCTCTAATCAAAACATGTGTTCCTTAGAGTCCACCTAAAGTTTTAATTGGATATACATTCTACTAGCCTCTATTTCTAGCACTGCGTATTACAAAAAGGAACAAATCCACTCTTCTATATGGAATTGGTGGACAGAGCAAACGTCTTGTCATTCTCAAGGATCGACTGAGCGGAGACAATCAGAAAATTCTTCAAGAATACCTTGATGCCAATTTATCGTGTGTGGTAATTGGAGCTAGCTGGTCTGCCTCGGGGCTTTTTCAAGTCTGGAATCCATATGTTCTTCGATACAATTCTATCGAGGCCGATGTAGGTTAACCGAAACAAATCATCTTCTTCCCTCATTATCTACTAATACCTTCAACAATGCAAGGCACGATATAGAGGAGATACCAAGGATACTCGAACTGAAAGAGCAGAAAGATGTAGTTAAGATCAAATTGATTGTGAATTAACACTATTCGCTATTCTTCGTTGCCCTCCCTTTCTTTCCCATCACCAACCATTCGACACAGATACAAAGAGAGGAAGAATCTTGTACGCCCTTCAGAATCTTCTGGCCTTATTCTACCCACGACTTAAATCATCAGCAACGACTTTAATGAACCTAAAAGCTGTGAAACAAGTCATATTTCCCCGCCATCTTTGTCTAGCCGCCACCGATCATTTTCTTAGCTCAAATTTCCAGAAATTTCTCATATTTCGCCCTGGTGCGGAATGCTCATGCAAACAGGGTTTATTTCGATTTCGCTCCGACACATTGGGCAAGTCATGTTCTGTGGGTGCTCCTTCAACCATTTGATGATGCATCCTTTACCGAAGATATGAACACAACCAGGCATCTTGACAGGCTGATGTCCTTCCATGTTATTCAACTCCTGGCAGATCACACATGGATTGTTCCGCGTGTCAGCCGTTGGGACTAAAACTCGCTCGATCGCCGTAGTTATAGTGCTATCCTCAAAATAAAGACTGTTTGGGACTTGAGGGAGGATCATTCCACCGTAAACATGGAAATGGCGAAGAGGATGATTGTGTGGGAGAGCTCCAGGATAGAATATCATAATCCCCCAAATACGTTGTTCGAATGACGTTAGAGCCTCTGGCAGTGCAGGGAGAGGGTTTAAGAAATTAAGTGCCCACCGATCGTTAGCGTCAGCATCGTCAGAATTGGATGGCTGAGATCTATGGTTTCGTCGTCGATTGCTAATTGTTTGACGATGGAGGGTAGTAGTCGATCTGCCTAGATTGTTTCTTTCTCGCTGGCGACTATGCATGTTGTTCGAAGGACTATGATTCATAGAGGCGGCAGATTGTGGCTCAATATGATCCTCGTCATCGTCACCCGAACCAGATAAGTTGGAGTGAACGTGCCTGCTTTGCGTCGATACCCTTGACTCAGGAGTGTCTAGAATACTACGATTGCTGATATTTGAAGTTGTGGTTGCGCTAGATGTATAGCTCTGCTCTCTGACTTGTGAGTTGTCGTTATGAGTATACCTAGACTGATGGGTGATAGAGGGGGACGTGACACCTTCCTCAAATGTACGCTCAGAAGAGTTTTGCTCATCAGTAGCTTGAATTCTAAGATTAACACGTTTGCGAATGCGTTCAAGTAAAGAATACATAGTGTTAGGTGTTTCTTGGTTGCCTTGGAGACACTGAAGCGGCGTCCTTCAAATAAGATTCTGCAGGTTTGAATAGAATATTGGAAAGCCTTCTTGATAAGGACAGAAGTTGTTGGATGTAATCTAAAGGTGCTTAGATGTTTGAAATTTATGGAAGAGGATGAATGATGGAGGATTTGAGAGATGGGGGATGGAGGGCTTAAGTAGTGGAAGGTTTAAGGAGATGCAATACGGTTTTTGTCTATACAGCCAACGCTGGTTTATAAACGATGAACATCGCGAGTATATACGATTGATATACATAGAAAACATGTATTTTTAGACTTAAAGTAGATGCAATACGGTGTTTTTTCCAGCACTGGTTTGTCATCATCATATGGCAGAACATATACGGCGCCGTACCAGCTAGGAAAGTTGCCGTTCATAAACATCGTTGTGTAAACAACAGTGAGGGTTATTGTGGTAGGTAGATGAGATACTTCAAGCTGCAGAAGTCGAATTGGATGAAATAGGCTAGAATACAAGGTCATGGGACTATCTTTCCATTATTATATGAAAATTTGTCACTTGGTAACGATACAACTTACTCTTCTCCATAAAAACCCTTGTTGGGCTACAGTTCTCTGGCGATAGAGAAAATATCCCAGAGAGCCACCAGGAAACAAAAGAGGAGGTGCGCATTTTTGAAGAACTCGTGCTTGCTCTTTTCATGGTATTAGATGTTCATGAGGAATGGTTTTATGGTCTGTATTTATTTCACTCATAATAAGAATCAACTAGAATGACAGCAGGTTCTCAAACCAGGTCTATTTCAAGAAAGATGTTACGTGTATGTGTGTCTGGGCTGGAGATGACTATTCGTAAATTCAAGATCTTCCTAGCTGGAAAAAAAAGGCTTTCGAATGATCTGGGATTGTGGTGATCTTTCTTGTCCATATAAGTCATAAATAGAGGTTGAGGTGTTG
This sequence comes from Monilinia aucupariae, assembly GCA_002162555.1. Classification (NCBI taxonomy): domain Eukaryota; kingdom Fungi; phylum Ascomycota; class Leotiomycetes; order Helotiales; family Sclerotiniaceae; genus Monilinia; species Monilinia aucupariae. The sequence goes on from NGKF01000007.1 coordinate 2,071,834, forward strand.
GGTAAAGCATCTCATGGTTATTTGGTCAAGTTTTTTGCATGCTAATCATGCAATGGGATCTCAATAGCATAGAAAAACAGAGTATTATAGGAAGTAGTAAATTGGTTATTATAATTTCTGTGTCCTTTGAACTCAGATATGGCATCAACAGTTGCATTATTGGGAACAGGTTGAATGATAGAGTACACGTTGACCATTATTATATACTCTAGTAGTATAGAGCTCGTGAAGCTTGTTGCTGCGTTGGTAAAATAGCTCTTGAATATAAAACAATAACAAGACAAATACTACCCTCCTATTGACACGGAAGTCTACATGGCACCACCAAGGTGAAACAAACAGGCATATATACAGTATGATAACTCATCACAATCGCTGACAGAACCTTTATCCACACTCCCCGAACCCTATAACCAAATCCTTCTCGTGACAATACATTGTGAATCCAAATAACCTTCGCGCACCTAACACCCCAAGAGAAAATTACCACAGAAAACCAAACTTTCCACAACCGTGATTCCACCATGTTATGTCGATATCCATCCCTCACCCCCCGTCCGCCCTCTCCCTCTCTGCATATGATCCCGAAGTCTTCGAAGGTTTCAAATCCCGGCAGCCTCCGTACCGTCCTCCCACCATACCTCTGCTCGTAGCTTGAATGCCATGGGAAGATACACTTTATCACGGCACGTAGGGCATGTATCATTGGTCGCCAACCATGTCGTGATGCAATTTCGACCGAAAACGTGTCCACACTTCGCCATTCTTAATGCTACATGATCAAGTCCGTCTTCTACGTGTTTCGTCTCTTCATGATATTCCTCACGACAGATGCCACAATCTTCCGAGTCCGATGATTTGGCGTTGACTCGAACAAAGATACGTTCATTCATGAACTTGACTCGTTCTGTGTACCAGGTATGTATCTTCACAATAATGACTTTTACCCGGCCATGAGGAAGGCGCATGAAAGCCAGGCGTGTCTCCCCATCGATTTGAGGATTTTCGAGAAGTTCGCGTCGAGAGAACAGCGGATGGCTTCTCTTCAACTGTTTGAAATTGTAGAAGTTGGGATGATCTGGCCACAAAGGACGAGAGTCCCCAGGCGATTGAAACTCGAGTTTCAAGTCACGGATATAAGAGTCTGGGTTATGGATCACACTCAGCCAGTAATGTAGTCGTTCGAGAGACACTTTAGGATTGGTGTTATCTAGTATCTCTTGTACTACTTCTGTTGTCTCTTGAGGGGATCCGGAGTCGTGTGCAGAATCTCGCGAGTCGGCATTAGCTTGGGAATCCATGGTGGTTTAGACGAGGATTTGAATTTGCTGAGGTAAGATCTAATGCGTTGTGGGAGTTGATTTATATTAGATATAGACGTCGCAAGAGTAGTTCTTTGGGCTTCTTTGATTGGGATATTGAAGTCAGGGAGGTTTTGCAAATCTTTTGGATGAGGCTTGATGATTTTCTGGTAAAGGAACGAGGGGGGAAAGGCCGATATATATACGTTTTACGAAAGGTCTATACATGGCCTTTCTTCGCTATACTAGTTGTACTAGCTACTCGCTGTCCAAGTTGTCCAAGTTTTCCAAGCTGTCCTAGCTGTCCTAGCTGTCCTAGCTGTCCTAGCTGTCCTAGCTGTCCAAGTTTTTCTAGTTGTCCAAGTTGTCCAAGTTGTCCTAGCTGTCCTAGCTGTCCTAGCTGTCCTAGCTGTTCTAGCTGTTCTAGCTGTTCTAGCTGTTCTAGCTGTTCTAGCTGTCCTAGCTGTCCTAGCTGTCCTAGCTGTCCTAGCTGTCCTAGCTGTCCTAGCTGTCCTAGCTGTCCTAGCTGTCCTAGCTGTCCTAGCTGTCCTAGCTGTCCTAGCTGTCCTAGCTGTCCTAGGTTTCCTAGCTGCATTAGGTGCACCTAAATAAAAATACGCTATAGATCTCGCTACACGATCTCCATGGCAACATAGTCTTGTTCAAGCGAGAATCGACTGTAGAGGTAAATTTTGTTACATACAAGCAAGAGTCATGTGAGCGAGGGTTTACTTTATACGCATCCAAGCTAAGCTTATCACGCCAAGAACCACCTTCATTGAGCGTGGACCATTTCTGCAGTCTATTGGATTCTAAAAGAATCATGTTTATTGCTTTCATAGATACTAATGGCTATGTCTTTGGCTTGTTTATTGTTGTATGATGAAGTATTCTAGCCGTTGGATCTGCAAAACTAGAATAGTAAGGATGGGTGCTAAGCGGCAAGGGCTAAAAACAACTTTAAATACACGACTCCTTGAATGATCCCCATGTTTTCGGTTAAACTTAATAATGGGCTCTTTTTTAACGGTCTGATTCATATTGAAATTATCGAATTCTATTGATTATTTCTGCTATGACTTCAAACTTATTTGGAAAATTTCTGACTTAATGAGTTGAAATTTTACGTTTCTAAATTTACTAAATTGGGCTTTTTGAGGTACGTTTTGGGAAAACAAAAGGGTGGGTGAAAAATGACAGGTTATTGATCATGTGATATATACAGCGACCGTGAGAGTGTAGGCGAGCTACGCGCTAGTAGCTTGATATGCTTCTATCGAATCTTTAGATTCTACTTTCTAAACGATAATAACAATCTGAGTTCAAAAGTAGATTATTAACTAATCTTTACTTTGTTTGATGTTTATCGCAATAGTAATCAATTCAATAATTAAATACATAGATGTTATGTGTTTGGAGGTCCTCAGAGAGATATCAAACCCTTCTGGATTTCAAGTATACGAGTATTATGATATTTATAGATCGATACAGATTACTCGAGTGCTAATTTAATTCCATTTCTAAATCGGTATAGGATATTTATACCAAGTTGATGAACAATTCTATTAGCATACTTACATATAGAAGCCATTATAAAATTACTATACTCAAAATCACTTAGATAATCACCTATCTAACTATTCACGAAAATATTTGAGCTATGGATTTGTATTTGTATTAACTAGGGTCTCTAAAATCATGCTTCTCCTCGCTATTATATGCTTGCGCAAGGTGAAGGAATTGACGCCATGATGATGATCATTTGAAGGAAAACGCGATAAGCAAGAAATATCATCCATATATCAAGCTGCCAAGATGCTACATAAGAAACTCATTTCACTTCTGTCAACTTGTGAGTCCACTCTAGATTAGATTTCCTCACTGTCGCTAAACCAGTCGCTTGCTGACTAATCAGGGGCCGATTAGACATGTCAGGGTTTTTAGCGACACGTGCCACAAAATTAGCCAGAATCTAGAAATTGAATTGATTTTCGAGTTTGAATTGTGATCCCGAAGATTGAGTCGAGTGAAACTGAGGGGATAACTTGTAAGGCTGTCTTCTTGGACGAGGCTGTTGAAAACAATTTCGAAATCTTTCCACTCCCCTTCTCGATTGACCTCTTCAGTCACACAATCGCCGCACGACTGAGAATCCTTTCGCAGATAAGAGCTGCTTTATGGGAGAACTATTTTAGCCCGACACAAAGGGCAGGTATTTTTATCCTTCAACCACTGAGTAATGCAGCCTCGACCAAAGACATGTGAGCACACTGGCATTGCACACGCATCGTGGGCATCGTTGTTATTCGGGGTCGTAGTATATTGGTGTTGACAGTGCGGGCACGAGTGTATTTCTCTTGCAGGAGCTGGACTTTCCACAGCTGCAGTAAACTCCTCGTGACAAATGGCGCAGCAATCTAAGCCCTCGGCAGATGCTGAGACAAGGAGTCCTTTGATAACTTCGAGTCTAAAATCATTTCTGTGTTTATTTCGACGTTCAGACAGGGTTAAAGAATGGTTAGCTTGGCGAGCCCGCATCGTAGCAATCAAAAGACGACTTCTTTCTCGCTCAGTATTGCTCAGAGCAATTTCTGCCGCTCTCGCATCTTCTTCGCTTTGTGGTCTGCTCAATGGTGAAAGTTGGAAGTCTGCCTGAGAGCCATTAATGACTGGATGCATCATTTGTTGAAAGGCTCCTGCCGGGACACGATGCACATTCAATGACATATGAGGAGCAATGGTTGAATCATCCTCGCCATCGAATCTGACTCGTCTTCTTGTCTCACCCCGAGCTCTCCCAGAAACCTCTACCGGCACGAAAGGACTTTGAACCCCATTGGTCTGTCTGAGTCGCTCTTCATTGCTTCGAGCGTTCTCCGTGGCAGCATTTGATGATATATCAGGAGTGGTAGATACGACATCGTCCTGTGTATATTCTTCGTTTTGATGGAAGTTTTGTGAGGTGCGTGTTGAATTTCTAGCTGAACGAGAAGTGAGGATGGGTTGACCATATTGATCATATGCTGTCGGGCGAATATTGGAGGTTGAATTAGCATCGAAACCACCTGCATCGCGAAGATTATTTAGTTCCGACGCGAAATCGTCTGGAGAAATCAGGCTATCTGGATAACGGTAATGAAGATCTCTGGTGCGACGAACCATAGGACCGAACCAAACGCTGTTCAAATACTCTGGCATTGTAACAAGCTCTTGAGCTTCCTCTTCTTGCAGGAGGTCGTCAACACTGCGTGGCGCAGAAAAGGAGGATGTTTGATCGCCCCCTGGACGAATAATGGTGCCCGTTCCCAATAAATTATCACTTCTGGCGCGTTGAGTAAGAATTCGTGCTATTGGGGGAATAATATCTTCCATAGAAGATCGACCTTGCTCAAATTGTGGCGCAGAGAAAGAGAATGTTTGATCATCTGTTAGACGAGGAACTGTAGCCATTTGAAATGACAAGTTATTCTCAGGACTACTTCCAGTGTGTTGACTACGGGAAACCCCCCCGTTTATGGGGATAATCCGCTCTCCCATATAATAAGATTGACCCTCTTCATTTTGTGTGTGTTGTTGTTCATTCTGTTCTTCAAAGAATGAGCTCGAGGAATTTCCAATATTGTCCGACATTGCGACAATGGCAAATTTGGTGTATCTTTGGAGATTTGTATTTCTCGGTGGCGCAGAGAAAGTAGGTAATCTGGCGTGGTATTCTGAGGATATAGACGGTGTCGTGGTTTTGATGGAAGATCGGTATATCTGTGACCGAGCTGTGAATGAAGTTGTAAATGAGATTTCAGATCGATCGAATATGGCTGGTGAAAGATTTCCACAGGTGTTTTATGAATTCTAAAACTTATTATACGACACTGCCAATATTAGAGCAATATACAGCCTCTTGTAAGATGCGGAGACGTGTTATCGTACTTGTAATATCATCAATTTCGGTGCGGCAGTCGATCTTATATGGAGTCAGATTGAGAAGAAGTGTACACATACTAGATTTTTGAGTCTAGGGGAGAAAAAGCTTTGTACGTCAAAATGAGTCGCGCGTACTAAATTAGTTTAGTTTTTGACGTCATTCACTCTCAATTATTGGGTGATTATAAGATTTGACATTTAGTAACTTTTATAAGGTTTTATTAGGTTTTTGTTTCCTGTTCCTAATTTCTCTGTCGGCAGACTTCGCTTAACCAATTACTCGTACTTAGCACTACCTTTGAAACAAAAAACAACAGTCCCTTCAAAAGGTCTCACCAGATTTCCAAAGCCGCCACTTCAGATACAAAGCATTGTCAAAGCCTGTCGTTCAAAATTGTCCCCAAGTCTTCCTAAACCTCAAGATCTTTTATAGCCACCTCGGCACGGCACATGGGACAAGTTCTCCTCTTCTCTTTCTTCAGCCATTTACTGATACATGCGTGTCCAAACACATGCTTACAATCTGGTAATATGAAAGCTTTGTGGCTAATTCCTTTCTCCTTCGCTGCGTCATATTCTTCCCAGCAGATGGGACATGGATCCGGCACCATTGTTGTTTCCTCGATGGGCATGGAAATGAGGCTTTGGTCGATAGCTTCATTTCTAAAGTTGTTGTCATTGACAGCCCCCATACTTCCAGTTCGATCGTTGTCTTCAGTAGCGTCGATATCTGAATTTCCGCGATTATCTCCTTCGACAAGAAATTCAATTTGAAGTCGATCGATTCCTTCGACAATCTCGAGAACTTGATTTCTGCGGTCATTATATTCGGCTGCCAATTCCGGGGTAACTTGTATCTCATCAAGCCCATCAAGAAATTCACTTAATGCGCGTGAAAAGGCATTATAGTTCGACAGAATCTCTTCCCCATGCCCCTCATTAGGAATCTCAATGCTGACTCCATGACTAGCTTCCCAATTTCTTGCAAATTCCAAGGCCCGGCTAAAGCGATCATTATGACGGATGGCGGCCTCATTATCTTCCCTCAACTGATCGACCTCGTTTTCAAGATGCCAGTTTACTCCCGCTCGATAGTAAAGTTGCACTGATTCATCGGCCATGTCAGGGTTCAATTCTGCAATCATGATATCCCGTTGAGCACGGAGACGGGCTTCCAAAGTATGGATTTTTACAACATTGCTAACCAATATTTCTTCTGTTGGTAGAATAACAGCAGCTTGGAAGGGAGAGTAATAGATAAACGAAAGGCCTGGTTGACTATTAGGCTCTGATGCCATGATTCCGAAGTTTCAAATATGCGGAGTCAAAGATCGAAGGGCAAAGGATCTAAATCTTCTCGTATCTGGTAGATGTGTTATGCTTTGGGCGTTGCATGTCTTGTTTTGGAAGCCCAAGATTTCGGGTGATTTCTGGTCGATGAGGATTGATGTCTTTGAAGGTCTTATGAGAATTTTCTGGAAAGCAAATGGAGTTTGAGAGATGGAAGCAACCATAAATATAACAAAGTACCTCTAGTACAGCAGGCGGAACCCAACCTTGACGATTTGGCACACTAGGGAATTTTATATACCTCAGCTTCAAGTATGAACCAAATTTGGGATCTACCGGGATTTTTGAGTACAGTCGAGCTGTATAGGAATTGATTACTTTGAATTGACTTATGCACTAAAGATCCATCTCTCTCGAGCAACTTACACAACAAATGCTACTCATCCAAACCAAGATGTAGCAACATAATCTATCCAGATAGGTAGGCAAGTTATGATATGTGAGCCATACTCGTACTAATTCTAGTTAACATCCAAAGAGTATAGAGCATGTTAAAGTAGAAAACCTCCGAAAGGATTGTAGCCCAACATCTCAATGAATGTTTGATATCAAGGCCTTCAACAAATCTTACTAGCAATATATCCTCAGTAACGTTTATGATAGTTGATATGTACTGAAATAAGTAACAATGTTATCTATAAGTATTGAAGTGATATAAGAGGCTTCAGTATCAGCCACGTGGTTAATACTAACTCAGAGAGTCTCAAGTACTTCAGTCACTGTGTCCATGTCTATAGATCTTTTCAATCATTAACCGTCACCATGTCTACGACACCAACATCATAAGCTCATTTTTGAAGTCGACGTACATTCTGTTGCCTCTAATTAATGCCCCAACTCTGTCCGTAGTAACCCCCTACGACAGAGGCAAGAGCAGAGTGAATTTCACCGCTCAGAACCAATCCCAATATGCTAGTACCACGAGTATTGCAAACGCCAGTCCCAAAATTCAATAGAAATGCTCGCAAACTAAAAGATCAAAGTCAAAAGCCAAATGGAAAAGAAATCATAGCTAAAATGCAAACGAAAAGAAAGAAAAAAAGAGAAATATGGAAGACATTGCTGCGCATACACAATGCCTTTGACTCTCCTGCGTCGATTTCTTTGGAAGAGATCACCTATTGGAAAATAGCCAATATCCCATGACCCAGTGAATGGAAGATATCAGCCAATTTCCCCGCAAATCGTATTCAACTTTCTCCGAGCCCGTTACATCTCAATCAGCTCTACCGATATCAGGTCCATTTACAACCTCCCTCGTTCCATCTTCTCCCTAATTTCTTCCCCTATCCGATCTTATCCTTGTTAAGCCACCACCTCAAACTACATCTTTGGGCGGAAGGTCAAGTTTATCTCTGCACAAAGGACATGTATTGTGGCACCTCAACCACTTCATGATGCATTTCTTCCCAAACACATGCCTACAAAATGGCATCCTGACTGCTCCATGCAGCTTAGAGTACTCTTCTTCGCAGAAACACATACTATCTCCAGCCTGGGTGCTTGGAACTCTGACGAGAAGGGTTTTGATGATGGTTGTTCTGTCACAATCGCGACCCTCCCGATTGATTGGATGGCTACGAGCATCTACCCGCTCACCTCGCCCATGTATGGGATCTCCCTCATCATCACTTGTTAGGATAGATTGATGGGGTATACTCGGTGACTGAGCCAGATCGCTAGCAGCGCGAAGATCAGGCATACCTGGCGACCGAGTCATACCTTGGCGACCGAGTCTGGGACGCTGTCTCTCGCCTAGAAAAGTACCGGTATGAGTGGTATGATCCGTATCAGCAGTGCGAGATTCAAGACGGTGAGATGCAAAACCGCGAGATGCAAAACCGCGAGATGCAAGATCACGAGAAGCAGCAGCATCTAATCTCTGGGATAGATAGGGGCTAGTAGGCAGGGGAGCCATACCAGCAGCAGCACGTTCTCGACCAAAACCCAGCCTCTGACCTAGATACTCGGATGAGTTAAGGTACTGTTGTGACCTAGAAGTCCTAGGAAAGCCAGTGCTTGCACTGGTGTTATCTCTGACCGGAGATTGAGAATAAAATCTTGCTCTCAAAGCTTCTGAACGTTGCCTTAGTCTCACCACTGGAAGGGTATAGCCATTGATAGTTCCGCCGTTATAGTCGTTGATAGTTTGGTCGTCATCTGATAACGATGATCGAGAACTGTTTGCCCTAGCGTCACTGTTTCCGGGGTGACCAGTTGATGAAGAACTTCCTTCGCTAGACTGCGTGGCATGGCTCGAAGAGGTATGCCTATGAGTGGTAGAGCATCGTGGTGGTGAGACAGGAGGAGAAGAGTTGATAACTCTTGGAGTATATCGAACAGCAGGAGGAGCCTGTGATCTGAACGTGGGGCGTAGGCGGTGGACTGAAATCTCCGAGCGCGCCGACTCAGGTTGAGCTTGAGCAATGATTGAAGTTCGTTGCGATTGTAACTATTCTGTGTTAGTAGGTATCCGTGATTGTGAAAATGATGTTTTGGGAGGACTAACATTTCTCCCCATCAAATTAGATCCGACGGCAATTGGAATGCTTGAGCGAAATGCGGGCTGGGGAGCACTGACAACTCTTCGTTGCGACGAAGAACCAAGAATACCAGAGGAAACATTCGATCTCAAGAGACGTGGCTCTGGATTGCTGACAATTCTTGGTGATAGAATATCGGATTGAGCATTGTTGTTACCTCTTGGATGACGAAGAGCTGGCTGAAGGGGCGTAGTTGCTTGTACCTCCTCTGATGCTGATTGTACTGGAGCGACTACTCGTGGAGACGTGGAACGATCCCGAGTGACAGAGGGAATATGGATCACACTTTCAAGGTCCGAGTCTCTGCTAAGCTCTTGCTCAATAGAATTGCTCGATGTTTGATTTTGTTCATTTGGACCAAACAATTCAGAGTATGCTAGTGAGCTACCCTCGTGAGAGTAGTTCTCATTATGCCTGTCTAATTGACGGTTCTTTCTGCGGATGTGGCAAGCGCTCGTGATGGTGCGAGCAATTTTGCGAAGACGATTCATAATTTGAGGCATTTTGAAAAGGATACTTGTACGTTTTGGGTGATTGAATGAAGTAAAGTTGAGATATTGAATGAAGAAATAAAGACTTAATGGCCGAGAAGTTGTTGGAGTATCTAGAGATGGGAAGTTATCTTTAGTAAGTTAAGATCAGGTACATGGAAGTGGTCTAGATGTTGTTGTAGATAGTAATCTGCAGATCTAGGAAGGAAGATGTCTTGTTGGAAAGTATTGCAGCCCTTAAATAAAGAAAGATGTGCCCGATGGAGGCACTAGCATCATGTACCATACTGGAAGTTCTTCGATGAAGCACTAGCAGCTAGCCAGACAATCCGTACACAAGTGTATACGGCCCGTAGTTATATTTCACGTGCATGACCGTACCAGAAATTTTATGATGCTCTATTCTACTGTAACGATGCCCTCTGGTCTAGCTCTAGGGAGCTCTCAAATTGAGAGTCTCGATTGACAGTCAGTTGTGAAGCGGGCACGAAGAAATTCAATTGTGGGTAATGCCAAGAAATCTAGACAGACCTTCAGGGTAGCTGTGCTAGTCCAAAATTCGTAGAAGCAAGAGTCAAAATCGCATATCTAAGGGGAAAAAAGCATTTCAGATATCTTAACACCAATTATAGAGTCGTCATCTGGTATTAGATTGATTGCCGTTCCCCTTTATTTGCTATTCATATAGTAGACCCATTTGGTTTATGATCTATCTACTTCATCCCACAATCCCCCACTCTACAACATCTATCAACGTCTAACCTTGAACAAAGTGATAGAAAAAGTCGTAATTTTCAACTCTGAACGATTCTTGTTCTTCTGCTTGCCCGCCTGGCAAATTGATTGCCAATTTAACCGGTTTCCTGCACATTGGACAATTAGGGTGACTGTTCTCATATAGCCATTGCGCGATGCAAGTTCTTCCAAAGATATGGAGACAGCCTGGCATCTTGACTGCCTCATGCGAATCATCCTCAATCTTCGATTTTTCTTCTGTGTATGGCTCTCCGCAGAAGCAAGGCTCCAGATCATCAAAGCCACCCGTGACTGATTTGAGAATCTCTCTAATGCTGTCTTCTTTCCGTGTCGGCATCGGTGTCGGCGTCTGTGTCGACCCAAATCCCAACAATCGTTGCCTGAGATTGGCCATATACTCGGTGAAGGTTTCTTCTCGCACGAGAAGTTGTACGTTTGCGTGGGAATAGATGTTTGGATCGAATGCTTGGAAAGACGGGGGAACTAGTAGTCGTAATACGTTCTGGTCATGGGCTACAAAATCTGTATCAAGTTGCAAGACTGTAGCTTCTTGTGCAGCCTCGTGGGAAATGATGTTATTGCTAAGTGACGAGGGAGCTAGAACTGAGATATCAACCGAAGATCGTTGTTGGAGCCGGTTTAGCTGCCCATCGAAGGATAGTCGTTGGGCGGAAACACCGGATTCGATAGATTCTTCTACATCTTGCTGATTCTCTTGATGAGTCGCAATTCCACGATTGATGCCATTTGTATTGTTCCCTCTCAAAGTTCGTTGTACTTCAGCAAGATAAACCCATGCACTATCGAATATCTGCATGACTGGCATGATGGAAATGCTTGGTCCTCATAGGTGAGTTTGTCCTTGAAGATCGCAATTGTTATTGTCAAAATTTGACGCACGCTTGATGTTAAGCCGGTGATTTTATTGCTTCTGTACCTGTGGATTTCTTGGAAAGGTTGTAAGATGGAGATGAGAATGAGTTTTGACTGGTTTGGGGTTGACATGTCTGAGTTCCTATGTGAACTAATCCAGCACTTCATTTTCTAATACGGCATATCACAGTAGTGGCAGTACTGCGCGTCATATATGGTGTACAGCTCTTGAAAGTACGGATTCAATATCTACACATGATTATAAAGATCGGCGCCGTACCAAGTCTACGCATGAATGACTCGGCTTCCAGTTTCTAGTATCTGAGCCTTCCTTCATCCCTGGGGTCAATTTTTCAAGAATCCACGAAAAGTATAGATAGAAACAGGTCTATAGTGGTTTTGAGTTATAGAATTAAATTTCAATTTTGGTAGCTACTGTAAATGATAACTATAAAAGTAATGCCTCTTGAAAGATAGGTGCAGCAATAGAAAATGCGGGACTCCTAGCAATACCTGGTTTCCTTTCATTGTACACTCCCCAGTCAACATTAGAGTCTCCTCCATCGTACAGCTACAAATCAGCATCCGACCCCTCTTAGTTAAACTCCCGGTTGACTATTGAACTTCCCGCAGTGTCCTGCCTACAATCAAAATACTAACCACTTCCCGCCTCGACTATACAGTTCCTACTCAATGCTCCCCTCCCCGCCCCTTCCCACCTGAATTTACAATTCCCAGATCAATATTCTCCGCTCTCCCTATTTCCCAACGCTTCTCAACAATTATCCGCTGTCTATTGTGCAACCCCAGGTCAGCGTGTAGCTTTCCTTAGTTGTCTCATGCTCGCTAAACCACCAACTCCTGCCTATCAACCGCTACACAATCGAGGCAGCACAATCTCATTCCTACACATGGGACAGGTATTATTGCTTTGAAGCCAAGTAGCAATGCAAGAACGACCAAATATATGGCTACAGGACGGCATCTTAGCTGGCGTATGACAGTCTCCAGTAGCTGTAGTAATTGGATGATAGTCTCTCCACAACCAAATGTTTGCGTTTGATGAAAGAAGATGCCTTGGCTTGGAAATAGAGACCTCCTGGACGTTATCACTTGAAAGAGAGTGTACAAAGAAATCTCAGATCTAAATGTTATAGCTGGAGGATGAATTCAATAGGATGATATACGGCATCTTTGGGATTTGATATGCCACAAGAAGGTCGCGCGTGTTTCTTTTTGCTTATTCAATCCTTGCACTGTATTGTCCTGTATGGTGAATTCCAAGTGGAATTTTTAGGGAAGAAAACGAATGTTTCATGAATTCTATATATCAGCTTTTCTCGATTTCTGTACTCACAACCATTGACTGGGTGGTGTGGGTGTAATGATTGCATAATCAGCTCTAAAAATAATCGGCTCTCTGGTAAAGTGTGACAATTATACAGTAGCAGTAACCGTCTTGGTCACGGTAAATTACATGGGACCTTCCATATTTACAAGTACATAGTCTCGAGTCAATTATATTTGTGCTCGTTATGGAGAATTTGATCAAGGGACTCATGGGAGCAATCTCATGAGTAGGGAGAGAGGAAGATGAGCGGTTGGAGCACTCAGCATAGTTATTGATAGATGTTGACGGTAGCTTCAACCAGTTCAATGATGATTCAGAAGGTAGCAAAGTATGTTTGACCATGCAAGGAGAATGAAAGAATGCGAAAGTTGGAGTGGTGGCAGACAATCTCAGCTTGATGGGTATAATCTGAATACTGGCATCGTGCGACTGCAACAGACGTTGCACGAGTTATAATACCCTTCATCGAAGTCTACTACTATAAGTTTGTTCCTGCCTTTGCCAGGATGGATGCCGTTGCTAAGAGGCTTTTCTTGAACCATTTCCGGAAAAACTCATTGATGCCCAATCCACCGCCATGCATCCTCTTCTTATAAAGATCAATGGATAGCACCGTCCAAATGAAAAAAGCGATGGCTCGTTTCGTCCATTTCTTGAACAGGCCTTGGCGCGTATATGAAATATTCCAGTGTTTCCAGGTTGGAAACGAACAGCGATATAGATAATCTAGTTGAGTGTATCTGCGACTGGTTAATTTTATGGACCAAAATAGAGGTAGAACACATACGGATAAGTGTTCGAATTCCAACCATCCTCGCGAAGGTACCAATTCTTCGTGCGACTATCTGCCCACACCATCTTCTTCAAACTGGACTGAAGTTGAGCGGTCCATTTCATCTCAGCCTCTTTCTTCACCTCTATCTTGGTAGCATCACCGCTGATCAGAGGCTTGATGAAGTTTAGGGCTTGAATGATCATGCTTTCTGTAGTGAAAATGACGGATGTATGCCCAGTGAAGCAGTTCGGTCCAATCAAGGCGAAGAAGTTCGGGAATCCATCCATTGCAGTGCCCATATACATTTGAGGACCGCCTCTTTGTTCAAATACATCCTGCAATGTTTGTCCTCTCTCACCATAGACATTTAGTGGATGAAACCACTTGGTTGTTTGAAAACCGTTCGCAAGAACAATGACATCAGCGGGAATAGTCGTTTGGTTGGTTGGAGCAGAGCTTGTAACAACCTCCTTGGGTGGATAATTACGACCAGGTCCTAAGGTAACAGTATTTTCTCCGACATCCTTCAGCGGAAGCGTGGTCAGGTGAACCTTGGGATCGTTCAAAGATGAAAACCAGCCTGAATCACAAACTCTCCTCTTACAGCCAATTCCATAGTTGGGTGTCAGGATCTCGTGGTATTTCCCTGGGGCATTGCTTTTCATGTAAGCCAAACACCCAGCTTCCAATTTCTTACGTTCTGTTTCACAGAAGGAGCCATGGCTGAATAATCGGAAATCATATTCAAGCACGGCACCTAGTGAATGGCGCATGAGTTTGTTGAATCCAGGAACGTAGGTGTTCAGCGCCGTTGACCATTTATCCCATATTTTTTCTCCAAATGGTGGGATGACTTTTGGTATAACCCATGGTGGAGATTGCATCAGCTGCGTAACAGACTTTGCACCATATTCTGGGATAAGCTTCGGCACGAACTGTGCTGCACTGCAACCCGTTCCAATGACTACCACGTTCTTGTCTTTGAGATCGACGTCATATCGCCAACGAGCAGAGTGAAAAATTTCTCCTTTAAAATTATCTCTTCCGGGAACATTTTCGGGCCAAAGGTTGGGTTGGACTAGACCACCAACAGCACTAATTAATATTTTGCATCGAACCTTCTCTTCATAGGTGTATACGGCGCCATGGCCTTGCTGTTTGATCTTGAGAGCTCTATCCTGTTCACTCAAGTCCCCAGCGCCAACCATCAAATGCTGCAATGTTACTTCCCATACCTGTTCAGACTCAAGCCAGCGTGCTTCTTTGGCATCAGTGTTAATTTGTATTTTATCCACAATCTCATATTTTTCACAAACAGTCTGGAGATATTGCAGCATCTCCGCGCCTCCTGGGTAAAAGGATGTCCAGTCATATTTTGGACAGAATGAGAATGAATAGAATGTTGAAGGTCTATTCAGAGACAGGTCAACATAAATAAGCAATTTCCTAATATAAACACACTGATCGGGGAACTTACATATCACAAGCAACTCCGGGGTAACGGTTAATCCACCATGTACCTCCAATTCCAGATTGTCTATCAAATATCCGAAACTGATCAAAACCCAGAACTTCCTTCAGGCGACATCCCATAGCAATTCCGGATTCACCAGCACCAATAATAACGATGGGATAATACGTATATTCATGGGCTTCGTAATCTTTTCGGGCTACATTTCCATACTATATCCAGATGTAACCATGGTTAGCAATTGCTATGTTTCAATCTTAGTATCGAATTGCTAAAAAGGTGTTCTCACGGTATGATTTCCATTTCCTTTACTCCGAGAAGACATCCTAAGCTAGATACACGATCTCACCCAGAATCACTTTCAAAGGTCTGATGAATAGCTTTACCAAAGACTTTCACTGACAAACGGTTCAAGACTTGACGTTTTCAAAGCTGTGAGAGACGATTTTGGGAAAGCTCGAGTTCATAAATCCCCAAGATAAAGTATTATAGAAGCAAAAAGAGGAGCAGCTACTAGCGGTGCCCATAAAGTTTGAGCATTTGACCAACCCCTCAAAATGACCTTCCGCCGCGTCTGTCTGAAATCTTCGACCGAGGTATGACATAGTCGGCTTCCTATAATGGTCAATTGCATGCATAAGTGTGACCTTGCTCGTACAAGATTAAGTTTATGTAATCTTAGGTTACAGAAAAAAGGTTGCTTGGCTGAATGTGGGAGAACTCCACAATACAGCTTTGGGAAATTGGAAGTTGCAAAGCAAATCAAATGAGATGTAGAGGATTCAGAGAGGGTGTGAGTATGAGTATGAGTATACTCGTAGTTCTCTGTGACTGGAAGCGAATACCGAGGTAGTGGTAATAGGAGAAGAAGGACAAAGTAAAGGAAGGGTGGTTGGTGCTCCTGATTATGTAAGTATAAACTTAGCCTTGCGGGTACTTACTAAGCAAGTGCCCACCCCGGATAAACTACCTCCGTACTCCGTAGTTTTAGAGGTTACTCGGTAGATCTTACTCGAATACTATTGGCAACCTTACCAAATACTCGTCGATTACCCAAGTTACTATTCTTCAACTGACATTCTCTAGACTATCAACAGCACAGCATGCGATCAAGTTCAATCAGCGTAATATGCCAACCAAGATGCACACAACGACTTTCTTCATCAATTGCTACCCGCAAATACCACAGTCTATCAGCTGTTACAATACTTGATTCTTGTTTCGACGATGTCAACCTCGATGAGTTCAGGCAAAAAGCTTTCGTTCCCATGAAGCCTGTTGTCATGAGGGCGATGAACACCGAGTTATCGACCAGCTCGAAAAAGGGGATCTCTATAAATGTAGCCGCCAAATGGTTTACGCCTATCTCCTCGACACAATTTGCAAGCTTGGCTTCACCCAGTGCATCTAACGCTCATATGCCATCGAGATATCTCCGTGACTTCGCCCACACAACCTTTCCTTACGAATTGCTGATCCAGTCTGTTGAAGTGCGAAAACAACTTGAGTATCTTATGCACGCCGTAAAGAAACACGCCCCAATTTCAAAGCTACTATGCCAGTCACTAGAGCCTTACGATCCTCACAAAACATTTTATCGTTTCCATGCACCTCTTTCCCTCTTCCTGTTCGCAACTCGTCCGGCCTGTTTAATTCCGGTCTATATTGCACAAGCTCAAATAGCGGATCTGCCGAGGGAATTACAGAATGATCTGCCTACACCAAAACTGGTCAAAGAATCTGGGAAAGGAGACATTTATGACGCGAATATATGGATGGGCACGTCAACTAGCTATACGCCATTACACAAAGATCCAAACCCGAACCTTTTTGTGCAATTAATGGGCACAAAAAAGGTAAGGCTTTTTCCGCCGAGCGTTGGAGAAGGATTATATCAAAAAGTACAGCAGAGCATTGGTGCGTCGGGAATTGCTAGCATGAGAGGTGAGGAGATGATGGAAGAACCAGAAAGATCTTTGTTGGAAGAACGTGTTTGGGGAGAGGGTGTGACGAAAGAAGGTTTCGAAGTTGAGGTTGGCCCCGAGGATGCATTATTTATACCCAAAGGATGGTGGCACAGCATAAAGAGTTCGGGGAGTGGGATCAATGCATCGGTAAACTGGTGGTTCAGGTGAAGTATATGATATCTGAATACACCTCCCTTTCTGGCACTAGAACTTCTTACGTTCCTCACTTGCAGCTACCCTCATAATTTCCGACACCATTGACCTTTAGCCAACATCAATTTCCTACTGGGCAGCTTTTTGTTGCCTCAACTTTTTGGCGAAACTCATGTCTAGTGGAAACTGCTCTCCCATCCAGGTTGCTCTCTGCGTATGGTCTCTCACTACGTCCAATAACTCTTCGTTCTCATCAACGGAATTAGGATGAATTAATGCGCTCAAAGGCCCCCTATTAATCACCAACCAAGGTATGAAAGCACCAAACTGCGCCGGAGTAAAGAGATTCACCTCGAACATGGCAACGGGATGAGGTCCAATTGGTTCTTCCCAGAACCTGTAGACGCGAAGCTCAGGGACTGTATCCTCGGTCAGTATTAAGCAGAACAGCCAAGGGGACTAATATAGCAAAGAATCTCACATTCCCTTCTAATCCTCTCCCATAGTTTTCTAGCGAACTCTGTCTGCTCCTTGTTCTTCTGCAAATGATAGATATGTACATCACTAGATGCTATTAGCCCTGTTCCTAATTCTTTATCATCCATGCAAACTGCTTCAATAGAATCACGAAAACCTACAATGCACCCCGGATTCCATTATCCAAAGGCTCAGTAAACTCCTCATAGCTTTTACTCTTGACTCCGGTCTGAGGGTTCACGAGACTCTTTCCATCGGGCGACAGTTCAGTTGGCAACGGAGCTAAGTTCTCATAGCCAGCTAGAGGTGAGGGGTATTCGTAGAGCGATGGGTCGGCCATTGTGATATGTGCCTTTTGTGTCAATCCGATAGTAGAACTTGGTCGAGTCCTACTCTGGAAATGTGATGTTGTTAAAGGACAGATTACCAAGCAAGGTATCGAGGGTAGGTGAGCGAAGTTATACTTCAAGGATCAAACTCAATGGCGAGCTTGTAAGTTGAGGTTGACGAGGGGCACTGGTGGCACTGGTGGCACAGACGAATGAAAATGGTTCCGCGCACAGATGATGCAAGTGAAGCCTTTGATTGACGTGACAGGTCACGGACTCATGGGTCCGAAGGTTGAGGTTAGTGCGTGCTTATGTCAGCAGATGGAGGAGTTCGCGATTCACCCATCCGCCCATCTCAACCCTTTTACTTCTATTCGAGGACCATACTCGATCTCATATTATCAATTCTCGAGTAGAAGCCCACTTCCGTCACATCAGCCAATAGGAACCATATTCTCTCTCGAAAACTTCATCAGCCTTACCAATCACTGTCCCTAGTTTTTCGGCCTATTGCCCGCTTGTGGCTGATTCGTACCGATCAGGAGGCTTGCACAGCATCGGGCATATCACCTCACCCAATATCTGATATCATTGTTCTAATTGGCAACTTTACGCACAAAATGGTTTCCAATTACTCGAGCACTGTCATTATCTTTCCAGAAATATCACCCACCACAGCTATGTATGACGCCGTGGATTGGACTTTGAACGAACTCGGTAAATTTCGCCTATACTGTCGCTATCGGATTCGTTCTCTGATCGCTCAATGCTGCCAAGCATTGATGGGGTGATCAATATTAGCCGGGCTCTCCATTCTCGCAATGGGCTTGAGATACGTTTAGGAGCCAATCATCATCATACGTTCTGTCGACGTTAGTGTTTCTATTTGTTGAAACCAGGATATACATGTGCAGGGAAGCTCATTTCCCATATCTATTCTGTATAACTCCTCGGTTAGGACTGGAAGAAGTAGGTTTTTGGATCAAAGTGATTGCGAGACCGCCTGAACGTTACACATGTGCCTCTTTGCCTTGGTAATTTTTAAAGCTACTCAAGACGATTGACCATTCCACAGGGCTGATTAGACACTCTCACCTTGTCTCATAGAAGCCTTGCAAATGTGCAGGAACTTCTCACCCAGTCACACAAAGCATGCTGCTCGCCCTAGATCGTGCATGACATTCGGCAGTCTGGAGAACGGGGCTTTTTTACATTTTCCATGCTGTGATCTATGCTCTGCCTGAGATTCTACTGATGATTATTACAGGGCTTAAGATCTGGCTCTTGAGTGGTCAGTTCTGCAGTAGATTATCGGCGGGCCCGACGAACTAGGAAGTTTCGGATATATCAAATTAGGACCCCAACAGTTCATTAATCCTTTCTTCTTTATAACATATCTCGATATCGTCATGGGGGAAAATATATAGCTTCAAGACCTATCAAGACCTGTTACATGGATATCCAGCAATAAAATCCAATGTCATTTTCTCGCCTAGGTCTAATTAGAATTCTCTATCGAAGACATCATCCCGAACAGGCTTTTGCGTTATGATGGCGCTTTCTGGAACTTCAGTCGTACCAGGCTCAATGGAACAGGATTCAGGAATCACATTTACGGGCACCAACCCAACCGGATGCGGGCGACAATTGGCCCAGGAGGATGGGCCACGGCCTATTAAAAGAGCTAGAGCGAGCAAACCCAAGGTCAAATCTGGTTGTGTTACGTGCAAGTGAGTTTGTTCTTGTTTGCATTGTATTTTTATCAATCTGGCTACCTGTTCGCGGAGAGCTAAGATCAATTGTTTAGGGCTCGCCGTGTCAAATGTGATGGTAAGTCATTTCGCATCTCTCCCACATCATGGAGTTTTCCTCCAAGGCACCAGGATTAAACGGCGTCTCATTGCTTTCATTGAATACTACCTTGAACGATTCCCATCTAATTCAAGTCAATGTTCAACAGAGTCGAAACCGCAATGTCTGCGATGCCAGAAGTTCGGACGAATATGCGATGGGTACGCTCACGAGGTTCAATCACGAGGAAGCATGATGCCGATCCAACCTCGAATTCCAACAGCAGATTTCTATACCCCTAGCATCTCTCTCGAAGCAACAGAGGAGGAAGGCCGGTACTTCCGGTACTTCTGTGATCGAACAGCGTATCAATTACCCGGATATTTCGATCCCTCTTTCTGGAATCATATAATACTCCAAGAGAGTCATAATGTCACTCCAATTCGACATGCAGTAATTGCCATTGGTGCTCTGAACAAAGCCGTCGAAGAAGCACCTTTACCACACCTGAAAGTTAATGTCATTCAAGAAATTGATAAGAAGCATCTTGAATTTGCCGTCTTACAACATCTCAAAGCCATCCGGGCTTTGAACCAATATTTATCCAGCTCTAATGGACCCCAATTGAGAACAGCCCTTATGGCATGTTTGCTTTTTGTTTGCTTTGAAACTATTCAAGGCAGTTATGCTTCATCTGTACAGCAAACATATGGAGGCCTGAAGCTATTAAGAAGCTACTATGCTGGAAAGCCTGGATCAAAGCCATGGATTTCACGGCGTATCTCAGGGGGGTTCAGCACTAATCCCCAGACCGATAAAGTTATGGCCAAAGTCCATAGTAGAAAGGGCATGGATAATTCCTCTAAATCAGCAACCATCTCGTCTCATATTGAAGAATATCTGGAGACCGAAAGACCACCACTTCAATCAGCCCTTACTCCCACAGTAAACAGGACACCTACATTCCCACAAAGGGATTATAGTCCACTTCGTGATGAAACGGTCATTCTATCTCACTACAAAGCGATTTTGGCATTAGAGCACCAACGTGCCCTGTCGGATACACCAACTCAGAGTACGTATCATACCCCTAGTGAGTACATATCGCCAAACGGCCACCAACTTTCGGAAATTGCAATGCCGGCTACCATTGTTAGCAAAGGTCCTTCATCCAATCATTCAACCTCGACGACCTGTACTCCACAGTCAGCTCATACTCCTCCTTCGATGGGCAATACACCACCACCAACTACCTATAAATCCTCTCAATCCCCACCTGTACTAATTAACCCTGGAAAACGACCTCTGCAGTCAAGAAGTCCCACTCCCCCTACTCTACAGAATGATTTTACGCTTGAGGAAAACATCATACAGGCATTTGTCCGCCTGGATGGTCAAGGCCGTAAGTCTTTCGGCTTACATTGTTCGCCCACTATTTCGCCCCCTTCTAAGATTCCCAGCAATCAAACGTGTCCCCGCTCTTAAGGACTAGGTGGTGTGTCACGCACTAACAATTCTACTTTTTATAGTATTTTTCGGTATGACGCCAGGTATTCCTCCCCTTTTTTGGGACATCCATTCTGCACATCACATTCCTATACCAAGAGTATTCACCAGCTTCTCCGAAGCTCAACACTGCTGGGACTTTCTCATGGACCGAACACTTCAATATTACCGACGAACGCTCTTCGACAGGAAATTCGCTAGCGCGAAAAGCGATACCCCGAGCGAAATAACGCAGCAATATACAAGTTATTCCGCTGGACTAGATGACTTTGAGCGGGCTTTCAAACCTATACTGAACTCAGCGATATCATCTCAAGGAGAAGTTCTCAATCAGGCTGCTATAGTTCTTATGACGCATCTCAAAGCTACAGCTATCACACTGTCAGCCGTTACTTCTACCTCAGAAATGGTGTATGATTCCTTCATGCAAGATTTTCGATATATAGTTGGAGCTGCGGAATTACTCGTTATAAGATCTGAGGCAAATCTCTCGGCTCTAAACTCATCTCGATTCAGTTTTGATATTGGTATTGTTCCACCACTACATGTAGTGGCCACCAAATGTAGGGAGCCAAACATCAGAAGAAAGGCAGTAGATCTACTGTTTAGAAGCCCAAAGCAAGAAGGAATGTGGGATGGCGTACTGAGCGCTAGAATTGGTAGATGGATCATCAGCTGCGAGGAAGATGGATTAGAAGTCCCCAGGCCACCCGAATCCCCATCTCTACAACCAGACTCCCACATCCAAAGCTTCCAATACGGGCAATCGCCACAATCGTTCGACAAACTACTTTCACCAGGATATTGGAGTAGCGGCAGAATCTTTCCGAATGTAGATATAATGCATGGACACTTTACGCCCTACTTGTCACAGAGTCAAAGTCCAGCTCCTACCCATGTTCATACACCACCTATTATAGAAAGGGATTCGGTCCCACGCCAAGACAACATCTGGATGGTGCCCGAAGATAAACGCTTCCAATTGGTAGTTGTGGACTTTCATATACCGGGTCGCTATATCATGGTTAAATGCCAAAGATCCGTAGCGAGCAAAGATGGCACGAGAGAGGAGAGAGAGACCATTATAGCTTGGTGAATAGAATGGTTATTATAATGACACAATCCTCTCAAATCAATAGCGTTCTACTCCAAATGAACAGGATACCACAATCGAATGTATGAAAGTAAATTCAGATGCTGTTCAAAAAGGAGTCTCCCCTGTGCAACTTGCAATTGTCCTCATTTTCGAGACGAATCACGTGCTCCGGTTTAACCTCGGCCGCGAGAATTATTGCCTGGCGGGGGTGATTGGTGCCTGATGCAGAAGATTAATCTCGAAGATCTGATGGACGAGGCTCTTGATAAAAAAGGTCAACAGCGGTTGAAGGTCAATTTCCACTTTCTGATATACAAGTTGGAAAAAATATCCCCCTTCCCCTCCGCCTCCGCCTCCCCCTCCTCTTCCCCAACAACCATATCAAACCAGGAATATCGAACTTTGGATCAAGAGTACTCGACCGAAAACTCTATCTTCCAATTCCATACCAACTCATCCCCTATCGACCTTGTTGAACAACATACAACATACATACCGTGCGCAAGGACGGACCTGCGCAAATATAACGAATACTTCTTCTGGGTGGGATATCCATCCACCTACGTCTCCAATTAATCTGCAACTTGTTCGTCCGCGGCTCTACGTTGCTACTCCCCACTGGATACACGACTGTGTTCTAGATCGACCTTGGAAGTAGCTATACATTCGTGCGCGTCTACCACGTTTGCCTTATCATACGCGACATCTTGCGAATATTGAACCCATCCCGACTCTTACGTCGCACCTCTTTCAAGTTTAATTAACTGGCAGACCGACTGTGTCAAACCCGATATCCCTTTCCACGGTATAATCAATAAGTATCCAACTTCAGGTCAGGTTTGAAGTTCGAACTTGATCACTTTGGATTGTCGAGATATACACATTAAAGATGTCTTCCTCCTCTGGTACCCCAGAGTCTTGGATCTCTTCTTTCTGCGCATTATTGGGTCATGAATACTTTGCAGAGATATCTGAAGACTTTATAGAAGATGACTTCAATTTGACGGGTTTACAGACACAAGTGGCTATGTACAAGGAAGCACTCGAGGTGATTACCTGTATTACTCGTGAAGTTTGGCATTATACTAATCAGTACACTCTGCAATTTAGATGATATTAGATGTCGAGCCAGAAGAAGATGAGGACGATGAGGACGACGAAGAGGATGACGATGAAGATGCATCCATTGAGGGCGAAGATCGATCAGGACGAAGAGCCGCTGCTGAAAGAAGACATCAACGAATGGCAAGCGATCTCTCGATTATAGAATCCTCGGCAGAAATGTTATATGGTCTTATCCACCAACGATTTATCTGTTCTCGAGCTGGGATTCAACAAATGTCTGAAAAATACGACTTGGCCCATTTTGGTGTCTGTCCACGAACACATTGCGAACAAGTCCGAACCTTACCCGTGGGGTTATCTGATGTCCCAGGCGAAGATACTGTTAAGCTCTTCTGCCCATCCTGCCTCGATGTATACGTTCCTCCAAATTCCAGATTTCAAACCGTCGATGGTGCGTACTTTGGGCGAACTTTCGGGGCACTCTTTCTCCTCACGTTTCCCGATTATGATATTAGCAAGAAAGGATTGGAGGTATTGGGTGGACATGGAGCCAGAGGTTTATCGCACGCCAATGATGAAGAAAAGGAAAAGATAAACGGCATGAACGCATCGAACCTCGCACCTGGTCTCGGGAAGGGCAAAGTGTACGAACCCAGAATCTACGGATTCAAAGTTTCGGAGAGAGCAAGAAGTGGTCCTCGAATGGCTTGGTTGAGAAAACGACCCGATGATATTAGGGATTTAGATGAAGCAACTGCATATGCGATTGAGCATGCAGAGGATAGTGATGAGGGCATCGATATTGCACCTGGTGGGGCCAGCGCTAGTGCTCGACTCAAGCCTCGGAGGAGGAACCCAAAGGCCGTTGCGAATAATGGCGGTAGTCCGATGAGTGTGGAGGCCAATGGGGAAATCTTCTCATAGCATGCAATGTTGAGGCTAAAGATTGAGGGGCAGGTGGAAGGGCGTTTGGGGTGGATGCTTTTTTATCGTTGCGACGATTGATGGATGATACAGTAGATGGTTTAGCTTTCATGGTCATCATATGGACTTGCTTTTGCAAATTAACTCACATACATGTATTGGCGGATTGGAGCGCATGGGAATGCTTGCTTAATTGTTTGTTGCATGAGTGATAAGCGAGCGGATAGCGCGTCTATCTTTGCATATTGGTGGATTACTCTGACTTTATGGTCGGCGAGCATAATTAAGACTCGGGACGGGAGGTAGTGGTGAAGGGAGAGGACGGTGGTCGAGCCTTCGAGAAACCAAATCGATAGGCGATAAAAGAAAGAATGTGGGATCGGGGAGGAAAAGGGGAAGCGTATGTTTTGCTATGGGGATGGATTGGGATGCTGTAGGTAGTTCAAGAAGCTCAATATCAGATAAATAGTCCATAATCATGATGATTTTTAACTCATGTTCAGAAGTTGCGGTACAGCACGCGTAGTTGCTGACTCTTCTCGCTCGTTTTTGTCCCGCTTGGTGCTTGCCCTCTTCATCTTTCCTTTACTTGCGGATCGTGCATTGTGGGCGGTCCTCTGTGGCAGGGACGTGCTCTCGTCTCAAGTGGTAGGTTGAGAGGGCATGGATGTGTGTTGGGTTTTTGGGAACGGCTGAAATGGTCATTGGGTGGTCTTGGGATGTGGGTTTGTGTACAGTACAATGCCGATCTTAATCCTATCGTCGTTCTCGTTCCTTTTCTCCTTTGTCTGGAGGGATGGGGTGGGAGTGAGGAGGGGGTGTAGGGAGTGGATGTTGTGGGCTAGCTGGTTGTTGTTTGTTGGGTAGGTGTGATGTATGGTTGAGTGGTGGAATTTCGGAGTGTTGGAGTGTTGGAGTGTTGGGATGTTGGAATGTTGGAGAATGGATGGGATGGGATTGAATACATAGAGTGAGTTTAACGGGAGAAAGAGATGGGTGGAATTCACTTGGATGGTGCGGTATGATATGATATGATATGTTGAATAAATCTGCTGATGAGAGAAGGGGAGTGGGCATATATATATATGCATATGTATGAAAGGGAGGCTAATGATTTCTACTCGAGTATACGTTTCCGAACTAGGAAAATGGATATTGTGTTGAATTCTGGTGGGGTGACGGATAGATTTGAAGAGTGTGTATGTGCTACATACATTACTTGGGATCTGTTTGGGGAGCTTTTGGGTTTGGATGCTGAGATTATATTCTAACATGTTAGTTTCGGTTCCGGTGAAATGCATTGGGTAATTATATTTTAATAACTGACCGTGTTCATAATTATGGTGAATTTTGCCTTTCACTGTTTCGTGGGTTCTATTTTACTGGTTCTTTGTTGTACCTATGTATTCATACAAGATCTTATGTACGAGTATATCTTCTTGTTCTCTGTATCTATCTGTGTTTGCATCTTCATTTGGGTCGTGATGTATAGTGGGTGCATTTTTTGGGTGGATTTGAACTCTTTGATTCCTCTAGACAAATATTAGGATTTTAATACTTGGATTGATGCGAGCTCTTTATCAATCTTGTTTTTTTCCCTTATTATGAATATGTTTTGAGTTTTGGTTTCATATCCTGACATCTCTCACCTTGCGAATTCTTTATTATCTCTACTTATCACCCCTATTTCATGCCCCCTCGCTTCTTCGCTTCTTCGCTTCTTCACCTCTTCACTCTTCATACCTCATACCTTATACCTCATACACCATACTTCATAATCCCAAGCTATCTCCCCCACCCCTTCTAACTCTCATACATAACAATAAACTCTACTAACCCTCACTCCCCTTCCCCTTCACATTCCCCTCCCCATTCCCACTCCCACCATTTCGTCCTATCTTCCTCTCAATCTCGCCTTCCACTCTCTCCACAGATAACAAACCAGGTTGGCACTTCGATACCTCGACGCAATCTTGCGAGTCGAAAATGATGGGTTAGTCACAAGCTATAGATTGTACATTGTATCAATTTGGTACTCTCAGGATATTGGTTATGGACTAGAGATAGGTATCTAATGAAAAGGAAGATATTATGAGTAGTAACTAGTAGGGAGATGAAAGGAAGAAGGGAGGGGATAAAATAAGCGAATGAACGAGACGAATGAACGAGACGAATAGTATAGAAAAAACTTGAGCATAATTAAACGATTTAAACAACGATGCGTGTTTTTCTACGCCGGATATCTAAATATATACTGCTACTCGTATACAAAGTGATAAAGTACTCGAGTAAAAGACTAGCGTTGATTTTCTGGACATTAGATCACGGTTCTGTGACTCTGGGTGGATTCCTGAAGGCTCATGTAGTGTGCCATGTGAAATGTTATATGGATGAGATCTACGTCGAATGCAGATGCAATGAGGCGGAGCGATGAAACACTTCAAGCTTCTGTTCTGGCCGAGACGATGGGAAGGTATTATGGTAGGTATAATACATGTAAATGTGTAAATAGTTTGCATATTTCACGACTCGATTACTCTTCTAAGCAACCGTGAATTCTTTGGGATTAGATACAGAATAAAACAAAGCAACTCTATCGACTTCTCGAGAGCAAGCTTTTCTTGAAACGCCATCCAAATGTCCCTCCTTTCCTTATCGGATCACCCACCGTGTCCCATTGAACGCCGTTATTAGTTCATAATTCGTGAAACCAAAACCGTCCCCCGTACGCTTCTATTTTATGGACGACGATTAGATTAGGAATGACCTTCCAATGCTCTTACCAACCCCATCGCTGCCGCCGCCGCCGCACTTCCCACAACCACCATTTGAACCCCACCAAAACAAGATTCTGGGATACATTTTCCTTTGAATCCCACTACCACGGCCGTTTTTACATATCCGAAAATAAATAATGTGATGACCATGACCACAATTGAGATCTCCAAGCCCTTGTAAACCTGGCTTACGAAAAAGTAAGGTAATAAGGGTAATAAACCACCGAAGAAATATCCAAGCGAAATTGTGAGAGCAGATGTGAAAGCGCGAGATGTGGCAGGTTCTTCTTGGCAGTGTTGGAATTGCATCACGAAGTCGACGAGGCGAGGAGATTGAGAGAGACTATTGGCGAGGTCTTCAAGTGTATGCTTGGGCAGGTTGTAAGGTTCGAATACTTCCATGAGGTCGGACATAACTCCGGGAAGATCAATAGATATTCTTTCCATGGTTTCTTCTCGTATGGCACGATATGATGCACTATGGGAATGTATTAGCGAGTTATATTCATCAGGTTCAATGACGCTCCGCTGGCCTTCTGGGAGCCACTGCCGTAGATGCAGAGTATATGATGGTAACCTCAGTTCACCCTGTCTCCATCGGCTGTACACCATTTCCAAGAAACTAGGAGCCAACTTACAGTTCACTATTCGCACCAAGATATCCACCCAAGCCCATCGAAATAGCCCCCGCAACCAATTCCGCAAATCCTCCCAGGACAACCGTCCTCGTGTCTCCCAAAGCCGATAACCCAGCCGTCAACGCAAATGGTACCGTCAACCCATCGCTCAAGCCAATCGTCGCATCAGAAATCACTCTCGCGTCAATTCTCCATCCGTTCTTCCGTGACGATTTCTCCGATCTTGAATCTTGAGATTCTAAATCCAACGTACTTTCGTCATCATCGCGAGTTCTCCCAACAGCTTCTGAGTTGGGATTGATGCTGTCGTTTGATGATAGGAGGGGTTGTCTGGATGCAGCAAAATCGAAGGTTGGCACTCCTTGTTCCCTATTTGATTTGGCGGCTTTGGGAGTGATGGTTTGATAGAAGAAGATGTTCTTCAGAGCAACTAAAGACATGGCTGTGATGGATGATATGTGGAATCAGATCTTGGTTGGGTTTTCGTTCCACAATTGTACGAGGAGACGTTGTACTTGGGATGACATTCAAGGTGGTAGGTTGCAGAAAGAGGAGAGAGAGAGGTTGATGGTAGAATGAGTTTCAATTATAAGGATTCAAGACTACGAGTACAGTACCGACGACAACGATCACGACCGACCAGGGAATCACTTGAATCTTTATATGTTGATGGTGGAGAGAAGATTCATTATTGGTCGAGACAAGAGCTTATCCCAATCAAGGTTAGATGAGAAGATGCTAGCGCAATTATATATAATATTCATGATTGAATTGTGATGGCTGACCTTTCAATTACCTTTCTCTTGATTGGTCAATTTCCAACATATCATGCATGATTGGTCACTTAACTACCTTTCAAGGCCCCCACTCACTTGAATCATGGAAATATCTTCACGCTTATCCCGAAGGAGGTGAGGCTAAGCTCCGCCCTGCTTGCTAATATCCATGGTCTCATTGGTCGTCTCCACGTCTTTATGACCAATGCCTGCAACAGGATTGGTTGGATCACTAGAACGGAATATCAAGCTTTCTCGGCTCAGTAGTGTCATGTCAGGTGACCTTACTTGTCAACTGCGGTTACAGCACGGGCAGGAATGAATGAAGAGGGCGACGATGGAGGAGAGAGGAATGTTTGCATTAAATGCTACTACTGTACATGTCAAATTCCCCTGGACCTCTCAACCCTCCAAAGGGTTTCTTGCCAAAGTGTGCGTGCCACCAAAGATACCCAAGATACCAAAAATACCAGAGACACCAAAGGCGCCAGAGATACGTGATAGAGAAGTCTCCCCATCACCATGTCTTCTCACCATTTCAAGCACCACCTTCTCTCTTGGCATACTCTTCCTCCATTCTCTCCTCGTACAGTCTGTCGGCTTCTAGTTGAGCCTCGGATTTCTGTGTTGTTTGTGTGGCCCGAGTGTTTGAGGTATCGATCGCGGGAGTGTTGGGATCCTGATCGGCTGAGTCGGGGGAAGTTTCAGTGAAGGATGGCATTTCGTATGAGGACTTTTGAATGTTTGATAATCTGGTTGTAAGTTTACCTGCAGATAGCTGGTGCTTCAAATCGTGAGTGAAGAGGAGGAGCTCCTTATATGAAAGGTGTGGCGGTGGCGGTGGCGGTAGATGTGGAGTTGGAGGTTGATGTGGCTGTTGATGTGGAGGTGGCTGTGTAATTGTGGCGCGTATATCATTTGGTAAGAACCAATGACACTCATCTTCCACGCAGTCTCGACTTCAATGGATTCAGGATTTCTCCCGATTTCTCCCGTCGAAGGAAGTAATTTGCTTAAAGGAGCTCTGAAGTATGCTTCGTTCGTTTCTTGCTTGAAAAGTAGGACGCCTTGAGTTTCAATATCTAAATTCAACCGAGGAAACACATGTCGCAAGCAGAAGAACGACTAATCTGTATGAACAGATGTGTCGTTAAGAGCACCATGAGTGGATCAATATGCCAGTATTATACCCCTTTATCCCTTCCCTTTCGTTGATCTTGAGCGGTGACTTCACCGTATCCTTGTATAAGGTCGATAGTCTCAGTCTTGAGATGTCTTGACTTTCTTTCGCCACTTTTTTCGTGTGATATAAGTCATCTATCTTGCATGTTTGATTGCGTTTCTATGAAGAATACCGTGGAGTATAAGGAAAGGGTTGCGCTGTCCATCTTCCAAATTATAGCACATCATCGAATGAGATTTGGTCGGCAGAGGTTCGTATCGCCGGAGACAAATGAAATGGATGATTCTTGGCTTCAGAAGCACGATGACGATACATCAATTCAACCCCGATTGAACTCCTGGGCTGCTTCATCCTCCCATTATCTAGGGGCTGGACCGTAGAGGACAGTGGCTAGTTAGTACTGAACGAGTGCTCGATGCAGGTGTGCCCCTTGAATTGTCACCTTGGAACCATTACACCCTACACCCATGCGTTAATATACCGTAGATGCGATGAGTTTGAGTTTTCTGGTAGGAGACTTATGTTGCATCATCTATCTTGTCATTCCTGAACCAGAGTTTGGGCATGAATATTATTAATATTTGAGTAAACCGACTTGCTCACTTGCTAGAAGTTCCAATATGTACTGGAAAGCAACGTGATCATCTGCTTTGATTCGGGAAAAGCCGAAAAGCCGTCTCACCTGAGGTGCACATCGTTCCCTCCCCTCCATTCAGATGCTCATCCCATATAAAAATCCTCAGAAATCCACTGCTCCACCTCCCCTTTGGCGATCGAACCTCCCGCCTTCTCAACTCTCAGCACAAACTTATAAACGCCTGCTTCAACCACACGACCATCTGCCAACGTCCCGTTAAACTCCCCATACAGGCCCTCACCTCTTGGCGTCCAATCCTCTGGGAATAACGGCACACTACCCACCCCTTTCAGTCCTTCGAGATCCACCGTATTCGTAACATTGACACCGACGATATCAATCCTCGTGTGTCTAACTGCCCATACGTTGTACGCATTCAACGCTACCGGATCTCCGATTTGGTAGGCCGCTATTGTAGTGTTTTCGAAAGGAATACTAGCTGCTTTCACCGTAGAATTGAGGAATGAGTATTTGGGAACGAGGATAGGAATAGACAGGAGAGAGGTACCGACTCCGGCATAAGGGATTTGATAAGTTTTATTTTCACCGGTGGAGGATTTTATTGTAACGAAACCACTGTAGAGAGGGACTTGAGAAGTGTTAAGATTTGGAGATGGTGTGACTGAGAGGACAACCTCCTGTTCTTCATTTGGAGAGAGGGAAAAGGATGAAGGTTTGATGAGGGCGTTAGAGTATTCGGTATCGATTGGTGGTGGAAAGGAGGCAACAGTTTCTGTT
Source organism: Monilinia aucupariae (assembly GCA_002162555.1). Taxonomy (NCBI): domain Eukaryota; kingdom Fungi; phylum Ascomycota; class Leotiomycetes; order Helotiales; family Sclerotiniaceae; genus Monilinia; species Monilinia aucupariae. The sequence goes on from NGKF01000007.1 coordinate 2,102,723, forward strand.
GTATTTGAATAAAATGCATAGGCATTCATGGCAGGCTCATGGGCCAATGAATATGTGACTGTTTCGCTACCGGTGTTTTTGACCTTGAAGGTGGCGTCCTTCACAAAGTTTGTGGTATCGTTAAGAGCGAGGTTGCATTCACTCAGGGTGAGTTTTGAATGAACCATAGCGTAAGCGTCTACTAATCCGCCTGTATAGTAGGTTAGCGGACCAGAATTCCTTTCGAGGCTTGGTAGCATAATATGGAGAGTTGGGAGATTTCATGCAGAGATCAGTATTATGAGTGAAATGTTGGGTCCGCAATGTCTCGGTGTCCCAAGACTTTTGAGATCACCCAGAAAGACCAGGCAATAACGAAGCATACTCAGGATCAAAGTTGAAGGATTAAGACAAAACAAAATTTGAAAACTCACCACCTTGCTGAGCAACCGAAGTCAAAAACGGGTATACAGCCGCGGTTCCGTCGTTGTATTTAAGCGGGGTCGCAGTCGATGCTAGTGCAGCATTAATTTCTTTGGGCGAAACAGCTTTGCCACCTTTAGATTGAAGGAACAATGCCACAACACCGGCGATAAAGGGCGTTGCCATCGATGTGCCTGACTCAATGGCGTATCCACCGCCTTTAGAGGGATAAGTAGACAAAATGCTGCCGCCAGGTGCAGAAACAACTGGTTTGATAGAAAGATCATTGGCTAATCCCCACGTGCTAAACAAATCCATAAACCCTCCATTTCCGGTGTTGAGAAGGCCAGGGGTATCGACTTCTGGGGGCTGATTAGCTACGAATGACAAGACGATCTTGTTGCCCGCAGCAAGAGCTTTGATCCAAGTAGCGCCCGTTTCGGGGGTAACCATTGCGGCTGCTATGATTTTCGTGTCTGTTACAAGAGCTTCCACTGTTCCTGGAACATTGTTGTAAAACATAACATATTTTGCCCCAGCGGTGAATGCATTCGCGATTTTGGCATCAAAATCGCATCCACCTCGTCGGATGAGTGCAATCTTCCCGGTCAAATTCGCCTTGAAACTGGAGCATCCGTCATCAACAACCGAAGTATCGTAAGTATTCGCCCATATTGGGAGGCTAATGGTCCCAAAACTGCCCACTGCAATAGTTAATGCAAATTTGATTTTGGAACCATTGTTAATGGTGTAAGACCCAGCGGTGAAAACGCTTGGTGTATAAGTGTTCTCAACCGAACCAACAGAGGTGACATCCTTTGCAGCTCCTGGTGAGGCGGCATCGAAAGCACCATCACTACCTTCGTTGCCAGCGGCAATTATGCAGGGTGTTCCAGCAGCAACGATAGCACCAACAGCAGCATCCAAAGGACTATTGACAGTCAGAATGGAACCAGAACTCATATTAACAAGACAATAAGAAACTCACTCGTCAGGCCATCCATCTGAGGCTCCAAGACTTGCAGAAATTAAATCGGCGCCTTCATTGTGAGCCATTGTGAAAGCGCTGATGAGAACGTCGTTTGAAACCTGACCCTCGCAACCGAAGACCCTGTACATACCGAGGGTGGCTTTGGGCGCTACACCAAGCACGTACGGGTCGTTCGAAGCTGCTATGATTCCTGATACATGAGTGCCGTGCCCTTGACAGTCCATGGGGTCACTATCAGGAACAGGAGTGTTGAAACCAGTGAAATCATCACCAACTAGGTCGTATCCAAAGCCAACTTTGTATCCAGGACCAAAACCACCTCCAAGAGCCGATAGCTTATAGTCAACACTGTGAAAAGGACAGGTTAATGGGGGTTTTGCTTCAAGGGAGTATTCGGGAGTATTACCCAGTATCAACGACTGCAATCTTCACTCCCCTTCCATCGAGTCCCTCTTTATGGAGCTTGTCGACGCCTCTGTAATACATCGTCAGACCAATTTTCAGGAGAATCAGAGGTTAGAAATCCGACTCACGCCATGATGTGAGGTTTAGGGGTGGGAGTTGTTTGATTCACGCCACGGGGACCCATCTTTGGCCTTGTTGACTGGAGCCTGCGAGATATAGTATTCCAGGCATCTTGTCCGATTGCGGATTGGCGAGAGATCAATCTCACAGGTGTGATTGACTTGACCTGATCAAAGCTCAAGATCTTTTCGACATCCGCCTCAGAATTTAGCTGGAAAGAGGTTCCTGGAAAGATGTTTGAGGGAAATGCGTGACGTTTCACAGCGTCAAGGCCAGATGACGAAATGTTTTGATAGAAGTTGTCGGCTGAATGCTATATTGACATCAGTATTGGGGTTGATATATGGACACGGGAGTTCTCACATGTCCGGGAGCAAATTGGACAATGTAAGCGCCTGGAACAATATTTTCCGATGCTTTGGCGTTTTCTGGTCTTGATGAAATTGCAGCGGATGCACAAGCCACGAAGGCAAGTACAACGTTATTGTAGATGAACATTGCTTTCGGCGAGCACAAATCCCTTTTCGTGCGAAATAATACAAGAGGATAGAGATTTCAACATCTGTCGTGGCGCTCAAGTGCATATATATACTCTTTTACGATCTATACATTTTTATACCACAGTCAGTACTCGACTCGGCAAAATGACACAAGACATAGGGGCCAATATCGCCAATATCGCCAAAAACCTTAAAATGCAAATGTAAGTCTTATCTTGCCAGCGGAACTAACAAATGCAAACCTAATAAACCCAGAATGAATCAGTATTATAACTTAAGAGGATGGTAATAAGAATCGTTGGTGGAAAGAGAAAATGCAATTATTCAAGCTGTATCTAGAAAACGAAATAGAAAAGAGATCCAGTTTGACAGATAATTTAGTCATCTATTTATTCTATGAACCATTTGATTGCCTGGAAGCTAAATGGTTTTGCTATATAAATATCGAATTGCATATGACTTCGTGCGACTTGAAGTACATCGAAACAAGTCTTTTCAAATGTCAACACTTAAAGACATTGAGATTACTCGAGTAGGTTGATACAAGCTGAAATAGGTTTTCTAATAAATAGAATATAGCTTTTGAGGCTTGATTCGAAACGAACTCTATGATTTTGAATTTTGCAAGTGGCTTGTATGCTTGTTTGTACAGCACACAGGAGTCAGTATTGTTGTTGGCGTTTGAATAGCTTCAATCTTAGTTTAGACGGCGAGGTGGGCTAAGAACGGGCCCTTTACATAGCTTGATTGATCGATAATGGGTTCTTTCCCAAAAGGGAAGGTCGTCATGATAGATGCAATATCACCACTCGTAATTGTACTGTAAGGCTATAGTCCGCCCGTCTACGTGCTGGGAAGGACATTGATAGTCTGTCTTCTCGTCCTGGGGTCAGCTAGACTTGCAGCATTAGAGAGCGATTTATATCATCTCATAGCCTTCCTCCCTTATCGGGTAAACTGGCACGCACCATAGCATGGACAACTACAAGATGGATACCCAGCTTCGCTTGCTCCCGAGCTGCGGACTTCCTGGCAGCGGCAGCACGAGTGCCTACCACACAGTAAATAACCTTGTCGATATCGGCAAGTTTACTCAAAGGGGCAATCCTCTGTTCCGCTCTGCGTGATGCAGGTACAACTTACACGTCCCGTATCATCGTTAACCTTATCGCGCCTGGGACATTCAAGGTTATTTCATTTCGGATCATTCTGATTATGTCTGACGATATATGCGACAGAGGAAGTTAGTTAAAATGAGACAGCTCGATAGTTTAGAGCCATATCGTGTAGTTTGAGGGGTTGAACGCTTTTGGTTGGCTATTTCGGAAAGGTAACAAGCATCTAATATCGAAATAATTTATACCTTCTTCTAGTACAAGTGGTATTATCATCGTGATAGTGACTTCCAGGCCAATAGACCTCTCGGTCGTAGAGCTCATACACTTCTCTCAATTTCATTAAACGCTTTTGGTCAACTCTCTTGGAAAGATAGCAAGGGTTCTATATCAAAATCGCTTATACCTTTTCAAAATAGACATAATATCACTCAAACTATAATTACTTCTGGACTAATATATCTATAAGTTATAGCGCTTATACGACTAGACTCATCTCCGTTTTACGAAGCGCTTTTGACGTTGATTGGTTCTCTTAGAAAGATGAGTTCAGCAAGGATCTAACAACAGGCACATTTCATTCCCTTGCGTTGCTTTCTCTTCAGGAGTAGCACCATTCGATGGCAGGAAGTACCCATATCAGACCTGGTATGCAGACCATCGAAGATGGCCGATCCTGTCTCTTGCATTCATGATAATGGACCTTCGATGTGATCAATGTCACAGACCCACGGCATTTCCACCAGTCAAGCATATCTCGTCACCTGTTTTGGGCCGCTTGAAATCAAATCATTTGCTGAAGTTTGACAAGTCCTGGAAGTTCCAGAGGGCTCTTGACCGTTTCTGGGGTTTCTTGAATGCTTTGAATTTGCTACTGTCAGCCCTAAAGTCAAGTGATTTTGCCTGAAATCGGGGTCAGCCCATGCCATTTTGTCTTTTCTCGTCATCTCACTGCATACTGCAGACTCACCCTCCAGGAACTCTTCCATCCGTTGCATATGATGTTCAGCGAGAAAATGTCCTTCTCGCCTATCAGATGTAGTTCGATCATTATTCAGTTCCAGGTATATACGTAACTCTACCACTCAGCTTCCACCGGAGCAGTAGCGAATCTACTGCCGACGATGGGCAACCCTCATTCCACTTCAATAGAATTTCTTGTGTCCAGTCCAGGTCACGTAATGGCTCAGGAAATCCGACTCAAGCAATGGGAGGTTGTTGTCTCTTTAGGTCTGTCTAGCAAGGATTGTAATGAGTGTCAATCGAATTTACATTTTTGATTGCTACCTTCCTTGAACTGTCATAAGATGGCTTCAGACTTCGAATATAATGAGAAGGATAGCATGCCTCTTCGCTGAGAACCTCAAGTTCGGATAACCAGATACCGTGGCAAGGTTGTGCAGAGCTCTTTGGTTCTCTCTTGATCTAGATCTTGATTGAGGAAGCGGATCTCTCAGATGGGAACTTGCTACATTCATAAGTTGATTCAAATTCTACAGCTCGGCCTACAATGAGTCAATGAGCAGCTTATTGAAAATGTTCCAACGAGTCTTGCCTTCTTTCCTCTTTTGTCCAATCCCATTTTTGGTGTCTCTTTACGTCTTCTTGAACATAACGCATTAGGCGGGATCAAAAAAAATGCATCTATGTAGTTCGGCTCGCTGTCTTCATCGATAGACTCGGTAACTCGCTCTGAAGAGTATCAATCAAGCCTCATCGAGCACCATCATTTCTACGCTTGAGAACGTCCAGATGCCCCGGCCAGAAATACACAATCATTAGCTACCGTGTTTCCTGAAACTCTAGATTTGTCCAAACTGGTCCAAGATCGAATATTGCTTCCTAAGATTGCCTAGATGCAAGCCCCCTACCCTCTTCCTCGCTTACTCATCCACATCACTCCACATGTCAGCCATGTCAGCCATGTCAGTCATATATCAGTGAATTTACAATCTGAAGCATGCGAGGTACAGAAGATTGAAAAGACCCTCAATTTTTCTTCTCTTTCACTTCCAAGTTCTGCCATCTCTTACTCTGGAGTCTGGTACCCATGGATACTTCGGTATCACTCATCTCCACCCACTTCACAGTGTACACATCTGCCTCGGAATAGTTCTTCTGATCGCACATTATAGCATATCCATACCATTCCGACCAATTTCCTTCGAGGTGTGATAACGGCAAGAAAATACTACAATGAAAAAGTATCAGAGAATTGATAGAACGAAGCTCCCTC
>NGKF01000008.1:30810-81119 GCA_002162555.1 Monilinia aucupariae
TGTAGTTTGGTCAGCACTACCCTGTAATTTGGTCACCACCCCTTTGTTTTAATTTGATTTGTTGATTAACGAATTCTGATATTATCGATATTAGGAATTATTATATATAAAGTACAATTTCAAATTAATTAATGCGTAACCCTTCAAAATTAGATTTTTAATAAAACTAATAATGTTCCATCAATATTAAATATAATTTAAAATAGTTTTCAAATTCGAATTATTTAGCTAAATTAATCTATAGTATATTATAAAACTTTTATAATATTTCAAATGGATTGTAAAATAAAGGGTGCTAACCAAATCAATAAATTTACTATGGTCAGCATTACCCCTATCAAAAGTGGTCAGCACCGGTACTGACCATACAAAAATTCCTTAGAATAAGAGTTAGGGCGGAGCCATTTTGCTGTCTCATAGTATATATAGGCCTTTCTTTTCATAGTTTTAGTTCTGTAGTTTATAATTCTAAGTTTTGATCTTTTTGGCCACGACCTTCGTCACAAAATAGAGATGGTGGCTTCGGACAATAGATATCGAGGAATGATAACAGTTGTAATGCTGTGGAGAAGAACGGCGATGAATAGGTTTGATATTATATATTTATATAATATGAAGAAATCAATTCTCTTTTTATGAGTAGTTGAGAAAAGATATGAAATGGTAAAGAAGAAAACAGTTGAAGAGGGAAACGAAGGAAGTTTTTATACTCGAGATTTGGCGCTAATGATTTAGCGCTAATGATGTATAACGTTGAGTGGGAGGGTTGTAGAGTGTGTAGTCGGAAATGCAAGTGAGTTGATTAGAGAAGATGTGGATCGAGTTGATTGAAGATCAAGTTGCTTTTATTAGGTTGAAAGAGCGTATAGAGCTATATCGTTGTGTTGTTGGGCAAAGTGGTTATGTTGTTGGATGAGGTAGTTGTGCTGGCAGATTCGCTCGTACATTCTTTCTCTTCCATACAAACATTCCATCATCCTTTCCAGCAAAACTTGGCATCAGAATCCTACAGAGAAGCTCCCAATCACTCATCTCCTTCTCGAACCATTCTTCCATGCTGCAATCACTAAAGCCCGTATATCGATTCGCATTTTGAGTTCCCACGGCGACAATTGTGTTCCCCTTATAAGCGTCTAGAAGCCTTCTTGTAAAAGTTCCAGCCGTGACCATGTACACCATGAGTAGTAGTTTATCCTTCCCTCCAGCATGCTTCCTCAAATACTCCACCCCATCTGCCTTTTCCGTGTCAGAAATCCACATCTTTCTATAATCACTCGCCATATTATCGACAGCACTGACGTTGAGCTTCATCCGTCGTAGAAGATATGTCCAATATCCATTTCCACTCGCCATATCAATAACTCCATCTGCTTTGGATTCTTCCACCAGTTGGGATATGATGTAGAGAGAATCGTAAGTTGGGACCACGCATCCGAAATGATGGTAAAGGACAGGGAGAACAGGATGAGCCATTTTCGCTGCCGCAGGACTGGCATAATGAGCGTCAGGGAGCGGTCCCAGGAAAGATAGCATCCGACACGTATGGGCCCATATATCATAGTATGGATTGATATGTGCTCTCGCTTTCGGTATTTTATATGCTGGAGGAAGATGACGAGATCGCAGGTATTGGGCAACCCGTTCTCGGGGCGAACCTTTCTTCGCATTGGCGGAGAATGCTACGAGGGCCTTAGATGTATCGGTCTTGGAAGAGAATATCGACGTATAGGCATCGATGTCTGCGAGTGGTATCTTAAGAGTCAATCAACATCCATCTGCCAGTGATTATTGAAAGGATCTCACCTGGACAACCTTGCCATGATCTTGGTAGTGATACTTCAATTTCCCAGAGCTGATGGTTTCTTGAATTTGTGGTAATGTCATGGCAAATGATTCCGTGCGATAGATATAATTATCATCCTGAGACAACCCAAAGGTATCGCGGATAGTTTTTGAGAAATCATCACCTTTTATTCCTATCCAATGATCTAAAATCTCATCAGAAGAAGGAGAGGAAGAGGAAGACATTGTAATTGCTGGTATCGAGTTAAAGAGGGAGAGGGAGGGAGAGAGGGGGAGTTTGATATCGAGTAAATAGAGAAAGACGCATCATGACAAATTGAGCTGGCTTTTGATTGTTGGTTGATTGTTGATTGATCATCGGTCGTTCCTTGGATGCCATGTTCGGAAACTCTTGACATCATAACGAAGATGAAGGAGAGAAGGAAAGCAAGAGGATATGCATGCGACGGTGAGGTAGATTAAATGAATTATGATTATAGTAATAATGAATTATAGATTACATCAAGTATAATAATCTCCATCTTATCGATATTACCAGTATTTACATTATTTTTATCTCTTTCCCATTCAGATCAAGCCTTATCCTTATCATTATCCTTATCCTTATCATCAAACCCACTTCCCCTCTTTATGTGGCCTGATTTTTGTATCAAGTCACCCCACATTGCAAATGCCAAGTTTCTTTTTTTTTCTTTTTTTTTCCTGACGACCGGAATGGTCACTAGATGCACGACCATATATATATATATAATCATGTGATCAACCATCAGAGCCATAACCGTTTTTCTTCTTCTTATTTGTTCATCCCACCCCATCCCATCCCATCCCATTCCATTCCAATCTCTATACGCTCTCTAATCACCAAAAAGAAGGAACAGGGCACGTGTCAACATAAACAGAAACAGAAACAGAAACAGAAACAATGACCATCCCACTTCCATCCCTCCGATACACAGTTCAACCTGTTCCCGAAAACTTCCTCCAATTCACACACAATGCACCCCCCCCTTCCTCCTCTCCCTCGTCTCCACCATCTCCCCCCCCATCACGAGATTCCACGACCAACATTCAAGATTCGAGAGAAAACGTCCTGTGGATAGGATGTTCCGATTCTCTCGTGTCGGAAACGGATGCCCTCACGAACGTGAAACGAGCCGAGATCTTCGTTCATCGCAACCTGGGAAATCGTGTCAGCGTGGGGGATACAAGTAGTGGTAGTGCCATTGAGTGGGCTGTGGATGTCTTAAAGGTATGCTGTTGAAGACCAGAGGCTCTCCCGGGATTTTGATGTTGATGTCGTGAGCACTAGGTCCAACACATTGTAATATGTGGTCACTATGATTGTCATCTCCTCGAGGAGTCAGAGAGTGACAGTAACAATTGGTATCGGTAATTCTCCCCAGACACGTGCACCTCGGCTTCAGATCCATATCCATCATCACTCTCTTCTTTTTCCTCTCTCTCAATCTCTTCTAACCAACTCCTTTAACAATACGGGTATCGCTAACACACGCAGCGACATAATTCAACTCCATCAAGCATCAGATGCGCTGGAACCACCCGCTCAATCCCCAAAATCCCGAAATCGCCACTTCATGGAACTTTACGTTCTGTCCGAGGTAGCATGGTTGAGGCAACAGCCGAGTGTTGAGCAAGCCGTGAGGGGGTGGGGTTGTCAAGTTCATGCTTTTGTGTACGATAGAGAACAGAATGGCTGTGTTCGGTTAGTCCCTGAAAGTGAGACGAAGTAAGGTTTGGGTCTCAATAGGAAAACGCCAGGAAGTAGAGACAGTGGGTATTAAGTCAAAAACATAAACTTATAACTAATTACAAAACTTTCCCCGCGCGCCAAACCGTCCATGAAACAAATACTGATCATCATCATTCGGGCATGGTGAGCTCATCCTCATCCCGATATAATTCATAAACAATGCCCTTCCCCTGCGCGGACCACCAGCCGCATCTGGTGTCCAGGAATCACGACCACCCTTATCAGACCTGCCATCACATTAAGGTTGATGCAAAAATGTCACCCTCAATAATAGATCCTACTCTCCCAGATGGGCAACTGGTTCAGTCTCTCCGTCTCCCAAACAATATCTCCCACCTCGTTAAAATTGGCTAGAGCGTTGCTAATGGGGAGAATGTTGTTGATGTCCACAATTTCGCGTGTGCTAATATCCATGTCATCTCTAACAATCCACAGCATCCGAGGACGACTTGTGATGGCCGGGTTGAGATAAGCCTCGTCTTGGACGACTCCTTCATACCTTGGGGCATTTTGATTACGAGGCGCCATGTTTTGGGCGCGCGCATGTGATTTGAATCTCCTGGGATCGAAAAACTTCTTCAGCGAACCGCAGAGCGAACCGCAGAGCCATCCGCAGAGCCAACCGCATGCTCGAGGCGGTTTGGTTTCTGCGACACGATCTTCAGGTTCTTCGACACGATTGTCAGGTTCTGCTGGTGGAACGTCAGTCGCATCCTGATCGGCTCTTGTGACAAGATATTCAGATTTATCGACACGGTTGTCAGATTCTGTTGGCGAAATGCTTTCCGACTTTGCCGCATCGGAATCGGTTCCTGTAACACGAAGTTCAGGTTTTTGGGCACGATTGTCATATTGTGTTAGCGGAATGTCGTTAGAATTTGGAGTATCGTTTGCGTTATTTGTTGAACCATCGAATAAAGCGGCTTGATTATCACCTTGAGTCAATTCTGGAATGTACGTGATCAGGGGCTTGAGAATACAAAGCATTACCCCATGGTAGATAATCGTGAAGACGAATAACACGCCCACGAGAGCGATTGGGCCAGGTGTAGTGTTGATAGAAAAGAGACTAATTAGGCAAATTTCGGAAATATACACTCCGGTCATGAGCTGCTGAAGAGCCTTTGCATAGGCAAGCCCCTTCGTATCTACGTTGTTTGAAAGAACGAAGAAAATGTTGTAACGAACGACGAGGTACATGAATGCGAAACCGACGGTCGCAAACCCGAGAACAAGAGGTGCAATACAGGAATATGAGATTGCTAGAATGCCGTTAAGAATGTGGAATAAACATTGAGTGCTATGGGAACAACGTACCGATGACACCCAAGCAACAAACCTTTGGATACGATGATCCCCAACCGAGGCCAGTCAGAGTGATATATCGATTGTACATCATTCTTGGTGACTTGTCAATGAATTTACCTCCAACGGTTCTCATGAATAAACCCCCAATGTTGATTAGATCCCCAGCAGCAATCCCAAGACATTGTACAATGATGTAAGATATGAAAAAGTTAGAGGCCTTGGGTAAGCTTTGAACGAGTAATATCGTGGCTGAAGAAGGATTTTCAATAATATTAGACACCGCCGATGCCGCTCCAGATGACAATGTGGTCACTAAAAATACATGTATAACTTGAAAGGCAAAATACCAATTCTGGCATTTAAGTTCGACGGCTGATGTTGCTACCTCACCACTAAGTTTTCCCATCCCTAGAAGATGTCAGTATAAGTGAGACGTAAATATAAGCGTACAGGAATGTGACGTACATCTACAGATTATAGGTACCAAAGCCATGAGTAGAGACAAAGCGACTGAGGGGAGTAACCCGGTGACGATACCCAGAACCAAAGGAGGAATGTGGTTTAAAAATGACAAAAAAGGGACATCTATGTGGGTATTAGTAGCGAAAAAGCTATCGTGTGATTGGAATACTCACTTGCGGTCAGATAATTGATATTACTGATAGAGCCAATAACAGCAATAGGAATCGCCCAAAAAATGATCATAGCCGTCAAGAACGTTGCTGTAGAGATTAATCTCAATATTCTCTGGGTTCTACTGATTCCAAGATTCTCCCAAATGATTTCGTTGGGCGTAACAGCAATAGCTCGAGGGTCCAACTTGGGATGTTTCTCTCTACTCCATTTTTGATATGCACGATTAGCTTTAGCCTGATTTTCAAATTCCACAAATGCAGCAGGAATACTCATCCCTTCGTCATTAAAGATGGCTTCTTGTCTTGTTCGAACTTCATTAATAAGTCTGCGAAGTTCATCTCGATACCAATTGATAGTATCAACCGTCACTCCGCACCAAGGTACTCTTGCCAGGCGATGAGTTGGACGATCATTCGTCTTCATCCATTGCGATACGTGTGCATTTTCAATATCCGCACTACTTCGTTCAGGCCTTCGCGTCCCTTTCCTTTGTGCGTCGGCAATCTTTTTTTGCCATCTCAGACGTCTGTCATTAGCAGCCTTGATCATCTTTATCTCGGCATTTTCTAACTTGATTGCAGCGGCATCTCGTTCTTCAACCTTTTTCGTGAGCGCCTTGCAATCTTTGGCCATCCATACACGAGTAACGTCATTTTCTCCGAGGACGTCTCTCAATGCCGCTCCAGTTATATATTGCTCTGGGATGAAGGTGAATAGGACGGTCTTGGATGATATCTTCCCCGCGTTAAATATGGCTGTCATGTAATAATAGCGAACATTGATACAAAAAATAGTTTCTCGTGTAATCATAAATGTGACGAAACCTATAACTATCAGATTTTTTTGCACCCATTGGATAATGAATTGGCATGAGAAAAACTTACCGAGGAAAATCCAAGCAACAATTGCATGGGCATAATATCGCATCCCTTCCGGGCCAGCGATATTACTGAAGGACAAGATATCAAGTTGTTTCTGGCCACCACGACCAGTTGCATCGACAGGAAATAGAACAGCGAAAGTTAAACAACTGCCCAAAAAGCATATAATGGTTAGTAGTCTGAAGAATCGAAGGTAAAAATAACCATCGAGGGATTGGTGGCCCAAAACATCTTCGTCGGGGCGCTGTTTGAAGGGAGCAAGCCAGCCAAATTTGCTGTCCGGCAACCGCGTGGCTCTTTCAGCCTCACCAAGCGTTTGAAGAAAAGTTCGAGGTTGATAAACGCGAGGATACTTTGAGCGAAGGATCAAGAAAACAATGATAAATCCTGCAGCAATAGCGGCAACGGGTGCTAATGTGGAACATAGACTGGACGCAGAACTCGTCCTAATAGAGGTAGATGTTCCGGGTTCGGAAGGCTGTGATATTTTAGGGTTAGTAATTGCATCTATACCCCTTAATTACATGAATGGTTAAAGGCAAGATGTTGATACTGACCATCTTGAAAGCAATTTCGAAAACAAATGAAAATCAAGAGTCTTATCTGATATTATTCATGTGTTGTATCAATAATCTGTGTTAATAATCTGTGATTAAGAAAACTTCTAATCCTGATGTCGGTTGATCAATGTGAAGAAAAAGCAAATACACAGGTAGGTTCTTTTATATTGTTTTCATGATGCTGAGCTTCATCAGCCATGCACTTGCACAATGGCCAACATCCAGCTTTGACGGGAAGGAACGATTCTTGGGAGCAGATATTTTCTGAATTTGGCGACAACGAATGACGGACATATGTTCAGCAGTTCCATGATCATCTCATACAATCAATAGGTAAACTTGACAGAACTTGGCTGGTATGCCTGTGGTGTAAGTTCGATGTGGCAAATGCTCCATACCATGATTTGCATTTGTAGCAGTGTAACTATCATCTCGAGCATACATAGCAAGGTATAGTAAATATATCGGCTACATAGCTTTACGACGCGCGCAAGTTCAAACACTTGAAAGCAGTTTCCATCAGAATCAACCTTTGACTGATGTGGGAGTAGACTAAGTGAAGGCCCTCCCGAGCTATTGGTTGTCAATGGTAACCGAAAGTGATACTCTGAGAAGTGGCAGGTGTGAGTGTTGATACATCATAGTTTAAAACAAAAAAAAACTTTACTGGCAACTTGGGTAAGCTCTGATGATTCACTAGCTCTGCAGTATCATATCAGTGCAACCAAAAGAAGGATCGATGTGCCGAACCATGTATGAAAGTCACTGAATGCTTCCTACAGAGCTTGGTTTAAGAAAACAAACCTCAAATACTACACCTAACACCTACTGATCTAGCGGTGAAGAATGCAAATGAAGACTCGAAACATCATGCTCAAACGGAACGCAATGGTGGCCGAAGATAATTTGATATTGCTTGCAGTCCAAAAATGTAAGAAATCCTTAAAATGGACTACCCATAGCTTCGAGGATCGCATTTCTCTAGGACACATCAACGGGAAGCTCGAGATGAGAGTAGCACATGGTTGAAAATCAAATGGATCTAAAAACATGTCCCCAAACCTAGCCCAGATTCACAGGGCAGAAATACACAACCTTTCCTTAATTGACCGCGGCACCTGCGATATTTTTATATATGCAAATGCCCTTTCCCTGCTAAGCCGAGCCTCTTTCCCCATACTCTTTATGGAGGAGGACTCAGATCCAAACCTTCTACTGTGAGTTTAAAAGCATCATTCCTTTAACTCATTAGAACAGGCAACAAAAAATGTAGAAGAATTGATGGCGTACCTCGAATAACTTCCGCCCACATCCAAATCCAGTCTGCCCCTTAAGCAATCTTCAAAATCGATATCAACAGCCAGTAAGCCATTCTCATCATCCCAAATTGGACCAGCAAGAACATCACCTAAAGGAGAAATAATACATGAACCACCTCTGCAGATAAAATCTGATGCATCCTTTTGGGTGGTTTCGATAGTCTCGGGTACCTTCATCTTCTGCGGAAGTGCAATCTCACATCCATCATCAGTAAGGACAGACTTTCTCCTTGGTTTTGATTGAACTTGACTATATCCATCTGCGTGCCCATCTTCAATAGCACTCTCATCTTTGATATTCCCCGTAATCCAGCTCGGAAGATTCGATCTCTTCATACATTGGTTTGCACTCAGTACCACGCATCTACCTTCGCAGGCGACGGTTCGCATCAATGGTAGCCACGTGTCTCTCGCATCTGCCGTGGGAGCCAGATATAAATTGACATTTTGGCTATAGATCGACTGACGTAGCAAGGGCATGTAATTTTCCCAACAAATCGCAGATGCAAGTGTAAGTTTCACGCCTCGGATCGTAGTCGTAACCGCTCGTAATGAAGAAGGTTGGCCTTGACCCCATATAAGCCTTTCGCTTCCAGTCTATCTGGTAATTAGTATTCATGGTATTGGTGCATGCATGATTCGAGCCGTGAAACCACAAGAGAGAGATGAATAAAATGACATACCGGCATGACCTTTCTCCTTTTCCCGATCATGCCCAGTCTTGGGCAAACATACACAACACCACAATATAAACTCCCACCGGACCTCTCAACCAATCCAGTTACAATAAATACTCCAGTCTCCCTCGCGATTCTCTCAAGCTCCTCTCTTGTTCCATCTCCACGCCTTCCATCCGTCCCGAGCTCAAGTTCTTTGTTCACCCATTTCCTTCCTGCTCCTTCCGGAGTATCCCCTAGATCAACAGCATCTTTGTAGTAATGGAGGAATTGTTCACGACCGTTTGGATCTCGAGCCCCTACTGCTGCGCCAAATGTGGCTGTGCGAGGATAGCCTCCTAGGTAAGCCTCTGGGAATAGAATCAAATCGATTGATTTCTTCGCGGCTTGATGTGTAATTTTAGAGAGGGCAGCAAGAGTGGCAGATGTTGTGGAGAGCGTGTACGATTGTGAGACTGCTAAACGCAAGGTTTGTGCCATTGTGATTGAATTTCCTTACCTCCTGAATTGATGCAATGGATATTCCATGTACGAGTAGATACTCGTAAACTTGGAGTATACTCTGTACGACCGGTGGATGTACGAAACTGGGTGGATGGTGAAAGTTCCGAGAGCTCGGGATCAGCTCATGGAAAATGCGGGGCATTCTTGGCTTGGCTTGGCTTTACTTGACTTGGCTTAGCTTGACTTGGCGTGGCTTTGTGCTTCTCGTTGCCATCAATGCTCAGTCATGATGGTGGGTGCTACAAAGACGTTTGAGTCTACGAGGGGAGTAACAGGTAAGGATATTTGATATATGTGATATTGATGGATAGTGCAAAGGTTATAAGTATTTGAGTTTGGTAGGATATTTCCATTGATCTTACATTACGTTGGAAAGTCAAGAATCTTTGGTATTCTGGCCAGAGTCAGGTAGGTGTATTGGGAAGTGCACTTCATGTCCAGACTCTCTATACTCACTCATGTCCAGACTCTCTATACTCACTCATGTCCAGACTCTCTATACTCATGTCCGAACACTCTATACTCACTCATGTCCGAACACTCTATACTCACTCATGTCCGAACACTCTATACTCACTCATTGGCCTTCTCTGGCTCTTCTCTGCATCCGTTCATGATTTCAATTTGAGGAATTTGCTTGCCTATCTATCTTCCTGGCTGAACATTCAAGCAAGGGAATTCTTTCGTCGCGGTTTCTTCGTCAAATCCAACGCATTTCCAACAGCTCAATAGGTTATCCGGATCGTATTTCCTCTTGATCCCAACCAACCTTTCGTAATTCTGAAGACCCCACCAAGCCTCTTTCCAATCACTGGTCCATATATGAGCTTCGTTGAAATATGCACCTCCTCCTGGTGTGAATTCCTCTACCATCGCGGTAAGATTATTCAGCGTCCCGATTTGCGTTTCTCGTTTCTCCAGGGTCATATTATATGTCCAACCACCACCATACGAAAGCTCCCAGATGGAATCTCGCCACGCTGGAGTAGCGGATGTGGAGGTAGGGTCCCATTGATACAGCCACGGCGTAGTGTTGGGGATGTAAATCGAGTATCCAATTGAAACGAGATGCTCTAGGAAATTCATCAATTTGAATCTTCCCTCCGTGCTGTTAAACAGAGATGCCGGTATGAGTCGAGAAGCGAGGGGGCGAAGCGCTCCTACCGGAGCTTCATTGGGTATCACATATTTCGTGTAGAATTCAAACCAGGAAGAAAGAACCTCGACAACTACCTTCCCATCGTGGGCCTTCGCAAACTCGGCAGCCGGTTTCATTGATTCGTTCGCTTCGGAAAGATTGAGAAGTGGCGTGACACATATCAGATTCGAATCTCGGTAATGTCCACCCCAGCCTTGGTTCGCCCAAGGGAGGGAGTTGTTGACGATGATAGACAACCATTCTAAAACATTTGATGATGTGCGTTTATAAGAAATGGACGCCACAGCTAACTGAATCCTCGGCTCGACACGATGGGTAGCTTCCATAACGACTCCAAAGGTTCCACCTCCTCCACCTCGAAGGGCCCAGAAAAGATCCTCATTTTGGCACGCGTTGGCGACTCTCAAGATCCCATCAGGGGTAACGACCTTATATTGAACGACTCGATCAACTCCTAGCCCATAAACCGGAGACAGAACAGAATGTCCACCCGCTTGTACCCAACCACCCGCTACACCAACCGTCGTTGCATAAGCTCCAATGAACGTGACGTTGTGAGCCTCCGCGAAACTATACACATCATTCGTGTTTACTCCTGCAGCTGTCGTGATAACCTTGACCGGAGTAGAAGCACAACTTTCGGGCACGAAAGATGCATCATAACTTATCCCTGAGACTTTCTTCATCCACAGGGCCAAAGACCCCTTACGACTACTCCGACTGAGATAATCATGTCCACTGTTCTTGATAGACAGTCGTATGCCAGTTTTCTTGGAAAAATCAAGAGCAGCCACGACGTCGGAAACCTCCTCGACCTGTATGTAATATTCCGAAACAAGTCCTCGATTGCAACTGACGTTTGTAAAGGCTGTTGCATCGGTTGGAATCGCGTTATTGAGAAGACATTGATCGGTAACATTGGTAAAACAAATCTCGTCTTGATTATTCATAAATCCATTATAGAATTGGGTTCGAAAATCGGACGAAGTGTAGTGACGCTGAATTTCTGCGCATTGTGATGGATCAGATGTGACTGGTTGGCCTTCATAGATTGAGAAACAGGGGAGTGAAAATGGTCGCGAAGTATGTAGTCTGCCACTCAATGTTTGGTTGAGTGATGACCATATATCATTGCACTTTACTCCATGGATGAGGGCAACGAAAAGGAATTGAAGCCGGGAAGAAGAGAAATACATTCTTTATTGGAAGAGTCCTAGAGTGCACTACTAGAGATGGTAACCTTCTTGAGTGTGAGATCAACATAAGGAAAGGAGAATGTATATAAGCATTGGCCATTTTAGATTAGCGTAATATGAAGATGAATTATAACTACTATAGGTATATAACATCAAGCCATATAGGTATAATAACACGCAAATCTATCCAACCGCATGGCTTCTCTCCGTATCAATAAGACTTACCTACCGCATGTTGTACTATGATTAGATCCAGTCATTGAGCGACGTCGGTATGCTCGGCGCATGCGTACTCCCGGATCCAACTTAGAGCTAGACATGTATGAGGGATCCCATACACATGGCATGGTATCTGAGAAAGCATGCATCGGTCAAACATTGATTATTCTTATGCCAGGACATGGATTCCTGGACACGGCGTCGATAGGGTTTGTGCTACAGTCCACTAGGAGGGGAGCCCCGTACTTGCAAGACCTTGGCCCAACCATACAGTAATCGACGTGCAGTAGCACTGTGATAGGGTTCTATGGTTCTTGTGCACGTTAGAAAGTAGATTGTCTATAAATCCCGGAGAGTTTCCATGGTGAAATTTATCATTTCATCTCAAACATCCAAAAAAGCTTGAGACGACGAGTTCACAGGAATAGTTGCATTCATGACCATGGGAAGAAAGCCTAGGAAATGAAAAATAGAAGATAAAGTACAAGAGTAATACATGGATGAATACCGAATGAAAGCCAAAACAAACCTACATACGATGGAAATCTCCAAGATTCTCATCAAACGTTGTATCCTTCTAACTCTTTCTCCGTCCACTCCCACAACTTATCAGCCAACTTCTCGTCTTCAGTGTAACTACTCCCATTACCGGTAATCCCAACGGGCATATAATATCCGCCCTTCAAAACTTCGCCTTTCGCAGTCCCCTTCTTTGCCACAGCAGCCCAGAGTTGATTCTTCGCTCCATCGGCCAGGCTCGTGAAAGCCAAATCTCTGACCAATCCTCCAATTTTTCCAAATACTCCAAGTTGCTTGAGGGGGGTCTCGTATAGATTGGTGTTTACTACTCCTGGGTGAACAGACACCGCGGTGATGCCTCTCTCACCGTACCTCTTGTCTATTCCTTTAGCGAAAAGAATGTTCGACAGCTTGGATTGGCCGTAACGAGAACTTGTGGAGTAACTCCCCATATCTGTTTTCAAATCATCGAACTTAATACCTCCAGTAGGACTGAGCTTGTGACCCAAACTACTCAATGAGATAACCCTCACATCAGCGTCCTTCTGCTCTGCCGTTTGCAACAATTTGGGGAGCAGCAGTTTCGTCAAGAGGGCATGTCCAACATGATTTGTCCCAAACTGAATCTCGTAGCCTTGTTCTGTAGTCGCAGCTGGTACTGCCATGATTCCGGCGTTTAGGAATAACAAGTCGAGACGAGACTCTTTATTGTCGAATTGTTTGGCGCATTCTTGAACCGATGGGAGGGACGTAAGGTCGCATTGAAGAAAGGTAATTGGTGCATCTGGCACTTTGGATTGTATTTCTTTGATCGCAGCATTGGCCTTAGGTTCGGATCGCGCAGCAAGATATATGTGCGATGGGTTGTGCTGAGACAGTTGGAGAATGGTTTCGAGTCCTAAACCGACATTTCCTAATAGAACTGGTTAGCATTGAGTCAAGACTGAAGTGAATTGGATGTGAAGCATACCGCCAGTAACAAGAATTACTTTGCCAAAAAGGTCGGGAATGTCTTTCTGGGGGTCAAAGGATACACCTCCCCGGCCTAAAAGAGCAGATAACATATTGAAAATATTTGGATTTGGATTGAGTGTGCAGCAGCTTTCTAAGATTTACTCTTCGCGCACTCAGTTTTCTTGAGCGACGGTTCGACGAAATAAAGCAAGCAAACCCGATACAGTCGAAAGCATGAATCAAGGGCCATCCATGATAAGGTTGCTCGGTCGGTACTCTGTTGATAGAAAGAATGTAGTCCGAGCCATCTCGCTGCGGCACGACATTTTCACAATTCATCCTTTCAAACACCGGAAAGAACATAGAAGAATTGAATGCGAATTGAACGCGAACTTGAGCGACGTCGTTGCATGGTTGAATTCGATGTTTTCGGGGACATCAAAGCAATGAGCTGCTCCAAGTGGAAGTTCACATTGGTGCTTGCCCCACGTTAACCTCAGTCAAACCACAAGACAGTAATAGTCAATGGAATGAATATCCCATCGATAGTTGGTTGATGGCCATCCAAGTTGCTCGGTAGATACCCTCACCATGTAGAAAGCATATTTATATTTACGAGTATATTTATATTGTTATTCCTCGAGTAGACCAGCCAGTACCAGAATAGAAAGCTTCCCATAAAGTTGACTACGACCACCCCGTACTACACAACTTTAGTCTTTCGTCCTTAATTAGTCTTTAGTCTTTACGAGTGCTCGAGTAGTCTTTAGCCCTCATCACCTAGAGTATCTCCCAATGATGGGTTGGCTACTGCATGGGGATTCGGACTAGTAAATGCAGATATAAGGTTAGCTAGCTATATTAATTCCTGGAAAGGGGACTTGCTTGGATCGCCATCATCAACACACTAGCTATCTCTCCGCAGCAAACGGCTCTTGTTTTCATTTCCACCTTAGAGGTCGCTAATGTACAACATCGTTGAAGATCTTCGACTCGCATCCCAGCGGGGACAATAATACCCGATGGGTTTACGAGTAGATCACCCTGTTTTCACCCTGCCGAACCGACCCCTATCAGATCGACAATTGCAGAATAAAGCCAAGCGATGCACATAGGTCTCGACTCTCGAGGCATTGATATGATGGGACTTTTGTCAATCCTTCACCTCACCAATGGCATCACTTCTCAAGGCATCAAGGGTGCATCTTGGACAAAGCTTTCGTCGCTAGTCTACCAACTTTGTCTAGTGACAGATTCTTTCCAATAGTTTAGGAGGACAAACTTCCGAAGTGGTTGATCAAGGATATCATCATGGCCAATGGTGGATAATGGACGAATATCTCCAACTATTTTCTAGACATTAAGAATCTTTCAGATCAATCGGATTTAGAGGTCACATAAGCTTGGTATCTTAGTAGCATCTAGATCCTCGAATTCTACGATACAGCACCAAATAAGACCGCCAAGTGGATGAGTATCAAATACCAAACCCAATCTATTTGACAACCGAAAAATAGGCACTTACGTTCTTAATTTCGATACTTCTCAGCATTGAAGTTTCTTTTCTTTCTATTTCGCGGGACTCTTCTAAAGCTCTTGAACTTCGTTAATTCTCATAGAAATCAACGACTAGGTTCAACGACTTCATATTGATAGTATCCCCAGTTACACGTTCTCACAGGACGCAATAGAAGGTTAGGCAGTAGAGTGTGATAAAAGAAATCAAACTTACCAATTCGCACATCCAAACTGATTGAACCCCTTATAGTCACACAGAGACAGTAACCATTCATGGAACTGCGCGTTCTGTGGAATTCTCAACGGGAACTTCTACGTGGCTAATGCACCCTGGAGTTTGGAGATGATTGAAAGCCAGTCTAATTCCTGGATCGGGGATCACGAAAGTTCCCTTCCCGATACCTTATCACCATAGTGATTTTATATTCGAGAGTGTGATTGATCAGAAGGTATACTGACTGGTACGGGCTCGAGGGTTGTCGCCAGTATCACCACGACCATATTTGTCTTGAGCGATAAGTATCACGGAGGGTAGCTACGATACAGGGTTACATGAAGTAGAGTATCAGGGTAGAGATATAGTAGTAATACTGTAGAATGATATTGAGTTGTTTGTTCTTTTAAGAAATAGAAAAGGAAGCTTTATATCTACTTTATAACAAAAAGTAATATATTCTTTTATTAGTAACGTAACGTAGGTAGTTTACGTTAGCGATCATTTAAAAATATATAATTATGTTTAGATACTGATTAGCTGGATCAATTTAATTAGCTAGATTATAGTTTATCAGCATTAGTATTTTAATACGAGTACAATTTTGATGATATATCAACACTATTATTCAGTGATTTGGGCCCATGCCAAAAGATCTGACCATATGTTCTGACCTCTCTACTCGGCTAAATGATAAGAGATGCACCACCAAAAACGCGAATAACTTCAAAATAGTGTTAAATGTCTAAAACTCCCTCTTTTAACTTTACTATAATTCCATCAAATATAATTCAAAACTATTAATATTAATATCGATTTGATAGCAAAGTCTTAAAGAATAAATTGTACTATTTATTTTAATTTAAAATTACTTTATTAATATAGAAAAACGTTCCGGAATAGGCCAATTTTTAGAAGGTTGATATTATAATAACAATCTTATTGTTATATGATGAATCACGAAATTTTTTTTCTATAAATTTGTAGATTTGATTAGAAAAAAGGATTATTATTATATATTTAGTTTATAATTGATTGATTAAAGTGTTAAGGGTAGAATTAAATGAAATGGAATAAAAAATACGAAGCGAAATATTATAGAAATGGCAACAACGATATTAATATATATCTTCAAATTAAACAATAACGAATGGATCAATTGATTTTTAATTTGTTGGGTTCACACTGTAGGCCTACGTTTGTGTTGAGCACAAAATGTATAGTATGAAAAGTATTGTATTGAATTAAGATATATCTGTCCTTTTTCCTTCGTACAAAGGAAAGAGAGTATATCTAATTATAAAGGAAATTGTGCATTAACTCATTTCCTATCCTTTTGCCCAAAATAGAAAAAGGGATAAAAACTTTTCTAATATATAACAGATATTTTATATCTTCTTTGCATATATTGTACAATATTTATAACATTGCTCGATATATATCAGAATCCTATTTATATATTTCAACATTAAATCTTTTTCTTTTCTTCATACAAAGCATATTATATAATACTATATGATATAAAGTAATTATATTGTACAAAGAAATCTAATATCGAGAATGTGAATATTCATTATTGTTTTATCGCTTAATTATTATTTTGCTTTTTTTTATTTTTATAATCTTTTAAATTATCTTTTTTTTTTTCCTTTCTTTATTCTTTATAATTTTTTCCTTTAATCTAAACAATAAATTATTCTTTGTATTAGAATATACTAATTTTGTATAAAGTTCAATTAATTGTAAAAATAGTACAAAAACAATCAAAAATAAACAAAACAATTGTACAAATAATAAAAAGAGATCAAAAATATGAGTTATATAATTTCAAATAAATCCATACTTCGAATTTCAATTTTAATATATATTTTGTATAATAAAGCTTTTAATCTTGCTTAATATCAATAAATTCGGGCTTTTTGAGATATTGTTATTGTTTGTATAGATAACGATTATTTATATATTGTATTACCAATTAACGGCGATATCTTACATTTCTTGATTTATAATAATACTTAATGTACAATCTTAACGTTTTTTGGTATCGATTATATAACAATTCCTAATTATATTTCTTTTAAGTAAATTCTAACCCGTTATATATCGTATATAAATGCTTTTCTTATCCAATATTCTAAAATGATCATACAAAAATGTTGTATACCCTATCAATATTATAAATATACTTCGTTCTTGAAGTATTATAGAACAATGGACCATTTTAACAACATTTGCGAAAACTGCAAATAGTGCAATTATGGAAAAAAATGTTTTGTACAATCCGATGATATTGGAATGGAAATTGCGGATAAAGATTGGTTTCGAAAATTGTTGAATAATAATGGTAAAAATAAAGCTATTATAGTTTGTACGATCAATAGCGATGAGATGAAGAATAGTATTGATTTTATAAACAAACCTTTTGTAATTGAATAAGCTTTTATTATATAATATATTTTTTGGAGGTTTTTCAGATATTTTTAATTGTTTTTGTTCTTGCTTTTTATAAAATAAAATGAAATGAAATAAAAGTTGTTTTTTTGTTGTACAATGCAAAGAAAATGTAAATGAATAATAATATATAAAAATAAAATGATAAATAAATATTGAATGGATTTTGTGATATATTATAATGTACAATATTGTAATCGCTTAATATATTAAAGGAATATAAAAAAGAAATACAAAATGAAATAGAAAAATTCTGGGAAAACTTAAAAAAAACAAAAAAAAAACAATTTATACGAAAGCATATAGTCTTTGTTTATTAATCTTTATGATTAACCTATCTTTCAATTTGTATATCCAATTTGTTGATATTTACAAGCTTCTTTAAGGACTTATTAGAATTCGCCTTTATTATTGCATCGATCGAATTATTATTCCCATTTATCCATTGAATCTTTATAAGCTTTTTTCGTTTGTACGATTGTTTTAAAGCTATAATATCGATTATTAGCCTTTTCTTTTTGGTTATTTCTAATTTAATTAAGCATTTGTACAAAGAGTAAGAATCGATGTATATAACAATAGGTATATTGGGCAGGTTAAACTGCTTTATAATCATATCCATTATTGTACAAAATGCAATATCAATATCGATACCGGCCATTATACTATATACTTCAAATGCTAATACACTTTTTGTTACTCGCTTGCTTTTTGTATTAGTGTAATAGATAATATTGCTATTCAATTTAAAGGAATCTAATTCTATTAAAGATTTATTGCTTAGTATAATAATATAATTTATTTGATTGATCAAATCTTTGTTATTAGCGAATAATCCATTAACAAAAATGAAGAACTTTGTTTTTAACAAATCTAAAAGAATATATTATAGTTCGTAATTAGTATTTTCTTTTTATTATTTCAAATGTTTGTTTAATATATTAATCTCTTTGTTCAAAGGATATTGATATTGAATAACGATAGATATATCGTATAATGCTTCGGGTTAGTATATAATTGCAATATATACACTTCTTGCTTTTTATTCTTGATAACGATTATTTCGATCTATCGATTTCTTTATTAGTTTCAATTTTTTTTTTTAAGCTTTTTGAACAAATATAATATTCTTTTTGTTTTATTGTACAATGTATTCGTTAAATATTAAAGAAAATACATCCAAAATCTTTTCGATTGGTTTGATTAATAGTTTGGTTTTCTCCAATTTTATATTTTCTTTCTATATAAATTTGATTAAAGCAAAAATCAAGTTGTTATCAATTTGTATTTCTATAATGCTAAACTTTATGCTCTAAGATATTAATAAATATGGATTATATAATGAAATGTTTATATTCAACTTCTTTTAATGATGTTTTTAATAAATTGCCTACCAATAAATGCCAGCTTTTAGTATATTATATAATGGTTTTTTAACGATTATAATTGTACTAAATTCATACTTATTTTTAAACTCTTTTAATAGGTTAACTAGAATCGTACAATTGAGCATAATATCTGATTGTATATATACTTAAATTATATTCTGGATCTATAGATTTATTTCCATTTTCTTTAAAGATAAAGTCAATGCTACAATGAATTATTGATTTAAATGTTGGATTGTTAAAGATTGTATTAGAATAGTTTGTTTATTATTATTATTGTATATTTAAATAACTAGTCGGGATTTTTTGTATAAAGCATTTGTAATTTTCTCTTTTAATTTATTTATTAATCTGAAATTGAAGATACGATCAATATAAATATTAGGATTGTATTGTACAAACTTGAATATATTCTTTGCAATTAATAAATCGATTTTTTTGGTTTAAACTTTTTCAAATGATTGTTTATTTGTTGTAATAACTTCAATTATACAAAATTAAATTGCTAATTTATAATCACTTTGCTTTTTCTTTATTATATAGATTTCAACAAAAACTTGGTTATTTTATACAAAAGCAAATATTTTTATAATAAGCATTTTAGTTTATTAACCTTCTCGAATTATTGCTTTTGTTTGTTAAAGTTATGAAATAGTCTTTTGTTTTTATAGTTCATTATTGCTTTTGATCTTTTCGTTCAAAAAAGTATAGAATGGTTTAATAACAATGCATCGAAAATCTATTAGTTCGTTTGATATTTCGATCATATATATATAACTATTGATTGCTAACAATATATATGATCCTATTCATTCTTTTTTTTCTTTTTATATTCGAATTTGTAATTGTAATAAAAGATTCAAAGTTTTATACAAATCTGGTTTATTTTGTTTAGTTAACGCTTTTTGCGTTATTCTTTTAGTTTAAAGATTGCGAATCTGTTTTATTACTAATTAAATTGCTTTAATCTGTTTAATTATTCCTAAAATAGAGATATTGTACAAAATAACTTTTGGGTAAATATTAAATATTAACAATATAAAAACTAACTTTTAAGGATTTGTTATATTGTTTATAATCTTTATCGTTATTTGCAACAATAATTTTTTATCGATCCTTTTGTTTTTTAACTTGTTAATAAAGATCTTATAAACTTTTTGTACAAAGATATAAAATCTTTCGACTTTCCTAATACTATAATATACTTCCATTAGCACTTTTTTGATTTCGATTAATATCGTTTAAATATTTTATCGGAACTTTTTTGAAGAAAAATTGATGTTAATATTATAAATAAAATAATTTAAAAAATTTAAATATATATCGATCCAGCATTTTCGTATTACATTCTATATAATCTTTACCGATATATTTTTTAAAAACATTGCTGTGTTGTATAATATTACTTCGTTTACAAAATAAATAATTAGCTTTCTTTCAATATAAAAAACATCCAGAATTATCGAATAGTTGAATTTAATATCATTCTTTAGTACAAACTTGAATTGGCTAAGTGATTTTGTATACAATTGATAATGTTTACAATATTTGTATAACTTTTCGATTATTTGATTATTTATATTATATTTTACATAATTCAGCATTTGTTTTAATCTTTATACGAATGGATATTTAAAGCATTAATGGATTTGTTTCAATTTTGTTTTAATTAAATAATTGTAAAAGATTGTATAATCCTTTTCTTCTAATAATATTTATGGATAACTTTATTTCCGAATAATAAGAATCAAAATGTTGTTTTGTATAAGAACGTTTTATATATTATCCAAATATACTTTTATATTGTCCATATCTTTGATACAAAGCAAAAATGGTATATTAGTAGAAATAATAAAGAATTGAATTCTACCAATTAAGGTTGGAACGATAATTATACTCTCGGATTGTACAAGTCCTTTTCCGAATCTTATTTGATGATCCAGATCTTTTGTATAATCGATCTCTATAGGAATATTTGTATGTATTAAAGCTTTAATTTGGAACTTTCCAATTGTCGAAACTCTTAATGTTTTAGTATCGGATATAATGCTTTGGAAAATGCTTTTATTGTATTTCCCATTCAATAAAAAGACCTTTTTAATATTGTCGAACGATTTAGATAATTTATTCGATTTGGTAAGCGAATAGAGATATATATTGTTATTCAATATTGTAGCAATGTTTACGCTATTGATATTCTCAATCTTTATAAAAAATATATTGATTATATTTTTTTTTGTTGAAGGCTTTTTTTTATTATACTTCAAATTGTATTGTTCGATTTCCTTTGAATTCAATTCTTTGGATTCGATTTGAAAATAATCGAATTGTTTATGGATTATATTGTATTCTAAGATATATTGATTATACGACTTTTTTTGTTTGTATAGTAAATAATCTCGAGTTTAATGATTGTTTTTGCCGTAGATAAAGTATACTCTTATTTGTTTAAAGCTTTTGTTATTATTATTGCTTCGTTCTTTTTTGTATAATCTACTTCGAAAAGAATCTATGGATGATTGTTTTGATCGATCAAGAAAATCTCTTTATTCGAAAAACATCTATTTGCTAAACGCTTATTCGCGATAGCCGCGATAACCTTCTTTTCCTTTGTTTGCTTTATTATTATATATACGATTTGTCCAAAATTGTTGAAACTCCGATTTTTCTTTATATTGTTTATTTTCTTGCAAATATATCGATAATATAAGATTATGTATTTGTATAGCAAGTGCTATAGCGCTTTTTAGCTCTGTACAAAGACCTTTGTACAAAATAGCAAATCGCAATAATGTAGTAAAGCACTTTTGTATATTTCGATAAACATTGAGAATTTGATTTTGTAAACTCGTTTTTGTTTAATAGTTGTTGATAAGATTATATTGTAGTATACGTAAATCGATAAATAGTTATTTCAAATTCTTTAGTAAGGATTTCTTTGAGTGCTTTTGTATAATATTTATCAAAATGATTAATTGTTATTCGATTAAGTATTTTTGACGATATTTCTTTGTTTCAAAGTATTTATTTATTTATTTATTTATTATGTTTAACGTCTATGTAAGCTAGCTAGGCTCTTGATCTCCCGAAGGGTATTAGAAACGGGTGATACACTAATGGGTTGTAAACCCAAAAGCTTATTACTTAAATACATATTATACAATATCGCTAAGTTAAAACATTAAAGCCGTCTTTTCCCAACGGTCTTTTACAACTCTAACTTTATTAAGCAGCTTTCTTTTACTGTTTAAAAAAGCGTTTTGTATTGAAAAAGTTAGCTTTTGTTTATTATACTTAAAAAAAGTAAATATCGGGCTATATAACAATCGTATTGGTAAAAAACATTAAAAAAGCAATTGTTATATTAAATTGCAGCTTTTGTATTATTGTATAAAGTATTATACTACACTTTATAGATCGCGCTTTAGATTAAGCTTCGAAGTAAAGCAAAGGATAAAGAGAGGGGGGGGGAGTAAAAAAAGGGTCGAATAAAACGTTGTATTAAATATTATTCAAAGTATCGCTAGACTTTCGATTGCAAAATGTAAAATATTATATTATTGCAACAAAACACTTAAACTTTTTTGGGAAAACAAAAAGTTGTTGTATATAATCGTACTTTTCCCAAACGATCGCTAATAAGCGAGCAGGTTTAAACAACCACAAATAAAACCTTCTAATAAAGATTTTGTAAAAGACAAAATGTTTAGAGGTTTTAGTTTTATTGTATAAGCAATGGGTTTTTGCGTTTTTGTATTTGAAACGCTTGTAATAAACTTTAAAATCGCTATGTTTAGATTGCAGCGCTAATAATTTATATAATGTTGATCTAGCAAATTTAAGCTTTGTAAGCTTTTTAAGCGTATAGTTTAGTTATTATTTGTAGTATCCTTTTGCTAGCGTAAATTTGTTTTTGCTTTACCAATCGTCCGTCGCATTATAGATTAAGCTTTATACTATTGAGCTTATCCCATTGATCGTTGGTTATACAATAAGCCTTAGGTTTACTATATTGCTTTTCGCGTTTGCGTTTACTAGCTTATCCGTTATTTTGTTGCTAATAATTTTTTGATGCTTAGGGGACCATTGTATTTTAATCGCATATTGATTAATAAATCTATAGCTTTCTAAAAACGCTCATTGTAAAATATTCGAAACATTTGCACATTTGTATTATATTATCGAAATGCTATCAATACAAAACCATCTTTGTATATTTATAATGATTAACAATATTAACGCTTTTTGTAGCTTTTTTAAAGCGTTTATCGCTTTTGCATCAAAAATATACAAAAATATATTAATTACACTTTTGTTAATAACAACGAAATCTTGTTTTTGGTAGATTGCGTAATTATAGTTTATATGCTTACTCGCGTTATTATACAACTTGAACTTATCGAAGAAGATAATAATCGTATTAAAAAGTAAAGCATTTTATTAATTAGCAAAGCTTTTCGTTATTGTTTCTTTGTTTATCCTTTTTGTAAGGTTTGTTCTACACTCAAAAGTATAATACAGAAGGGAAAGGATTGGATAAAACGCTTTTGGAAATAGTCGATCTGCTATTTGTAACCTTATACTGCGTTGCGTACAATGCTTTGGTGCAACTAAGCGTATAATAAGCAAATAGCATATATCTAGTTTTTTAAATCGAAAAGCTATATTAATACAAATATATTTTAAAACTACTTTGCAAAACAAAAAGCCTATATCGCATAAATCAACTACTATAAACATAATCCTTTAAATTGACAATATACCCTTTATTACTATATTAATCACTTTGTTCGTTTTTGCTATACGTAACCCTATACGAATGTTTACTATAATACCTTGTAAATAGTCGCCGCTTACATTTAATCTTATTCGTTTCAAATACTACACTTTTGTTTTATATAGTAACGAAAATAGAATACATATGATTATAGCTTTTTGTAGAAAAGCTGTAAAGGGCTTATATTGCATATTAGCAAAATGTTTGATATACAACGCTACTTTTTATACTTTTTCTATTTGTTCTATAATATGTTTTTTGAACATGAACTTGCGATTGAACTATACTCCTAACCATTTCAATATTAATTGTTTTATATCGTTCAATACGCTTATTATAAATTGTATGATTAATATAAAGGAGATAACAATTTCCGAGGTATATGCATAACGCTTACAAATGAAGTATATCATCTTCAACTTTTCTAATACAAAAGCAATTTTATTAATCTATCTCTACGCTTCAATCCTTTGTATATTTTGCGCAATTGTTATAATATTCTCTTCCAATATATTATTTATTCTATAAAGCGCAATATCGTTTGTGTATTTAAAGCGAAAAGCTTAATCCTAGTTTAAGAATTCCGCTAAATAAAGTATATAAAGCATTAAAAATAAAAGTAAACTTTAAGAGGTATTGTATTATACCCGCAATTTATTCGTATATACGTTTTTTAGTTTAATCATCACTTTGCGATCCTATAAAAACGATTAAACCAATTTTAAAAGAACTATAGACCAACCTTGATCCTGCATCCTCTTTAGTAACCGTTGAAGTAGTAATGTATCAAATACGCTTTGAACATCCATTGTAACCAATGTAACCTTTCGTTTCCTAGCAAAAGCGCATTTTACGTTGTATACGAATATCGTGATTAGGTTTATAACTAATCGTTTAAACAAAGCTTTGCAATGTTAAAAGCTTAATGTACTATGCATTAACAACGTTTATATTATCCGTTTTGCAATAGTTCGTTTCAAACCTTTATTTATATAGAATAATAAGGCTATTGAACATTAAAAGCGTACAAAGCTTTTATCTTTTTTGTTAATTTTGGGTAGTATTATTACTTTAGCTAATTGCTAAACTTTAAGGAAATAGTTCTTTTTGAAATAATATTTAAAAAAATCGTATAAATATTCCTTAACGTTATTTTAATAAGCTTTCAAAAATCTAATTGTAATTTTGTTAGTTTTTGACAAAGTATTTAAAACCTTGATAGTATTTCGTTTCATTTCTTTAAAGGATATAATAATATTCTAAAGGAGAATAAAAACATAACTTTCTAATATCGAATCCGCTTTTAGATTATTAATGCTATCGTATCTATGCAATACTTTGTTTAATAAAGTTTGTGCTTTTTTTTTTGTATTTTCGATCGATTGGTTGTTAATTACAAGCAGCGGAGCTTTAAAAAAAGAAGCCGCTTTGTACCAGCCTACTACCTTATACAAGTTTGCATCATCCAATACATTATCGATTACTCTTCTCCAATACTTTCTTTTCGCTTTGCGCGTTGCAATAAACATTCGTTTCCTATCCTCAAAGATTTTATCAAAGCGTTTGTATAAATTGTACATCGTTGCATTCTTATTGGTCTACCAAAACGCTGATTATACTTAATTGTTTGCCAATCGCTTTACGATCCATATCGATCGTTGAAATAGATTAATAAGTCGTTTTGCAACTATTTCCAGTTTAATATCTATAACAATATTTCCAACTTTCGGTAATTAATATATTTTGCTTTTTATTAAATTAGTAAACGTATATAAATTGTTTTTGATGATTTTGTATCCAATGCGTTTGTTAAAAGCTATGTTTTGCTTTGGAATAATAATGATTTGCGTATAATGGTTTGATTCGCAATTTATATCCCGATGTATTATTATCTTTGCAAAAAATATATTAAAGAAAGTAAGATTAATTATATGCTTTACGCAATAAATAAATATCCCTATCTCGCTAATAAAATCCATGCTAATATCTTGTAACCAATTAGCAAACGAAGCTTCTTAAATAGTCGACAACATTTTTGGTTTATAGATGTTATATTTCGCGTTGAAATCTCTTCCGACCAGTATATAAAACGCTAAGGTAATATTTGTTGTATAATATATTATTGTTGTAGTATTGAGTTCGCGATAGATATTAACTATATGATAATCGTTTATTTCAAATTATACTACATTTTTATAACATTTACTACATTGTTGTTGCGTTTGTATCGCGATCCTTTACTATATATACAATATAATCTTTAATTGTTTAGTTTCTTTTTCAACTGCCCCCTTCAATTCCTACAAATTGTAAAAAATATAATATTTGTATACTAAATAATTCTATATCTTAATGTTTGATAAACTTTAAGATTCTTGAATATAAACTATATCCGCTTTGCTTTTGTAAACAAGCTAAAACAAAACATTATATACCTTCGTTCCTTTTCCTATATTCGCTTATACCATTGTTATATATAAGATTAAACTATTCTTATAATCTTTACCGCTATGCCGATCCGGGCCTTTATTTATTAAAGGGATCAATAGTTTCAATTAATTATATAGTCACTACAATATCGTTATCATTGGTATTCATCGCATCCTTAACGCAAACTTTGCATATATTGTTTTATAACAAAAGCTTTAGGTTTATTTGATTTAAGGTTACTTTAAAACGTTTCGATACTTTATTTTGCGATATCGCTGTATTTGTTACATGTTTAACATTATTATTTGCTTTTTTTGGAATTATTGGTATCTAAATCTCGATGTGAATAAACATTAAAATCCAAACAACGCTTAGTTATATAAAGCTTTGTATGCTTTAAAACGTTTAAAAGTTTTGAACCTTTGTTTGAAATATACGTACTATTTGCATAATGTATATAATTGTTTCTAGAGCGCATGCTTTTTGAATTGCTCGATTGTTTTTATAGATTAATTTTATTTGAGCTTTAATCAAATTGCATTATAGCTTATTTCCGGCTATACTGCAAAGCGTTAATAAACAGTCTTTATATCCTGCTGGAAATGGATTATAATATCTATTATATTTCGCAAACGCTAAGTATAACTTGTGTATTAATCCTTAATACTTAGTTTTTGCGATACTATAATTATTGCATTATATAGATTTTGTATAACAATAGATATTATAATAAGTTTAACAATTTTGTTTATAAAGCTTCATTTAGCTATAGAAAGATAAAAAAGTAAAAAAAGGGATAATTTCAAATAAACGAAAAGAAACGATTGGGATAATAAAACTAATTATTTAAACATTTTCCGCGCTATTTCCAAAACTTTTGAAGCATTTAATTAAAATAATATTGGTTTGGATCTGGGTCTTTTTCTTTATCATCTTTTTGATAATTTCGACCTATTCGTCAATCGTATTGAACAAAATGTTTGATACCAAATGTATACAATAACTATGCTATATCTCTGAAAAATCAAAATATATAGCTTTAATGATTTTATAGATCTTTAATTTATAAATATTCTTTATTAAAACGTTCTTTATCTTTAGAGATTTAGAATATAATACCTAACCCGATTTGCATTCTATTATCTCCGGGATATCTCCGTTTTTGATATTTGGGATAGTTTTAATTAAATTCTCTTAAATCAAAAAAAGGCTATTGCAATATAAATCCGCAAAAGAGGCACATTTAACAAAAATGTGTTTATTCATTTTTGTTGCTTTAGCAATATTTTTCTTTACAAAGTTTGTTTTAAAAGCCCTGTTTTAAAAAGCGATTAATAGCCTACCAGCTTTAAAGGTTTTTACGATTCCTATCTACATTATAAACATTTCGGTTGTTATTATATTTTTTTATGCTTTAAAGATTTTTGAATTTATAGTTATGCCCATTACAAAAGCGTTTGTAATGTACATTAAGATCGCCTTTTGGATTGATATAATAATATGTATTTCCTTTTTAATAAAGATTTTAACGATCTTTTTTAAAGAGTTAATAAATGCGATTATATATCTGCAGCAGATTGTTGTTTATTGTTCAACCTTTTGTAGAAACCTATTAACCCTTTGAAAAACTATTAATCGTTAAAGCCCCTTGAATACAATAAAAGAAAGCGATATGTTTTTAATCCTTTCTTCAATTCGATTTTGAAAAAGGGTAAGCGAAAAAGGGTTTCGTTGTTGTATATAATCGCTATCAACCACCCGCAATCTTTTCGCCGGTGTAATAAAGCTTGTTTTTGCCATAATGGCTTAAGAAAGCGCTTTGTATCTCTTTCGTATGTGTATCTTATGCTATACGGCGCTATATCGTGATATATCGTCGTCGTTGATATTGATTATGATTTTCGAGGTTGATATGCTTACGTTGTTTCAAAGTATATTTATACGAATATAACTATATTGTCGAATTCAAAGCTTTATTCTAATATCTTATCGAAATAGAAACTTAATGTTCGATCTTTCAATATAGTAAAGAATGCTAAATGATATTCCTTTTGTACAAAACCAACTTTTATACAATAATCGAAAAAGATTTACAATTTCATATTTAAGAAATTATATTCTTCTCTTTTATATTTTTGCTTATTATTTTCATATATCTTTATTATATCGAATAAAACTTTGATATTTATAGCAATATTATACAATGTTCTTTCTTATACAATATGATTTTGATTATTATATGGTTTAGTTATTAAAGTTGTTGTATTACAATCTATATTAAAATATAGAAATGATTGCTTTTTGTCCGATATATATAATACAGATTATATAAATGAATATCGATGGTTTTCGAATATTGTATATCTATTGCCTACTTTCTATTGTACAAAGTGTTCAATTGTAGATTCGATTTGTTCAAACTAAAGATCTAATACATTTTGATCCGAGTTTCATTGATTAGATAGTTTCGATTCAAATTACATTAAAGATTTGTTATATAATAGATTTATTGTTTTGTTTAGTATAGAAAAATCTTTAGAATTGATTTGCTAATATTCGTTTCTTTTTTATTCCATTTTATTGTTCTATTCGGCTTTCGAACTTTCTATTACTATTTAAACTAATGTCACGCTAAGAACATGAGGCACGTGATAATCACGTGTTTGTAAAACATTGTGATCCCACGTAGGCCTCGGATCTTCCGGGAGTAGGCGTATAGGCACCCTACCTACTTTTCGATCAACCGGAGCTAGAAAGTTTCGAAGCGCTATAAGCTTGGCATACTACTAATTGAGCAAATTTCCAAGGTTAATATAAACGCTTTATGCGTTATTATACTAATATAATATTGGATTTTCTCAATTAGTATATTAGTCTCTTTTAAAATCATCTAAACCTATAACTATTAGTATATTATAATATCAAAGATTATTATATTGTAGATCTATAATATCATAAATCATTATACTATAAATCCTTAAGATCTTAGAATTAAATAATGATTACATGGAATCATATGAATATAGGTATATTAAGAACGAAAGGATTTTATATTATAGAAGATAGACAATATTATAATCATTATCTTATACCTATATTATAATCCTTTTATGATATCAATATAACCATATATTCGTAACTATCCTTTATAATAATTATAAACCCGGTTTGTGCTCGAAATCTTTGCAACAATTACAATCGAATATTGGTATCGAAAATCATATATAAACTTTTTTTTTCTTTTTAATCCTTAATTATTTTTTATTATATTTCTATTATCCTTAATCATCCTTTTTATTATATTAAAAGTTATTTTGAATAATTGAGCGGATTAGTTTTTTTAGTATTTATTCTTGAAAAACATTAATTGCTTTAAGTATATTTGAAACAATATAAATCCAAATTCCTTTAACTTTTCTAATCTTTTATTTTGTGATTAGTTGAGTATAGAATCATTTTAAACTTTTAATATGTATTATATAATTTTTGAAGAAGATTATAAATATTAATATAAATATGCAATAGATTTGGAAGCCTATAATCAATATGCTAATTTTGATATCGAAATAAATAAAATGTTTAAACCCAAGCTTTTTGCGGATTCTATTTTTGCAACAATCGAAGATCTTTTATCAATCTATTTGTTTATAGAGAAGATTTATAAGATTTAAAAAAATAAATACAATCAAAATTATAGCAATTTCCGTTATATATTCGATTGGATTATATCAATCATTGATTTATCCTATACTTTGGAAATCTTTCAAAAGGTTATGCAAAATCGAACTTTGAAACAAATCATTATTTAATTACGAATGAAGATTGCTTTTATCGATTTAACAATCCTAAAGATCATTCAAACTAAATATATCGATTATTTAAATAATACTTGCATTGGTAAAATGAATCTAATAAAATGATATAAAAAATAAAAATCTTTTTATATTCAAACTTTAATCTATAATCTTCTAAAGATCCAAAGAATCCGCGGATATAAACAGTTCTTGGAATTACTAAGCAAATTTATGCTTAATTGATTGAAACAACAATTAATTACTTTAAATACCAAAAATAAAAAAGGATACTATACTATTATTCTAAAACAATATAATAATTTTTTTGTCGATCATGCAGATCGTATAGCCTGTAACCCTTTGCCAAAAGAATCCTTCTCTATCTTTAAACCTGCACTTCAACAAACCATCGGATCTAAAAAAGCTAAGAACGCTACTCAACATTATTCCTATAAAGATAATCAACTAATTGGATACAATTATTGTTTTAAACCAAAAAAGTGCCGAACTATTGAACTAGTTTTTATTGGTAAATACATTGAATAATTCATTTAAACTATTTTTAAAAAACAAACTAAAAAAATCAATAAATATATCAAAAAGAAAAGATTTAACAATCTTTAAAGCGTTTTATCCAAAAAGGGTTGAATTATTAATACTTAAACCATTCAATTTTACAAATCTTTACAAAAAAAGGATTTCCAAAACATTTTATTCTACATTATTAACCTAAACGAATACATTAACGCTTTTGCAATCTCTATAATCATTTTCATTCATATATTGGCTAATTGTACATTATTGGATAATTGCAATGCTATACATATTGTAAATAATACAAACCTTTTGATAAGCAAAAAGTATATTCCTAACAATATTTTGAATTATATCGAAATAGAATCTTTAAGTTTGCCTATAGTCGGTTATAGCGATCGAATAATCAAGGGAATATTGATGAATAGAACTAATTTAATATTGATTAATGTTGCACTTGTCCTTGGCTTTTATATTAATTTTGTATCCGAAACCCTTCTTTATAATAAAAATGCTTGATTTGATAGTTTTAACGTTATAATTAAGATCGGGAATCGAGTTAATAACATTGTTATTGCTTAATACATTAAAAAGCATAATCTTGTTTTTTTAGAATATAATATTCATTTAAACTATTCTAATGATTTAAACTTCTTTATAAGCATAAACATTATAATACCTACCAAAACTTAAAAGATTAACAAACTTTTCCTTTGATTTCGCGAAGAAATTAAATTAAGAATAAAATCAAATAAGCTATAATATAAAAGATCAAAATATCTTAACAAAGAAGTATTAGAATACTTAGTTAAAATAGCTAAAAGTGTATAGATCAAAGGAATTATTCGAATGGAATGCATCGATTATTCATATACCCATACTAAACAAATTGTTTCACGCTCGCCTAATAATTATCAATCATCTAAACCTTTTTATAAGGTTTAATAGGATTTGTTCGATTTTCCCTGTACCTATAACAATATGTTTTGGCTATTAATGATCAAGAATATATACAATAACAAAATCTTTATTTCTGCGTTAATACAAAAAACGTATAACAATGTTTTTGAAGTATTACAGAATTTCGTAATATAAATCTATCGCAAATATAATCTTTACATTGTAATGATTAAATAAAACAATAATACGTTTATAATAAAAATTAAGAATAATATGATGTTTAAAAAGTGGATCTACAAAAAGGGTATAGAATTTGAATTCTTTTCATTTTATACGTATAAACCTAACGGAGGAGCAAAATATGCTAAGCAAAAAATCATCACTAAGCAAATAAAGATATGCATTTCAATTAAATTACTAAATAAGATATAAGTAAAAACCGTTTTTACCGCCACTTATTTATACAATATTAATTCTTTAAAAGCAAAAAGTTGAAGATGTTTTAACAAAATAATCAATTCCTAATTTAAGCAATATTACAAATAGTACTTACCATCGTTATTATAAAAGATTACTAATAATCTTTGCTTTAATTAAAATAAAGTACATCAATATAGTTACTACGCGTTCTTGCTGAACAAAGAAAAAAAGGCTGGGATAAAGGTTAAATAATATAAAACAAATTCGAAAGTATATATTGGTTATCTAATCGAATATATTCCTGGAATAGCAATCTTTTGTATCTGGATACCAATGCTCAATAAAATTATTATTATACAGAATATCAGGTTCAATAAAAGATTTGTTTATAAGGACGATTTTTGTAACGAGATTGTTAACACTATACCAATCCAAATAATCAAGAATTTGATCGTTAACCTGGATATTCAACAAATAAAATCGCCGGACAATATTATTTTAGAGAACGTAAATGATGAACTTAACGAAGGGTTTGTACAAAAAGAACTCGAAACCATACATATTCCAAATCAAAATCAAGAACACTTTAAGTCTTCGATTTTGGAAATGATTGAAAAAGTTTAGAAAAATTAAGAGATTTGGAATACAAATGCTTCGCTATTTACTTCAATTCATGATAATAAGTATAACACTTTGTTTGATCCTGATATAATTATAGAAAAAAGCAAATATTCAAATGATTATTTCATTAAAAAAACACTAGTTCCAAATAAACCAAAATCCTCGTTAAAAGTATTTTTAACAAAGAATAAAAGTCTACTCGAAATAATTAATTTATAAAAAGTTTGTATAAACTTTGGTATTGAAGAATTAACAATTCCATCGAAATTATTATCAACATTGGATAGTAATCTAAAGGTGTCACGCTAAATGCGTGGTACGCACGTGCTTGTTGAAGCACGTGCTTTGTCGAAGCACGTGTTTGCCGAACACAACGCTCTTGAGGATCTTCCAGCAATAGATGCATAAGCTTACTAACCTTTTTGGGATTGCCGGAATTAGGATCATCGAAAGCTTTTAGCCTTTAACTCTAATAGATGTACAAGAGTATTAATCACTCTTTGATCTACAAAACTAAAAGCATTATTATACGTTGTTCTACAAGGATCCAAATTGTGTTTACAAATATACAATGATTTATATCGATATCATAGATTAGAGTATTGTAGATCCTTATAATTATCAAGCTATATAATGATCACATATTATCATATGTAATCACTTATATATAATATATAAGAAGTAAATGGATTTTGTATTTAGAAGAATAGATAACAATACAATTACTGTTTTATATTTATACTTTTATTCTTTTCAAATATCCTTTCATATATTCGTAGCTATCCTTCGTAATAATTATAAGCTCGATTTGTACTCGAAATCTCTACAACAACTACAATTCGAATATCGATATTATACAACTCCTCTTTTCTTTTTAATCCCCAATCATCTTTTATTACACTTTTATCCTCTAATAATCATCCTCTTCATTATATCAAAAATCACTTTCAACAATCAAGCGAATTGATCCTTTTGATATTTATCATTTAAAAACATTAGTTACTCTAAGCATATCTGAAACAGTATCGATCCGGATACTCCAGACTCTCCCAATTACCAATTCTATGATTGGTTAAACGCTAATCCACTTCAAGCCCCTTCTATAAACATTATGATTTTTGAAAAGAATTATAAACGCTATAATTAATATACCATAAACTTTGAAGCTTATAATCGATACACTATTAATATCGAAATGAATGAAATGCTTAAATTTAAACTCCTTGCGAATTCTATTTTTACTACATTAAAGGATTTTTCAAAAACCTTCTTATTTATAAAAAAGATCTACAGAACTTAAAAGAGTAAATACAACCAAAATTATAGTAACTTCCGCTACATGTTCGACTGGATTATATTTACAATCGATTTATTCTATACTTTGGAAATCTCTTAGAATACTATACAAAACTATATTTTAAAACAAATCATTATTTATCTATATATAAAAATTGCTTTTATTGATTCAATAATTCTAAGGACCATTTAAACCAAATATATCGATTATTTGAATAATGCATGCAATAAACGAATCGATTTAGTTAAATAGTATAAGAAATGGGAATCATTTTACGTTAAAGCATTAGTCTACAACTTTTTGAAGATTAAAGGAATTTATAAATATAAACAATTCTTGAAAGCATTAAACAAATTAGCGCTAAATTGATCGAAATAGCAATTAATTACTTTAAACACTAAAAACAAAAAAGAATATTATACTATTACCTTAAAACAATACAATAGTTTTTTCGCTAATCATATTGATCAAATAGGTTATAATCCATTGCTAAAAAGATCCTTTGCCATTCAAAAACCAGGATTTTAATAACCATCCAAATTAAAGCGATAACCAAAAAGCAACAATATTAACAATGCTATTTAGCATTGTCCTTATAAAGAAAATCAATTGATTGATTCAAACCATTATTATAAACCGGACGAGTACTATATAATTGAACTAGCTCTTATCGATAAATGCGTTGAACAATCCATTCGAATTATTAATAAAAAGCAAATTAAAAAGATTAACAAATGTATCAAAAACAAAAAATATAATAATCTTCGAAATGTTCTATTCAAAAAAGAATAGTTTTTTATTACTCAAACTAATCAATTTTATGGATCTTTATAAAAAAAAGATCTCTATAACATTACTTTTTGCACTATTAACCCGAACAAGTGTACTAGCGCTTTTACTACACTTATGATCACTTCTATATACATACTAATAAACTATATTTTGTTGAATAATTGCAATACTATGCATATTGTTAACAATGTAAACCTTTTAATAAACGGAAAATACGTTTTTAATAATATCTCGAACTATATCAAAGTAGAATCATCAAATTTGCCAATAATTAATCATAACGATAAAGTAATTAGAGGAATTTTGCTAGATAGTGCGGATTTTATATTGATTAATGTTGCATTTATTCTTGGTTTTTATATTAATCTTATATTCAAAACCCTTTTTTGTAATAAAAGTATTTGGTTTGATAGATTTAATATTATTGTTAGGATCGGCGATCGAGTTAATAATACTATTATTGCTTAATGCATTAGAAAATATAATCTTGTCTTTTTAGAATATAACATTTGTTTCAACTATTCTGATAAATCTAATTTTCTTATAAGCATAAATATTATAATGCTTATCGAAAAACAAAAGATCAATAAGCATTTCTTTCGATTATATAAAACGATAAAACCTCGATTGGAATTAAGCGATTTGTAGTATAAAAGATTAGAGCATTTTGGCAAAAAAGTATTGGAATACTTAGTTAAAATGGTTAAAGGAATATAGATCAAAGGAATCACTCAAATGGAATACGTCGATTGTTTACGCATTTATATTAAATAAATTGTTTTACGTTTATCTAATGATTATCAATTATTTAGACCTTTTTATAAGGTTCAATAGGATTTGTTCGATTTTCCTTATGCCTATAACAAAGTATTATAATTGCTAGTAATTAAGGATATGTACAATAGAAAGATCTTTACTTTTGTGTTGATCCAAAAGATATATAACAAGGTTTTTGAAGTTTTAAAGAACTTCGTTGTATAGATCTATTGCAAGTATAATCTTTACATTGTAATGATTAAACAAGATAATAATATATTCGTAATAGGGATCAAAAGTAATATTGCATTTAAGAAATGGATCTTCGAAGAGGGTATAAAATTTGAACTCTCCCTTTCTTTTATATATAAACCTAACAAAAAAGCGAAACATACAAAGTAAGAAATTATCACTAAATAGATTAAAATATATACTTCAATTGGATTGCCGAATAAAATATGGGTAAAAGCCGTTTTTGCCGCTATATACCTATATAATATTAGTTTATTGAAAATAAAAGATTAAAAGTGCCCTAACAAAATAATTGATTTCTAGTTCAGGCAATATTATAGATAGTATTTACTATCGCTATCATAAAAAATCATTAACGATCTTTGTTTTGACTAGAGTACAATATATAAATATAATTGCCGTATATACCTTTTGGACAAAAAAAAAGAAATTGAGATTAAGGTAAAATAGTATAAAACTAACCCGTAAGTATATATTGAATATTTGGTCGAATATATTTCTACTATAACAATCTTTTGTATTTAAATCCCTATACTCGATAAAATTATTATTACACAAAATATTAGATTCGATAAAAGATTTATCTATAAAGACGATTTTCGTAACGAGACTATTAATGTTATACCAATCCAAATAATCAAGGATTTAATCGTTGAATTGGATATTCAACAAATGGAATCGCCGAATGGCATTATTTTAAAGAATGTAGATAATGAACTTATCGAAAGATCTGTACAAAGAGAGCTCAAAACCATATACATTCCTGATTTTAATTATAAACGCTCTAGGTTTTCGAGCTTGAAAGTAATTAAAGATCAAAAAGATCAAAAAAATCTGGTAATAGAATCTTCGCCATTTATTTCAATTTATAATAATAAGCATAACATTTCGTTAGATCCTGATACAATTATGGAAGTTAACGAGTTAACGCCGATTCCTAATAAACCAAGATCCTTGTTGGTTGTATTTACAACAGAGGATAAAAGCCCGTTCGAAATGATTAATTTACAAAAAGCTTGTATAAACTTTGGTTATAGAGAATCAACGATTTCACCAAAACCATTAACATCAACATTAAATAGTATTCTCAAGAACGATAAATCGAATAATCACTCGATTCTCAATAATAAAAAAAGAAATACAATATTGCTTTTTATAGAAAAGAATACATTTAAAAGATCTTTTTCGCTACTTATATTTAACAAAGCTATTAAACGACTATATACTCTGCAAATAAAGATTCCTAAGCTTAATATCAATATTAAAGAGTATATTAAATTTGATGCGTTTAATAATATTAATATAATCCTTGATTATACAAAGTATCAAACAATAGATCATACTAAACGCTCAAATCGTTTGCGTTAATGGGCAAATGATTACTACAAAACTAATATTTTTATTAGTATCGTAATTGCTCAATCATACGGATTCAAAAATGGACTTCAACGATTAAATGATTTCCATAATATTTTCTAGCTTAATAAGTAAAAGGATAAACTAAATAAACAAAATGGTAAGTTTATTATTATATATAACGTAATAACTACCGCAATAAAATATAAACTAATAATCACGCTTTTAATTCAATTCAAAGTTACGGATTTTCCACGAATATTAAAATCAATAATACCATTACCACCAAGGTTCTTTTATAATCTTAGAACTTATATATTTGGATATTAGTTCAAAATGGATTGTAACCACAAAATTAAAACACTACAGAATCGAAGCATTTAGTAAGAAATTGAAACTGTGACGCTTATGCCGTAAAAGAGCTGTTTAGAACAGGGTCAATAGAGTTCTTAGAATTTACTACTACCTAACTATACTACAAAGGAGAAACTGTTATATATATATGAACCGCATAGGCAGGATACATACACAGCACGTGCTTGCTAATCAAGCACATAAGCCGTGACATCGTACACATACACCGAAACGTTTGCTATACCAATCGAACAACGAAAGCGTAACACTACCCCCCTTTTCAATAGAGCTTGTCCTCGAGCGATTATCCGTCAATAATCCTATATTATACCCTATACAGCATTTGCCAATCAATTAAATAGAGCAAAAAGCGTTTATTGTAAACCTTATATTTGTTGTTGCAAAGTATATAGTTGTATTTGCTTATTCTTAGGCGATAGCATGTATATAAGCATTTCGCAACGAAATGAATGTCTATTCGGCACTTCGAAACGGCAAAGTAATGTTTGTATTAAGAAAAAACATATAACAAAAACTTTTTTCCATTGTAAATCTAAATCCATATCCAAATCATTTCAATTTCCTTATCAAATTCATTGCTTTCTTAAGTATATTTTTCCACGCCGATAAATCGAACAACTCTACGCCAAGTATAACGAAAAGATCGTCGAATAAAAGCTTTACCAAAAAGCAAAAGCAATATAAAAGTACAATAAACGCGCAAGCAGCGCTAGCGGCAAAGCAATCGAAATTAAAAGCGCTTGTTGTAATCGAAGTTCCTTTTTCTTCTTCCTTTTCTTCAGAGCAAAATTATAGAAGTGATAAAAAGGGTCAAATAGCGAAAAGCAACAATGATCTCAACAAGCAAAACCTTCCAATTGATCTTACGGGTTAGTTTTCCTTTTCCTT
The DNA here is from genome assembly GCA_002162555.1 of Monilinia aucupariae. Taxonomy (NCBI): domain Eukaryota; kingdom Fungi; phylum Ascomycota; class Leotiomycetes; order Helotiales; family Sclerotiniaceae; genus Monilinia; species Monilinia aucupariae. The sequence continues at coordinate 69,080 of NGKF01000008.1, forward strand.
CTAAGCAGCAAATAGTAACACTAATTTGATACAACAACAATATACATTCGAACACTTAAATCGCTAATGCAAGATTTTGTCGATAAAAGTTCTCTATAACAAAAGGTTGCGTTGAAACAATAACAACAACAACAATAAAACCAAATATCGACAACAAAACAATAACAACAATAGCAACAAAATCAAACATTTGCAATGCCGGCTTAAACCAATAGCAACAGCAAAAAGCCTATTGCGAAAACTTCAAATCAATCGAAGAATAACAACAACAATATGTTTAAAACAATACATTGTAAATTATACAAAAAATCGATCAAATCGTTATTAAAATCGTTTACAAAGCCATTGTTTATTATTAACGATTATTTCGAGAACCTTAAAAGTATATATATATTATATATACGGAGTTGCTTTGCGAGGAACTCGAAAGGGAGGTATTATATTGTACCGGGGCAAAAAAGAAAGCTTTGCCTTTTTTGTTTTAATCAAAAACAAAGGTATAAAAAAGTTTCGAAGGGTCAATTGTTAAGCGATTTTTTGAGATATTGCAAAGCGTTATTAATCTATAAATAAAGAGCGAAAACAAGTTATCTTTTTCTTTGATTGTTTTTTACAATATTATTAACAAAGGAGTAAATGGCTTTGCGGGCGAAGCTTAAGCATAAATTCTTGAAAGAGGTATTGAAAAGAATTCTAGCGGAAAAGAAAAAAAAGCGTATAGAAAAGATCCACAAAAAGGAATTGGAGAGATACCGGGCATACAAAAGGCTTGAACAAAAAGAAAAACGCAGGTAAACGTTAAGAAAGGTTGCTTTAAAGCTACGGTTAAAAGTTAAAGCTTTTTAAACGACATTTTGTTTTAAATGAATAGTATTTCTTTCTTCTTTTTTGATAGCTCTATTTATTCTTTGGTTGAGTAAAGTGGTAAAGGTTAACCATTCTGTATTTATTTTAAAAATTCTTTTTTTCTTTGTATTATATCGGGGATCGTATTATTTTAATTGGTATTAGTAATAACAACGATAATTTGATATGATATAAGGATTTCTTCGAATGATTATAACTACGAAATGGTTTGAAAGAAACATATTTGATCGACGGCGAATATAGGTTTGTTATTGTTAATATAATTATAATTGTTTTCTTTATTTTTGTAAAGCTTAATCCATTCGAGCAATAAAGCAAAAGGACCGGGCAATATAGGGTTCGTTTAATGGAAATTATATAATTTGTAAAAAAGCAATTTTCAAATCAAAAGCAAAGTACCAGATAAAATCAACATTAGTATTAAACTAGGAAACGTAATATTGTAGAAAATTGCGAGTCTTTTTGATAACGAGAACTTTCTTTATTTCCTATTTAGAATTATTAGTGATATTGATAAGCAGCGAAAGCTTTTGAACCTAACCAAAAAAAAGGTTATTGTAAGCTTTCCGGAGCTTATCGGGCGAAAACATTGGATGTATCTTTATAATAACGGGAAGTTCAAGGCGGAAAGAGTTATCTATTCGATTTATAATTTTGAATCGATTTTGAGTAGGGTAATTAAGCTTTTTGAAAGGTTGCTGGGTAGAGTAATCCTTCATATTCAACCATACATAATCTCCGATATCGAAGTCTACAGTATAACAATGCGAATTGGTGGATTGGATTATCTTCTTTTGAGTTTAAAGAATACCTTTTTTAATGTAAACAACAATTGTTTAATTGCGTTTAGCGAATTTGCAAGCGTTTTGGATATTTACGTTTCTCGTTGAAAAGTTGTTTTTGATATCCCAATCCCAACTATTATATAAAAAGTAACCGTAAAAAGCTTTGAAAAGCAATAAGTTTTCGAAAGATTTATATAGAAAGGTGAGCTAAGCGTAATCCATTATAGGCAGGAATTCCGATCAATCGTTTTGATAGTAACTAACGAATGGATGTAGATGTTGTTGCAAATACTAATTGTAGATCTCTGTTTGATTATCTATTTGAGGATGGTAAGCGGTGGAAAGCTTAATATCAATACTTAGCAATCGATTAAATTCTTGCTAGAATTCTGAAATAAATTAAGGATCTTTATTCGATATAATCGATCTAAAGGCTTTGTAATATCAATAGATATAGTACAAGTAGAGCTTGGCTTATTCGCATGAATCAATTTCCTTATAGCAGGGAATGGAGATAGTCTATTTTGTTAATCGATCGATAATTACAAGGATATTATTGTAACCATGCTTATCTTTATTGAAATTGCAATAGTTTATAGTAACGCTTTACTATATTTGTTCAAAAACAGAAAGCGAATATAGCAAATCGGAAGTGCAATCTCGTAATATAGAATTACGTTTGCAAACGTAACAATTGTATATATATTAAGCAATTGTTATAAGCATATTAAGCTAATAGTATTGTTTTGACAGCAAAAAATAGATCTTTTTGATTCCAGGATATATTATAGAAACTGAATTATAAGCTTCTCGAATAAGGAACGTACAAAAGTTCTTCGAATCGGGCATTACCAAGCGATCGTTATACAATAGTAAACCGTTCTGGAAAATGAAATGTTTATGACCTTTGAATGCCTCGATTTGTAAAGCTTATAGATTATCAAAAGAGCGATTAATGTTAAGGATACGATTGATAATATTGAAATAAAGAACGATAGGAACTAGGTTTATAATAGATAATACATTGTTGTTGATCTTTTTCTTTAAATTGTTCTATATAATTCTTATATCGATTTGATTATCCTTTATAAGTTGTTGAAAGCGATTCTTTTTCTTTGTTTGATTCTGTACATCAAGCTTGTCGATACGATATATAAAAGTATTGGCGAAGGGATTGTTTTTGCCAGGATAATATATAATAACAAAGTTGTAGTTAATTAGCAATTTGGCTTATCAAGTTTATCAAACGTTCAAAGCTTTGATGGTTATAAAGTATTCCAAAGCTTTGTGATCTGTATAAACTCGAACTTGATGAAGAGAACCAGCTAATTCTGATTTCCAATGGTTAAAAAAGCGTATTATCGATAATATCTTTTTGTCGTGAACCTTATAGTTCAATTCAATAGGAATCATAGTTTTAAAGAAATATATTACAGGTAGCTAATTGTTATTATGCTTTTGAAAGAGTACACTGGCAATTACTTTATCCAAAGCGTTGGTTTCAAGCATATAAAAAAGGTTGTAATTGTAGTGTTAGAGTAGAGGAGCGGAAGTAAGCTTTTGTTTTAAAACATTGAATATATTGCGGTATAAATCGTCGAAATAGAACGGGGTATTGGCTTTAGTAAGCTTTGTCAAAGGTTTAGCTATAATATCGTAATTTTTAATAAAACAACGATAGAAATTATAAAAACTAAGGAATAATTGAACTCTTTTAACAATTATAAAGTATATCCAATTTTCAATTACTTTTACTTTCTTTGGATCAACTTTAACACTTTCGATAAAGATAATAAATCCGAAATATTTGGTACATTTGATATTGAATTTATATTTCTTAAAGTCGACTTGAAAACCAATAGCTTCAAATCAAATTAGGATTAGTTTAATTTGAGCTTGATAATCTTTTTTGTTCTCAAAGTAAATTAGAATATCGTTAAGGTAAACAATGCAAAACATGTTTAAATAGTTGAAGAGTATATCGTTTATATATCTTTGATAAATTGCTAGGTTGTTTGTAAAGCCAAATAATACAACTTTGCATTTATAAGAACTATAATATATACAGAATATAATATATTCCTTAAAAACAAAATCTATTTTGATTTAATGGAAAACTTAACGGATGTTGAGCTTTGTATAAATTTTTGCATTAGCGAGATATACAAGCGTTTTGTTGATCAAAAGGAAAAGATATCGATTTTTACGGGTAAGAAAGTTCAACAAACGGAAATTGATATAAAATCGAAGTATATTATTAGCTTTTCGAATAAACAAAACGAATATTGCGTAAAAAGCTTGGTTAAGCTTTATAAATCCTTTAATTAGATTATTAGTTAAGTATTTTTTAACAATTTCTAATTGTTTCAATAATATCTTGTAAAATGGATTGTATTTTAAAGCTTTTTCCTTTTCATTTTTTAGTATAATTTTGTGATTGTATAGATGATGAAATAGTAGTATATTCGAATTGATTTTGGAAAAGGCTTTTTGGAAGGTTTTGTATATCAAAGGAATTGAAGGTTCCTTTTTAACGGTAATAAAAGCATTATTCAAATGTAATTGAAATCCATTATATTAGTAAATGTTTATAACGGTTAAAAGCTGATCTTTCTGATTCTGTTCTTATCGACGTTTTTACGTAACAACTTTGATATCGTTAATAGTGATAGCGAAAAGCTTATTATACTTGTATCTTTTGCATAAAAGTTCGAATTGTACAAATATAAAAGCGTAGATATCGATAATATCGAATAGAAAGTAAAGCAGTGATTTGTAAAGTTTCTATAGCTTTGCAATACAAGCTTTTTTGAATAATTGTTAAAAAGCTTTTTCAAGTATTTATTAAAAAAAAAAGAGGGAAAAAAGGGTTAAGTTTCTTCGCAGATATAAAATCGAAGGGTTGTATTGTAAATATAATGATAAATTTGAATTAAATATCTCATTGTTGCTAATAGATATTAAACTTATTGTTTCTTCGATCAACGTTTTGTTGTACAAATCGGTCGATTTTCTTCTACTTTAAATCATTTTTTGAAAACAATAGGTTCTGATTCAACGAATATGTAAATGGTTATTCTAAAGGTTACTCGAAGTATTGATTAAAGCAATTAAACTTCGCTTGCAACTTTAAAAGCTATAATTTATTTAGTATAATATTGTAAAAATCTAAGTCTATAATAAAAAATGGAATAAATGATTGCTTTCAATTATTAATCGAAAAATTGAGAAAAGTGTAATAAATGATGGCGCGACTCTATATGCCATTGTAACCTTTAACGCCAATAAAAGTTTTAAATAAGTAATAATATAATTTAAACAATAGAAATAAAAAAATAAAGAGCGTGATATTAATAAAAGTATATCCGTTTGCTTCAAAGTTAAAGAAAGTATTCGATTTAAAAAAGTATTCGTTTTTGAAAAGGATACAAAATAGAGTTATAGCTTAACCTCCCATTAGTTTGATTAAATTAAGGAATTGCATATCTTTGATAACATTCAAAAAAAAGTTTTTACTTAAACGTTTGCTTTTAAACAGATGTTTTTCGTTTAATATATTAATTCAATATCTTCAATGTATATTTGGGGATCGAAATGATTCTTAGCGTTGTAAAAATCTTTAAGGGACTCGCCATCAATAATAACAATAGAATCAATAAGGATATCCGTCTTTATTTCGTGAAAGTTTGCTTACAACGTTTGAAAACGAGCTTTGGAAACAAAAGAAAGAATGGCGTTCCGGGTGAAAACTTTAAAGATTAGACTTTTGAAAATTCCAGTATATCCCGCCAAAGTGTTATATAGCGGGTAGAACAATTTGGATTGGGTATATTAAACTATATTAATACCAGAATAGTTAGCGCTTTAATTCGTTTGGAAAAAGTAGATTGATATTGTAATAGATGGCTTTTTGGCAAAAACAAGTTTTCGAAAAGCATAATATTTATTTCTTTCTTATATAGAGATCTTGTTCTTATTGATTTTAATTAGTTTATCAACTAGCTTTTTCGTAGTAAAATAATTATCTTTGTAAAAAGCTATAGTTCGAGCTAGATGGTTAGAAATCTTGTTTTCGAGATCCTTGAACAACTGAGTATTATCGATAATCTTGGCTTGGATTGCCAAAAGTTTAAAAGTCCTATATTATTTCAAAAAGTGGCTATATCGAATAAAAGAACTATTAAGTATTTTCCAATAGTTGTATTGAATATAAATATACTCAACCTTTGCAAGATTACTATAAATTGCGGCCAATTGGCGTATTAGTTTCGCGCTAATAAAACAAAGAACTTATGTATACAACGTATAAAGATGCTTTTGGGCTTTCAACTTTATTTAATCCATGATATAGATATATTGAGCCGTTTCTGAATCGAAAGTATTGATATACAGATTAAAACGTTCAAGAATAAATATACTCTACAAACTTACTCGGGGTTTCATATCATCGTTAAACTTTTTGATAAAGTTAGTTACTTTGGAGTAATACAAATAAATGGAATAAAAGAAACATAAAAGGTTTAGGGAACTATATTTGTGATCAAGGAATCAATTATTTTTGGTGCAACGATTATTACCAGATTCGAAAAGCAAAAAGTTAGAAATAGGGTTGTTAAGGTTATCGATTTATAATCTTTTTGGAATTCTTTTACAACTTTTGCAAAACTAATATTATTCTTCTACAATAGAGTATTGATCAATTTCAATAAAAAAAAGAATCGTTTTAAAGAGAAAAGGGTTAAAAAAAGAAATAATAAGAACAATGCTATATGCGATCTTATTGCATAATCGATTAATTTCTATAGTTTAAGTTAAAAGAACCTTTCGCATAGCGTATTCGCTTTTGTAGTTTTGAGAATCGGGGATGCGCAAAATAGAATCGCAAAGGGTACTTTTTGGATTGAAAGCAAATCGTAAAAAAAGCATTGTTTTTTGTTTTGTCTCTTTACTTTTTCTTTAACTTTGATTTCGAGTAGTTATATTAGTAACAAGCCCAAAGGTAGAATAGAAAGCTAATAGTACAAACGCAAAGCTTGTTAACGCGATATCCTGGTTAAAAGACATAACGATATTAGCGTTGAATTTACTGGGAAAAGAATAAAGCATATCGAAGGGAAAAAAAAAGTAGAAGGATTTCCGAAAGTAATAGGGAGTATATTGCTATTAGATTAGGTTTAGTATTAATCTTTTTTTTATAGATAAACGATCTTGTTATTTGAGAGCGTTTTTAAGAAAGTATTATTGAAGGAGGTATTCTTTTAAATAGCCATCAAATAGCTAAAACGATTTGATATTTGAGTAATAAATAATATAATGTTTATGCTGTAAAAGAGTTGTTTAGAACAAGATTAATAGAGTTCTTAGAATTTATTATTATTTAATTATGTTACGAAGAAGAGATTGTTATATATATATAAACCGTATAGATAGGATATATACATGGCACATGCTCGCTAATCGAGTATGTAAGCCGTGACGTCGTACATGTGCACCGGAACGTCTGCCATGTCAACCGGGCAGCGGAAGCGTGATAGAAACAATATCAATTAAATCAAAGCCTATTTCATTTCAATGAGTATTTATTTATAAAAATGATTAAAACGATTATATCAATCGCTGCAGATTACGATTAGTAATCAAAAAAGATCTTTAGGATATAACGATAATCGAATCGATTTATATAACTACGTTTATTATATAGTCTTTTCGTATAATAATAGCAATAATAACAAAGAATGATTTTGAAACGAAATAATACAATATTGTAAATATCTTCGTTAATATATCTCAAGATTTCATTGGGAATCCAATTATATACCATATATCAAATGAGTATAAAATACTTAATAAATCCATTATTCTCGATTGTACATTGTATAGCTTGAAAGATTCTTTTGCACTTTGGTATAAAGAATTTATAAACATATTCATCAACCTAAAAATAGTAAAATACAAAAAAAAACCTTGTATCTTCATATCTTTTGATTTCCACGTATTCATCTTATTCTTTGTTAACAATATTCAAATAATCTATTATAAAAAGTATAAACATCAAAAAAATCAAATAATTAATAAAATCAAAGTTAGATATAAGCTTAAAGATCTCAGCGATATTTAATAGTTTCTAAGGATTCGAATTATTAGAGATCAACAATTTAAGAAATTATAGCTAATATATAACACCTATATCAACAAAATCGCTCGCAAATTTAGTTTTACAAAAAGAAAAGCAACTATACCATTTCTAATTATAATATTCGAGAAGAATAAGGATATAGCTTTTCTCTTTAAAATAAAAGAATATCAAAAAAAAGTTAGATCAATTTTGTATTCAACTATAACAATTAGGGCTGATTCAACGTTCTTTTCCTTCAAATTAAGCGAATATAGCATTAACCTTTCAAAAGATTACTTTATAGCAGCAAATCATTATATCGTATATTTATACGGATCTCAATATTTCTCTATTTGCTATAGAGATAATTATATACTTCAAATGATAACCTTTTCAAATGCTTCTTTTACAAATGATATAGTTATTCGGAAATCCTTTTAAAGCTATATAATTATATTGTATAATAATACTATTGTATGAAAAGCCATAAAACAAAATACAATTATTATTTCGATTACAAAAGCAGAACTTTTAAATATGAAAAAATCGATTAAAAAAGCAATAATAACATTGCAACTTTTAAAAGAGATTAAGGTATTAGTAAAAAAGCTTATTAATATCTTTTGCAACAATACTTAAACGATTCGATTGATAATTAATAAGAATAAAAAAATCTTTATTAAACTTAAACATATAGATATTCAAAATATATAGTTTTGTTAAAAATACGCTAATAAGCGATTTTTGATTACGTATTTACCAATTGTTGATATGCCAGCAAATAAACTTACTAAGAATCTCACTAAACAAAAGTTTGAATACTTTGTTAAACTAATCAATATACAAAACGCTAAGAATCGAATCATAAAAGTTATCGAATAATTGATAATTATATAATATTTAAACAAAATTAATATTACTACAATACTTTCTTTATACTCTATTACTCTAATCTCTACTCTTTACCCCTACCCTAAAAAAAGCTCATCTTCGAACAACCTTTCCATTACCACTACTATTCATTTTCTTTTCCTTCCTTTTCCTCTTCATTTTTGCTATTGCGAAATAATCCTCCAAAGTATACCCGTTTTCAAAGAAATCCGTTTTTAGCGTAAATATACCCCGCATCGATTTCAAAACCATTTAAAGATCAACGTACTTCAAAACATTTCGAAAAGCGATTTAGAGATACTTTATTTTCTATAATCACATAATTAGCGATTATAATATAAAACGAAAAAAAAGTATTATACTTTTTCATCGTTATTAATCTTCGCAATTAAGAAATCATTCGCTATTGTATACAAATGTACCGGCAAAAGCCAATATATATGCATAAAGTATTAATAATATTAAACTTTTTAAAAATCTACGTTTTTATAGCAAATCCTATCTTTTTGCTTAATAATTAACAATTTCATATATTGCATATATAGATAAGGATTTTTTGGCCTTTTAAATCAAATCTTTTTGACAAAAGTACAAAAAACCATTATAAAAGAAATAATAGAAATAAAAGATATCACTTCAAACCCTTTATTATTTGATTTATTACTATATTTAACTTTTAAAGAATTAAAATCAAAATTCTTATTAAAATCCTATAAAATATAAATAATATACTACTAAAATGATTATAATGCTTACTTTACAATGAAGCAAAAAATCTTTATTCTTATCTTTACTTTAATCCTTATTCTTATCCTCATTATTATCTTTGCCAAAAAAATTAGTTTAGAAGAAACGAAAAGGAAGAGAATCGAAAAAATAGAGAGAAAAAGAACAAAAAAGCAAAGGGCAACGATAAAGGCAATAAAAAAGAGGAACAGGGGTGCGGAGAGAGTGTTTTAGGGATAACCCAAAAGAATCAAAAGAAAAAAAAGAAACAAAAAGAAAAAAAAGAGCAAAAGGAATAGAAGGAGTAAAAAGAGAAAAAGGAAGGGAAGGAAAGACATAACAACGAAAGGCAATTAAAGCTTCCCAAGCATAGGAAAGATTCCCGGCCCGGGAATTGCGGCTACAACGGGGCATATTAATGATAATGTTGTTGATAGTATTATTATTGATGTAATTGTTATTATTGTTGTTATTGTTGATATTTATCCTTAAAGAATTAAAGGATTAAAGGATCAAAGCTACGATTAAATATCTACGCAATGGAAATCACAACAAAATAACAATACGCTATAAAACGATTAAATATAACAAATATACAATAAATACCCTCAACTATAATCATTATTACTTATAGAATCGGCGATCCAGGCATCCATAGAATCATATGGAATTACTTATTTATATAACTACCTGTAGAGAAATTGCATATACATCATTAGATTAGTTTCCGTTTGTTTGTTTACTTTAAAGTATTATATAATGTGTAGTTGTAAATTCATTCATTTTGTTTGCGTTATAATCAGATCATATGCTGTGCATATAATCTAAGGGGTATATCACACTAAATGTGTAATATATATATGCTTATTGAAGCATATGCTTTGTTGAAGCATATGTTTGCCGAACACAATGTTTTTAAAGATCTTCCAATAATAAGTGTATAAGCTTACTAATTTCTTTAGGATTATCGGAATTAAAATCATTGAAAGCTTTTAATCTTTAACTCTAATAGATGTACAAAAGTACTAATCACTTTTTGATCTATAGAATTAAAAGTATTATTATACGTTGTTCTATAAGGATCCAAATCGTATTTACGAATATACAATGATTTATACCAATATTATAGATTAGAGTATTGTAGATCCTTATGATTATCAAGCTATACAATGATTACATATTATCACGTGTAATCACTCATATGTAATATATAAGAAGTGGATGGATTTTGTATTTAGAAGGACAGACAATAATACAATCACTGTTTTATACCTATACCTTTATCCCTTTCAGATATCCTCTCATATATTCGTAGCTATCCTCCGTGATAAAAGGATAATAAATCGAATGATCATTCGATTTTTAATAACAAAAAGGAAAATATAGTTTTGCTCTTTATAAAAAGGAATATGTTTAAGCGATCTCTTTTGTTATTAAGGTTCGATAGAGCTATTAAAAGGCTATGTACTTTTCAGATAGAGATTTTGAGGTTTATAATCAATATTGAGGAGTATATTAAATACGATGCGTTTAACAACGTTGATATAATTCTCAATTATATAAAGCATTAAAATATAGATTGTACTAAACGCTTTAATTATTTGCGTTAATAGGCGAATAGTTATTATAAGATTAATATCTTCATTAGAATTATGATTGTTTAATTATGCGGTTATAAAAATGGATTTCAAAGATTAAATAATTTCTATAACATTTTCTAGCTTGAAAAACAAGGAGATAAGCTAAATAAACAAAATGGTAAGTTTATTATTATATATAATGTAATAATTGCTGCGATAAAATATAAATCAATAATTATACTTTTGATTCAATCCAAAAGTATGGATCTTCCGCGAATACTAATATCAACAATTCCTTTATCACCAAGGTTCTTTTATAATCTTAGGAAATATATATTTAAATACTAGTTTAAGATAGATTATGATCGAGAAATTAAAGTATTGTAAGATCAAGATATTTAGCAAGAAATTGATATAGGATTGGCTATATCAAAGTTTATTTCATTTTAATAAGTATTTACTTATAAGAATAATCAAAGCGAATATATTGATTGTTATCGATTACGATTGGTGATTAGAGGAGATTTTTAGGATATAGCAACAATCGAAACTATTTATATTGCAATATTTGCTATATAGTTTTTTCGTATAATAATGACAATAATAGTTAAAAATGATTTTGAGATTAAGCAATACAACATTATAAATACTTTCGTTAATGTATCTCGAGATTCTATTGGGAATCCGATGGTGTGTTATATGTTAGATGGGTATAAAGTACCAAATAAATCTATAATTTTTGATTGTATATTGTATAATTTAAAAAACTTTTTTTGTATTATAATATAAAGAGTTCATAAGTATACTCACTAACCTAAAAATAGTAAAATGCAAAAAGAAGCTTTACATTTTCATATCCCCTAATTATTATATATTCATTTTATTCTTTATCAACGATATTCAAATGATTTATTACAAAAGGTATAAACACTAAAAGAATCAAATTATTAATAGAATTAAAGCGAAATATAAACTTAGAGATTTTGACGATATTTAATAGTTTTTTGTCACGCTAGGAGCATGAGGCACGTGATAATCACGTGTTTGTAGAACACTGTGATCCCACGTGGGCCTCG
>NGKF01000008.1:81178-149466 GCA_002162555.1 Monilinia aucupariae
GTAGGCGCATAGGCACCCTACCCACTTTTCGATCAACCGGAGCTAGGAAGCTCCGAAGCGTTAAAAGCTTGGCATACTACTAATTGAGCAAGTTTTCCAAAGTTAGTATAAACGCTTTATGCGTTATTATACTAATGTAGTATTGGATCTTCTTAATTAATATACTAATCTTTTTTAAAATCATTTAAACTTATAACTATCAGTATACTATGATATTAGAAATCATTATATTGTAGATCTATGATATCATAGATCATTATATTGTAGATCTTTAAGATCTTAGAGTCAAATGATAATCACGTGGAATCATATGAATATAGGTATATTAGGAATAAATAGATCTTGTATTATAGAAAACAAACAATAATACAATTATTGTTTTATATTTATATCTTTATCCTTTTTTAATATCATTTCATTATATATTTGTAGTTATCTTTTGTAATAGTTATAAACCCGGTTTGTGCTCGAAATCTTTGCAATAACTATAATTCGAATATCGATATCATACAACTCTTCTTTTCCCCTTAATCCCTAATTATCTTTTATTACATTTTTATTATCCTTAATTATCCTTTTTATTATATCAAAAGTTATTTTAAATAACTAAACAAATTAATCCTTTTAATATCTATCCCTTAAGAATGTTAGTTGCTTTAAGTATATCTAAAACAGTATAAACCTAGATTCCCCCGACTTTTCCAATCCTTTATTTCGTGATTAATTAAATATAAAATTATTTTAAGCTTTTAATATGCATCATATAATTTTTGAAAAAGATTATAAATATCAATATAAATATGTAATGGATTTGAAGGCTTATAATCAATATGCTAATCCTAATATCGAAATGAGTGGAATGTTTAAACTCGAACTTTTTGCGGATCTTATCCTTGCAATAATCGAAGATCTTTTATTAATCTATTTGTTTATGGAAAAGATTTACAGGATTTAAAAAAGTAAATATAATCAAAATCATAGCAATTTCCGCTATATGTTCGATTGGATTATATTAATCATCAACTTATCCTATATTTTGAAAATCTTTTAGAAGATTATGCAAAACTGAATTTTGAAACAAATTATAGTTTAATTACAAATGAAAATTGCTTTTATCGATTTAACAATCTTAAGGACCATTTAAACTAAGTATATTGATTATTTAAACAATGCTCACATTAATAAAGTAGATCCGATAAAATGGTATAAAAAGTAGGAATCTCTCTATGCCCGAGTTTTAATTTATAATCTTTTAAAGATTCAAGGAATCTGTGGATGTGAATAGTTTTTGGAATCACTAAGTAAACTTGCGCTTAATTGATTGGAACAATAATTAATTATTTTAAACATCGAAAATAAGAAAAGATGTTATATTATTACTTTAGAATAATATAATAGTTTTTTTGCTGATCATGCAGATCGTATGGTTTGTAACCTTTTGCCAAAAAGATTTTTCTTTACCCTTAAACCTGCACCCTAACAAACTATCGGATCTAAAAAGGCCAAGAACGTTATTCAACATTGTTCTTATAAAGATAATCAACCAATTGGATACAATCATCGTTTTAAACCAGAAAAGTGCTGAATTGTTAAACTAATTTTTACCGATAAATATGTTGAATAATCTACTCGGACTATTAATGAAAAGCAAATTAAAAAGATCAATAAACGCATCAAAAAGAAAAGATTCAATAATCTTCGAAATATTTTATTTAAAAAGGGTTGGATCATTAGTATTTAGGCCAATCAACCTTATGAATCTTTACAAAGAAAGGATCTCTACAATATTGCCTTTTGCATTATTAACCTGAACAAATGTACTAGTGCTTTTGCTATACCTATAATCATTTCTATATATATATTGGCAAACTATACTTTGTTAAATAATTGCAATACTATATATATTGTCAACGATGTAAACCTTTTAATAAGCGAAAAGTATGTTTCTAGCGATATCTCGGACTACATCGAAGTAGGATTATCAAGCTTGCTAATGGTTGATTATGGCAAAAAGGTAATCAAAGGAATTTTGCTAAATAATGTGGATTTTACGCTAATTAATGTTGTATTTGTTCCTGGTTTTTATATTAATTTTGTATCCAAAACCTTACTTTGTAATAAAAGTATTTGGTTTAATGGATTTGACGTTACTATTAGGATCGACGATCGGGTTAATAATATTATTATTGCTTAATGTATTAAAAAGCATAATTTTGTTTTTTTAGAATATAACGTTTGTTTTAATTATTCTAATAAATCTAATCTTTTTGTGAGCATAAATATTATAGTATTTATCAAAAACCAAAAGATTAATAAGCATTTCTTTCAATTACGTGAAACAGTAAAACCTTAATTGAAATTAAGCAACTTATGGTATGAAAGATTAGGGCATCTTAGCAAAAAAATATTGAAATACCTAGTTAAAATGGTTAGAGGAGTACAGATCAAGGGAATTACTCAAATGGAATGCGTCGATTATTTATGTATATATACTAAACAAATTGTTTTATATTTATTTAATGATTATTAATTATCTAAACCTTTTTATAAAGTTTAATAGAATTTGTTCGATTTTCTTTGTGCTTATAACAAAATATTATGGTTGCTAGTAATTAAGGATATGTATAATGGAAAAATCTTTACTTTTACATTGATCCAAAAGATGTATAACAAGGTTTCTAAAGTTTTAAAGAATTTCGTTATATAAGTCTACTATAAGTATGGTTTTCATATTGTAATAATTAAGCAAGACAATGATACGTTTGTAATAGAGATCAAAGGTAATATTGCATTCGAGAAATAGATCTTCGAAAAGGGTATAGAATTTGAACTCTCCTTTTCCCTTATATATGAACTTAATAGAGAAACGGAATGCGTAGGATAAGAAATCATTACTAAACAGATTAAAATATGCATTTCAATTGGATTGCCGGATAAGATATAGATAGAGGCCGCTTTTGCCGCTATATACTTATATAATATTAGTTTATTGAAAGCAAAAGATTAGAAATGCCTTAACGAAATAATTGATTTCTAATTCAAATAATATTATAGATGGTATTCATCGTTGTTGTTACAAAAGATCATTAACGATTTTCGTCTCGATTAAAATGCGATATATAGGTATGGTTATTATGCGTACCCTTTAAATAAGGAAAGAGAAGTTGGGATTAGAGTAAAATGGTATAAGATTAATCCGCAAATATATATTGGATATTTGGTTGGATATATTTTTGCTACAGCAATCTTCTGTATTTGGATTCTTGTATTTGATAAAGTTATTATTATACGAAATGTTAGATTCGATAAAAGATTTGTTTATGGAAACAATCTTTGTAACAAAATTGTTAACGCTATACTAATCCAAATGATTAAGGATTTGGTCGTTGAACTGGATATTCAGCAAATGAAATCGCTGAATAGCATTATTTTAGAGAACGTGGATAATGAACTTATTGAAGGACTTGTACAAAAAAAGTTTGAAACTGCGCGTACTCCTGATTTTAATTATAAACGCTTTGGGTCTTCGACCTTGAGGGTAATTGAAGATCAGGAGGATCAAGAGAATCTGATAACAAAATCCTCGTTATTTACTTTAATTTATGATAATGAGCATAGCATTTCGTTAGATCCCGATACAATTATGGAAGTTAATGAATCAACGTCGGTTCCTAGTGAACCAAGATCCTTATTGGCTGTACTTACAATGGAGGATAAAAGCTCGCTCAAAGTGATTAATTTATGGAAGGCTTGTATAGACTTTGATTATAGAGAATCAGCGATTCTACCAAAACCATTAATACCAGTGTTAAATAATATTCTTGAGGATAATAAATCGAATAATCATTCGATTCTTAATAACAAAGAGGGAGATACAGTATTGCTTTTTATAGAGAGGAATACGTTTAAAAGATTTCTTTCGCTATTTATATTTAATAAAGCTATTAAATGGTTATGTATTCTATAGATAAAGATTTCTAGGTTTAATATCAATATTAAAAAGTATACTAAATTCGATGTGTTTGATAATGTTGATATAATCCCCGATTATACAAAGTATTAAACAACAAACTATACTAAACATTCAAATTGTTTGTATTAATGGGCAAATGGTCATTACAAAACTAATATCTTTATTAATATTATAATTGCTTAATCATACAGATTCAAAAATGGATTTCAACAATTAAATGAGTTCTATAACACTTTCTGGTTTGATAAACAGAAGAATAAGCTAAATAAACAAAATAATAAATTCATTATTATACATAACATAGTAATTGCTGCAATAAAATATAAATCGATAATTACGCCTTTGATTCAACTTAAAGTTATGGATCTTCTACGAATACTAAAATTAATAGCATTATTATTACCAAAGTTCTTCTATAATCTTAAAATTTATATATTTAGATATTGGTTCAAAATAGATTGTGATTGCAAGATTAAAGTATTATAGGATTGGGGCATTTAACGAAAAATTGAAACAATATTAACTAAATCAAAGTTTATTTTACTTCAATAAGTATTTATTTATAAAAATGATCAAAACGATTATATCGATCGTTGCAAATTACAATTAATAGTTAAAGGAGATCTTTAGGATATAATAATAATCGAATCGATTTATACAATTATATTTATTGCGCGATCCTTTCGTATAATAATGATAACGATAACAAAGAATAATCTTGAAACAAAGCAATATAATATTGTAAATACTTTTGTTAATACATTTCGAGATTTTACTAGAAATTTAATGATATACTATATGTTAGATAGGTATAAAGTATTTGATAAATCCATTACTTTCGATTATGCGCTGTATAGTTTAAAAGATTCCCCTGCACTTTGATATAAAGAGTTCACAAATATATTTACCAATCTGAAAATAGTAAAGTGCAAAAAAGAGCTTTGCATTTTCATATCTTTTGATTTCTATGTATTCATTCTATTTTTTATTGACGATATCCAAGTGATCTATTACAAAAGATATAAATATCAAAAAGATCAAATAATAAATAGAATTAAGGCTAGATATGAGTTTAAAGATCTTAGCGATATTTAATGGTTTTTAGGGATTCGAATCATTAAAGATCGATAATTTAAGAAATTGTAGCTAATATATAACATTTATATCGACAAAATCGCTCGCAAATTTGGTTTTACAAAGGGAAAAGTAACTATATCATTTCCAATCATAGTATTCGAGAAAAATAAGGATATAGTTTCTCTTTTTAAAGTAAAGGAATATCAAGAAAAAGTTGGATCAATTTTGTATTCGACCATAACAATTAAAACCGATTCAATATTCTTTTTCTTCAAACTAAGCGAATATAGTATTAACCTTTCAAAGAATTATTTTATAGTAGCAAATCATTATATTGTATATTTATACAAATCTTAGTATTTTTCTATTTGTTATAGGGATAATTATATACTTCAAATGATAACCTTTTCAAATGCTTTTTTTATAGATAATGTAGTTATTTGAAAATCTTTTCAAGGCTATATAATTATGTTGTATAGTAATGCTATTGTATGGAAAGCTACAAAATAAAACACAATTATTATCTCAATTACAAAAACAGAACTTTTAAATATGAAAAGATCGATTAAAGAAGCAATAACAATATTGCGGCTTTTAAAAAAGATTAGGGTATTAATAAAAAAGCTTATTAATATCTTTTGCAACAATATTTAAATAATCCAATTAATAGTTAAGGAGAATAAAAGAATCTTTACTAAACTTAAGCATATGGATATTCAGAATATGTAGCTTTGTTAAGAATACGCTAATAAACGATTCTTGATTATATATTTATTAATAGTTGATATGCTGGCAGATAAGTTTACTAAAAATCTTATTAAACAAAAATTTGAATACTTTATTAAACTAATCAATATGCAAAACACTAAGGATCAAATTACAGAGATTATTAAATAATTGGTAATCATATAGTATTCGAACAAAATTAATATTACTATAGTACTCCCTTTATACCCCATTACCCCAATCCCCACTCTCTATCTCTACCTCAAAGAAAGTTCATTTCTAAGCAATCCTTTCATTACTACCACCACCCATCTTTCTTTCCTTCCTTTTCCTTTTCATTTTTGCCATTGCAAAGTAATTTTTCGAAGTATATTCGCTTCCAAAGGAATCTGCTTTTAATGCAGATATACCCCGCGTCAATTTCAAAACCATTTGAAGATCGATATACTTCAAAACACTTCGAAAAGCGGCTTGAAGACGCTTTACTTCCTATAGTCACATGGTTAGCGATCAGAATATAAAGCGAAAAAGGAGTATTATACCTTTCCATTATTACCAGCCTTTGCGGCCAAGAAATCATTCGCTATTGTATACAAATGTGCCGGCAAAGGCCGACATATGTGCGTGAAGCATTGATAATATTGAGTTTTTTAGGAATCCGCGTTTTTATAGCAAATCTTATCTTCTTGCTTAACAATCAACGATTTTATACATTGTATGCATGGATAGGGATTCTTTAACTTTTTAAATCAAATCTTTTTGGCGAGGGTACGGGAAGCCGCTATAGGAGGAGTAACAAAAGTGGAAGATACCACTCCAAACCCTTTATTGCCCGATTCATTACTTTGTTCAACCTTTATAAAATTAAAACCAAAATCTCCATCAGAATTCTGTAAAATGTGAGTGATGTACTGCTAAAATGATTATAATACTTACCTCCCAACGGAGCAAGGAATCTTCATCTTCATTTTCACTCTAATCCTTATCCTCATCCTTGTTGTTACCTTCGCCAAAACCGGCTTGGAAGGGATAGAAGGGGAGGGAATCGGAGGAATGGGGAGAGGGGGAATGGAGGGGCGAAGGGCGGCGGTAGAGGCAATGGGGAGGGGGAACGGGGGTGCGGCGAAGGTGTCCGGAGGACAACCCAAAAGGATTAAAAAAAGAAGAAAAAGCAAAAGGAAAAGAAAGAGCAAAAAGAGTAGCAAAAACAAAAGAAGAAAAAGAAGGGGGAGAAACAATGCGACGACGAGAGGCGGCCAGTGCTTCCCGAGCACGGGAAAGGTTCCTGGCCCGGGAAAAGCGAGCACGGCGAGGCATGTTGATGTTGTTGTTATTGATATTGTTGTTGTTGGTGTTGTTGTTGTTACTGTTGCTGTTGTTGATGGCTTGGAGAGTCAAAGGATCGAAGGATCAAAGCTATTATTATATAGCTGCACAATGGAAATTATAACAAAACAACAATACGCTACAAAACGATCAAATACAACAAATATATAATGAATGCCCTCAACCATGGTTGTTATTGTTTATGGAATCGGCAATCCAAACATCTATGGAATTACATAGAATTATTTATTTATATAACTATTTATAGGGAAATTGCATATATGTTATTAGATTAGTTTCCGTTTGTTTATTTATATTAATAAAGAATTACGTGAATAACGCGGAATTATAGATTTATTTATTTTGTTTGCTTTGTAAACAAATTATGTGCTATGCATATGATCTAGGGGGTATATCACGCTAGGAGCATAAGGCATATGATAATCACGTGTTTGTAGAATATTGTGATTCTACGTAGGCTTCGGATCTTCCGGAAGTAGGCGTATAGGCATCTTACTCACTTTTCGATCAACTGGAGCTAGGAAGCTTCAAAGCGCCAAAAGCTTGGTATACTATTAATTAAACAAGTTTTCCAAGGTTAGTATAAACGCTTTATACATTATTATACTAATGTAATATTGGATTTTTTCAATTAGTATATTAATCTCTTTTAAGATCATCTAGATCTATAACTACCAGTATACTATGATATCAAAGATTATTATATTGTAGATCTATGATATTATAGATTATCATACTGTAGATCCTTAAGATCTCAGAGTTAGATGATGATTACGTGGAATCACGTGAATATAGGTATATTAGGAACAGATGGATCTTGTATTATAGGAGATAAACAACAATACAATTACTGTTTTATACCTATACCTTTATCCCTTTCTGATATCATTTCATTATATATTCGTAGCTATCCTCCGTGATATTTTTAAATATACAAATTACTAAAAATTATTAATTTAAGAAATTGTAATTAATACACAATATCTACATCAACAAAATCGCTTATAAATTTGATTTTACTAAAAAAAAAGCAATTATATCATTTTCGATCATAATTTTCGAAAAGAATAAAAATATAGCTTCTCTTTCAAAAGTAAAAGAATATCAGAAAAAAGTTGAATCGATTTTATATTCAATTATAACAATTAAAGCCGATATAGTTTTTCCTTCCTCTAAATTAAACGAATATAGCATTAACCTTTTAAAAGAATATTATAAAGCTACGGATTATTGTATTATATTCCTATACAAATCGCGATACTTTTCTATCTGCTATAGAAAGATAGATATTTTATAAATAATAACTTTTTCAAATGCTTCTTTTGTAAATAATATAATCATATAGAGATTTTTTTAAAGCTATATGATTATATTATGTAATAGCCCTATTATATGAAAAGCTACAAAGCAAGATATAATTATTATTTCAATTATAAAGGCAAAACTTTTAAGTATAGAAAGATTAACCAAAAAAGCAATGGCAATATTGAAGCTTTTAAAAGAGATTAAAGTATTAATGGAAAAGCTTGTTAATATTTTTTGCAATAATATTTAAACGATCCGATTGATAGTTAATAAAAATAAAAAGATCTTTATTAAATTTAAATATATAGATATTCAGAATATATGGCTTTGTTAAGAATATACTAAAAAGCGATTTCTGATTATGTATTTATTCATTACTAATATACCGGCAGATGGTTTTATTAAGAATTTTATTTAGCAAAAATTTGAATATTTTGTTAAATTGATTAATATACAAAATATTAAAGATTGAATTACAAAAATAAACGAATAATCAGTAATCGTATAGTATTTTGATCACAACCAATATGATCAACCAAAAATTATTAATATTATAATACTTCTTCAATTTTTACAACTATAATCTCTATTCCCCTCCCTTCCCCAAAAAAGCTCATCGATGAATAACCTTTTTATCATTATTATTATTCATTTTCCTTTCCTTTCTTTTCCTTTTTATCTTTGTTATTATAAAGTAATTCTTCGAAATATATTCGTTTTTAAAGGAATCTACTTCCAATGCAAATCTATTCTATAATAACTCCGAAACTTTTGTTTAAGAATCGATGTATTTTAGGACATTTCGAAAAACGATTTAAAAACATTTTATTTTTTATATTTATATAGTTAACGATTGCAGTATATATAAAAAAGAAAATGTTATATTATACTTTTTTATTATTTTTGGTTTTCGTGGTTAAAAAATCATTCGTTATAATGTATAAATGTATTGGTAAAGGTTGATATATATATATAAAGTATTGATAATATTAAGCTTTTTAAAAATCTATGTTTTTATAGTAAATCTTATCTTTTTGTTTAACAATTAACGATTTTATATATTGTATATATGGATAAGGATTTTTTAGCTTTTTCAATTAAATCTTTTTAATTGAAATGCGGGGGGTTGGAGTAGAAAAAGCCGATTTTTTAGATTTTTGTAAAGAATCTTTATTTTTATCCTTACTTTAATCCTTATTATTTTTGTTATGAGTAGCTTGAAAAGTTCGGAAGGGGAGAAAGTCAAAGAAAGCGAGAAAAAGGAAGCGAATAAAAAGGGAAGCGAGAAAAAGGGAACAAGGAGGGGAACTACAAAAGAAATCAAAAAAAAAAAAAAGGAGAAAAAGGAGGAATAGGAGGAGTAAAAAAAATAAAGGAAACAAAAAGAGAAAAAGGGGGCATAATATAGCAATAGGAAAGGGCGAGTATTGTTTAAATATAGGAAAGGTTTTTGGTTTGGTTGTTGTGGCTATGGCGAGATATATTGATGATGATATTGTTGTTAATGTTGTTGTTAATGGTATTATTGGTATTGTTGATGCTATTGCTGGTGTTGCTGAGTCTTTAAGGAATTAAAGGATTGAGGGATCAAAGCTATTATTATATACCTATGCGATAGGAATTACAATAAAACAACAATATACTACAAAACAAACAAATACAATAAATATACAAAGAATATCTTTAATCATAATTGTTACCGCCTATAAAATCAACAATCCAGACATTGTGGAATAATATAGAATATCAATTTTATACAACTATTTATAAAGGAAATTATTTTTATGATATTAGATTATTTTTTGTTTGTTTGTTTATATTAACAATAAAATTACCACGCGAATAGCGCGTAGTTGTAAATTCACTCATTTTTATTTTCTTTTATAATCAAATTATATACTGTGTATATGATCTGGGGGGTGTATTATACTAAGAACATAAAGTATATAATAATCATGTATTTGTAGAATACTATAATCCTATATAAACCTTGGATTTTCCGGGAGTAAGTGTATAAGTATTTTATTTATTTTTCGATTAACTAGAGTTAAAAAGCTTTGAAATGCCACGAACTTAGTATACTACTAATTGAACAAATTTCCAAGGTTAATATAAACGCTTTATGCGTTATTATATTAATGTAGTATTAAATCTTCTTAATTAGTATACTAATCTTTTTTAAAATTATCTAGATTTATAACTACTAGTATATTATAATATCAAAGATTGTTATATTGTAGATCTATGATATCATAGATTATTATACTATAGATCCTTAAAATCTCAGAATCAGATGATGATCATATGGAATCACGTGAATATAGGTATATTAGGAACGGAGGGATCTTGTATTATAGGAGACAGATAACATTACAATCACTATCTTATACCTATACCATAATCCTTTCGTGATATCAACATAACCATATATTCGTAGCTATCCTCCGTGATAACTAATCTAATGAAGAATTCATATTGAACGATTGATTTGTTTACTTTTATTTTATATTGTATAAGATATAATCGATATAGTTTTAGATAAGCTTTATTTGCTATACAAAAGTGATCAGCAATCCAATTAATAAAAGTTTTTTAGAATTCTTTTCAAAGTATTATTCCAATATATTATTGATATTGATAATTAAGGATCCATATTGTAATATATATATTAATTTTAGCTTTCACAAATTGTTTTTGATTTGTTGAGTTAAAAGATTATCTCTACCTTTCGATATCGTACAATATATTATTGAGTATAGGAAATATAGTATTGCAATGTTATAATGGATTGCAATTGATTTAAGTTTTATAAGATCGACGATGTAGCTTTTTTGTACAAGTCGATTAATCGAAATGTATAATGAACGCAAATAAAACTTTTTAAAGCATTTATACAAATTATAATTAATATATACTTATACAATATTCGTTTAAACTTTAAATCAAAATCTGTTTGCAAATATTGATTTATAGTACAATTTCTAAAGATAATACAAAATATCTTTTAATAGCACTTTATATAAAAGTATTGTATATATTAAATAGATATTCTTCGTTCGTTTTTCGATTTTATTTCTTCTAAGTATTATACTTAGTTATTTTGTAATTGAAGTATAGTTTCAATTATTGATCAATATTAGGTTTATATTGTAAGCCTATGTTTATATTAAACATAAAATGTATAATATAAAAAGTATTGTATTGAATTAAGATATATCTATCCTTTTTCCTTTGTACAAAAGAAAAAAAGTATATTTAATTATCACGGAGGATAGCTACGAATATATAATGAAGTGATATCAGAAAGGGATAAAGGTATAGGTATAAAACAATGATTGTATTGTTGTCCGTTCTTTATAATACAAGATCCATCCGTTCCTAATATACTTATATTCACGTGATTCCACATAATCATCATCTGACTTTGAGATCTTAAGGATCTATAGTATGATGATTTATGATATTATAGATCTACAGTATAATAATCTTTAATATCATAATATACTGATAGTTATAAGTCTAGATGATTCTAAAAGAGATTAGTATATTAATTGAGAAGATCCAATACTATATTAGTATAATAACGTATAAAGCGTTTATATTAACCTTGAAAAACTTGTTTAATTAATAGTATGCTAAGCTTTTAGCGTTTCGAAGCTTTTTAGCTTCGATTGATCGAAAAGTGGGTAGGGTGTTTATGCGTTTACTTTTGAAAGATCCGAGGCCCACATAGGATTACAATGTTTTACAAATATATAATTATTATATGCTTTATGCTTTTAGCGTAATACACCCCCTAGATTATATACACAGTATATGATTTGACTACAAAGCAAACAAAATAAATGAATCTACAATTACGCGTTATTTGTGTAATTCTTTGTTGATGTAAACAAACAAACGGAAACTAATCTAATGATGTATATGCAATTTCCTTATAAGTAATTATATAAATGAGTAATTCCATATGATTCCATAAATACTTAAATCGCCGATTCTATAAACGGTGACGATTATGGTTAAGGGTATTTATTATATGTTTGTTATGTTTAATCGTTTTGTAATGTATTATTGTTTTGTTGTGATTTCTATCACATGAGTATTTAATCGTAGCTTTAATCCTTTAATCCTTCGATTCTTCAAGCTATCAAAAACAGCAGCAACAACAATAACATCAACAATAACAATATCAACAATATCAATATCAATATGCTTCGCCGTGTTTGCTTTTCCCAAACCAGAAACCTTTCCTGTGTTTAGAAAGCTTTGATTGCTTTCCGCCATCGCGTTGCTTTTGTTCCTTTTGCTTTTGTTTTTGCTTTTTTTGCTTTTGTTTCTATTCCTCCGTTTTCTTTTTTTGCTTTTTTTACTACTTTTTTTGATTCCTTTGCTTTTTGTTCGCTCTCGGGACCCTTCAATTGTATTTTTGTTTCCTTTTCCCTTTATCTTTATTGTTGCTTTTTGCTTTTTTGTTTCTTTTTTTTCTACTTTTTCGATTCCTTTTTTTCTTGTCCCTTTCAAACCGGTTTTTTTGGCGAAGGTAACGATAAGGATAAGGATAAGAATCAAAATAAGGATAAGGATAAAGATTCTTTGTTTTGTTGGAAAGTAAATACTATGGTTACTTTAGCAATACATCATTTATATTTCATAAGATTTTGGTAAAAACCTTGGTTTTAACCTTATAAAGGTTGAACAAAGTAATGAATCGAACAATAAAGGATTTAAAATAGTATCTTCCATTCCTATTACTTTTTCCACAATAGCTTTTTGTATTCTTGCCAAAAAGACTTGGTTTAAAAAGCTAAGGAATTCTTATTTATATATATAATATATAAAATTATTGATTGTTGAGCAAAAAGATAAGATTTATTATAAAAACACGGATTCCCAAAGAGTTTGATGTTATCGATGCTTTATATATGTATATCGACTTTTGCCGGTATATTTGTATGCAATGGTAAATGATTTCTTAACCGCAAAAACTAATAACAACGAAAAGATATAATACCCTTTTTTTGCTTTATATTATAATCATTAACTATGTGATTATAAGAGGTGAAGCGTTTCCAAGCCATTTTTTGGAATATTTTGAAGTATATCGAGCTTCGAATAATTTCGAAGTTAGCACGGGATATATTTGCGCTAAAAGCGGATTCTTTTAGAAGCGAATATACTTCGGAGAACTACTTTGCGACAACAAAAATGAAAAAGGAAAAGGAAGGAAAGGAAGATGAGTAGTGGTAATGATGGAAAGGTTGCTCGAAAGTGAGCTTCCTTTGAAGTAAAAGTAAAAAGTAGGGATTGGAATAATGAAGTATAAAGGGAGTATTATAATAATATTAATTTTGTTCGAATATTATATGATTATCGATTATTCGATAACCTTTGTAATTCGATCCTTAGCGTTTTGCATATTGATTAGTTTAATAAAGTATTCAAACTTTTGTTTAATAAGATTTTTAATAAACCTATCTATTAGTATATTGGTTGTTAGTAAATATATGATCAAGAATCGCTTATTAGTGTATTCTTGACGAAGCCATATATTCTGAATATCTATATGCTTAAGTTTAATAAAGATTCTTTCATTTTCCCCAATTATCAATCGGATCGTTTAAGTATTGTTGCAAAAGATATTAATAAGCTTCTTTACTAATACTTTGATCTCTTTTAGAAACCGCAATATTATTATTGCTTTTTTAATCAATCTTTTTACATTTAAAAGTTTTGCTTTTGTAATCGAGGTAGTAATTGTATTTTGTTTTGTAGTTTTCTATACAATAGCACTACTATACAATATAATTATATAGCTTTAAAAGGATCTTCGAATAACCATATTATTTGCAAAAAAAGTATTTGAAAAGATTATTATTTAAAGTATATGATTATCTTTATAGCAAATAAAGAAGTACTAAGATCCGTATAAATATATAATATAATAATTTGCTGCTATAAAGTGATCCTTTGAAAGGTTAATACTATATTCATTTAGTTTGAAAGAAAAAAACATTAAATCAGCCCTAATTGTTATAGCCGAATATAAGATTGATTTAACTTTTTTTTGATATTCTTTTACTTTAAAAAGAAGAACTATATCTTTATTCTTCTCGAATATTATAATTAGAAATGGTATAGTTGCTTTTCCTTTTGTAAAACCAAACTTGCAAGCGATCTTATCGATATAAATGTTGTGTGTTAACTACAATTTCTTAAATTGTTGATTTCTAATGATTCGAATCCTTAGAAATTATTAAATATCGCCGAGATCTTTAAGCTTATATCTAGTTTTGATTTTATTAATTATTTGATTCTTTTAACGTTTATATCTTTTGTAATAGATCACCTAAATATCGTCAACAAAGAATAAAATGAATATATGGAAATTAAAAAATATAAAAATGTAAAGCTTTTCTTTGCATTTTACTATTTTTAGGTTGGTGAATATACTTGTGAACTCTTTATACCAAAATACAAAAGAATCTCTCAAACTATATAGCGTACAATCAAAAATGATGGATTTACTAAATACTTTATATTTATCTGGTATATGGTATATAACTGGATTCCCAATAGGATTTTGAAATGTATTAACAAAAGTATTCATAACGTTGTATTGCTTTATTTTAAAATCATTCTTTGTTATCGTTGTCATTATTATACAAAAAAACCGCGCGGCAAATGTAGTTGTATAAATCGATTCGATTATTATTGTATCTTAAAGATCTTTTTTGATCATTAATTATGATCTATAACGATCGATATAGCCGTTTTGATTATTCTTATAAGTAAATACCTATTGAAATAGAATAAGCTTTAATTTAGCCGATATTGTATTAATTTCTCGTTAAATGCCTCGATTTTATAATGCTTTAATCTTGTAATCATAATCCATTTTGAACCAATATCCAAATATATAAGTTCTAAGATTATGAAAAAACTTTGGTAGTGATAATACCGTTGATTTTAGTATTTGTAAAAGATCTGTAACTTTGAGTTGAATTAAAAGCGTGATTATCGATTTATATTTTATTACGGCAACTATTACGTTATATATAATAATAAATTTACTATTTTGTTCATTTAGTTTATCCTTTTGCTTATCAAGCCAAAAAGTGTCATGGAAATCATTTAATCGTTGAAATCCATTTTTGAATCTGTATGATTAAGCAATTATGGTACCAATAAAAATGTTAATCTTGTAATAACCATTTGCTTATTAACGCAAACGATTTGAGTATTTAATATAGTTTATTGTTTAATGTTTTGTATAATCGAGGACTATATCAACATCGTTAAACGTATCGAATTTAATATACTCCTTAGTATTGATATTAAGCCTAAAAATCTCTATCTGCAGAGTACATAGCCGTTTAATAGCTCTATTAAACATAAATAGCGAAAAAGATCTTTTAAATATATTCCTTTCTATAGAAAACAATATTGTATTTTCCTCTTTGTTATTGAGAATCAAATGATTATTCGATTTACCATCTTCAAGAATACTATTTAATATTGATGTTAATGGTTTTAATAAAGTCGTTGATTCTCTATAACCAAAATCTATACAAGCTTTCCATGAATTAATCATTTCGAGCGGGCTTTTATCCTCCGCTATAAATACAATCAACAAGGATTTTGGTTCGCTAGGAACCGGCGTTGACTCGTTGATTTTTATAACTATATCGGGATCTAATAAGGTGCCATACTTATTATTATAAATTAAAGTAAATAGCAAGGATTTTGTCACCAAATTCTTTTGATTTTTTTAATCTTTAATCACTCCCAAAATCGAAAACCTAAAGCGTTTTTTATGATTAAAACCAGAAGTACGTGTAATCTCAAATTCTTTTTGTACAGGTTCTTCGGTAAGTTCATTATCTACATTCTTTAAAATAGTGTTATCCAGCGATTTCATTTATTAAATATCCAGTTCAACAACCAAATCCTTAATCACTTAGATTGGTATAGCGTTAATAGTTTTACTACAAAAATCGTTTTTATAGATAAATCTTTTATCGAATCTAACATTTTGTATAATGATAACTTTATCGAATATAGGGATCCAGATACGGAAGATTGCTATAATAAGAATATATTCGACCAAATATCCAATATATATTTGCGGGTTAGTTTTATACTATTTTACCCTAATCCCAGCTTTTTTTTCTTTGTCCAAAGGGTACACGCAATAACTATACCTATATATCGCATTTTAGTTGGGACGAAGATCGTTAATAATCTTTTGTGATAACGACAATGAATACTACCTATAGTATTGCTTAAATCAAAAATTAATCATTTCGTTAAAGCATTTCCAACCCTTTGCCTTTAATAAACTAATGTTATATAGGTATATAGCAGCAAAAGCGACCTTTACCCATATCTTATTTAGCAATCCAATTGAAATGCGCATTTTAATCTATTTAATAATGATTTTTTGCTTTGCGCATTCCACTCTTCCGTTAGATTTATATGTAAGGGAAAAGGAAAGTTCAAGTTTTATATTTTCTTCGAAAATTCATTTTTTGAACGTAATATTACCTTTGATCCTTATTATAAATATATTATTGTTTTGTTTAATCATTACAATATAAAAACTATATTTGCGATAGATCTATATAACAAAGTTTTTCAAAACTTTAGAAACCTTGTTATACGTTTTTTGAATTAATATAAAGATAAAGATCTTTCTATTATATATATCCTTGATTATTAGCAATTATAATACTCTGTTATAAATACAAGGAAAATTGAACAAATCCTATTGAACCTTATAAAAAGGTTTAGGTAATTAATAATCACTAAATAAACATAAAACAATTTGTTTAGTATATATACATAAACAATCAACGTATTCCATTTGAATAATTCCTTTAATCCATACTTTTTTAACCATTCTAACTAAATATTCCAATGTTTTTTTTACTAAAATGCTTTGATCTTTTATATTACAAATCGCTTAATTCTAATCAAAGTTTTATTATTTTGCGTATTCGAAGGAAATGCTTGTTAATCTTTTGGTTTTCGATAAACACTATAATATTTATGTTCACAAAAAAATTAAATTCATCAGAATAATTGAAATAAACATTATATTCTAAAAAGATAAAGTTATATTTTCTAATATATTAAGCGATAATAATATTATTAACCCGATCGCTAATTCTAATAGTAACGTTAAATTCATTAAACCAAGCACCTTTGTTACAAAGTAAAGTTTTGGATACAAAATTAATATGAAAACTAGGAACAAGCGTAACATTAATTAACGTAAAATCCGCACCATTTAGCAAAATTCCTTTAATTACTTTTTTGTTACGATCAACCACTAGCAAGCTTAATGATTTTGCTTTAATATAATCCGAGATATCGTTAAAAACGTACTTTCCGCCTATTAAAAGGTTAGCGTCGTTAACAATATATATAGCATTATAATTATCCAACAAAGTACAATTTGCCAGCATATACATAAAAATGATCATTAGTGTAGCAAAAGCGTTAGTATACTCGTTCGGGTCGATAATGCAAAAAGCAATATTATAGAGATCCTTTTTTTGTAAAGATCTATAAAGTTGATTGGCTTAAGCACTATTGATCCAACCCTTTTTGGATAGAATGTTTTGAAGATTATTGAATCTTTTTTTTTTAATGTATTCATTAATCTCTTTAATTTGCTTTTCACTAATAATCTAAATGGGCTATTCAATGCATTTACCGGTAAAAGCTAATTTAACTATATAATATTTGTCTAGCTTATAACAATGGCTTGGACCGATTAGTTGATTTTCTTTACAAAAACAATGCTAAATAGCGTTATTGTTTTTCGATTATCGTTTTGATTCAAATGGTTGTTGAAATCCTGGTTCTTGAGTAACGAAGGATTCCTTTGGTAATGAATTATAATTTATTCGATCAATATAATCAATAAAAAGACTATTATATTATTCTAGAGTAATAGTATAGTATTCTTTTTTGTTTTCAGTGTTCAAAGTAATTAATTGTTACTTCAACCAATTTGAAGCTAATTTATTAAATGCTTCTAAGAATTGTTTATATCTACGAATTCCTTGAATCTCTAGAAAATTGTAAGCCGATGCTTTAGCGTAAAGTGATTCTTACTTTTTATATTATTTAATCAAATCAACCTGTTTATTACATGCATTATTCAAATGATCGATATATTTGGTTTGAATAATCCTTAAAATTATTGAATTAATAAAAGCAATTTTTATATGTAGATAAACAATGATTTGTTTTAGGGTATAATTTTGTATAATATTCTAAAAGATTTCCAAGGTATAGAATAAATCGATTATAGATATAATCCAATCGAATATATAGCGAAAGTTATTATGATTTTGATTGTATTTACTTTTCTGAGTTTTGTAGATCTTTTTCATAAGTAAGAAAGTTTTTGAAAAGTCCTTTAGTATAGCAAGAACAAGATCCGCAAAAAGCTTAGATTTAGATATTTCACTTATTTCGACGTTAGTATTAATGTATCGATTATAAGCTTCAAGTTCCATGGCATATTTATTATAACGTTTACAATTCTTTTTAAAAATTATAATATTTATAGAAAAAGTTTAAAGTGGATTAGTATTTAATTAATTACAAAATTGGTAATTGAGAAAGTTAAAGGTATCCAGATCGATATTATTCCAAATATGCTTAAAGCAATTAATGTTTTTGAATGATAAATACCAAAAGGATCAATCCGCTTAGTTATTGAAAGTGATATTTGATATAATAAAAAGGATAATTGTAGAGGATAAAAGTATAATAAAATATGATTAAGGATCAAAAGGAAAAAAGAAGTTGTATGATATCGATATTCGAATTGTAATTGTTGTAGAGATTTCGAGTATAAATCGGGTTCATAACTATTACAAAAGATAGCTACGAATATATAATAAAATGATATTAAAAAAGGATAAAGGTATAAATATAAAATAATAATTATATTGTTATCCGTTCTCTATAATATAAGATTCATTCGTTCTTAATATACTTATATTCATATGATTCCATATGATCATTATTTGACTTTGAAATTTTAAGGATCTATAGTATGATGATTTATAATATTATAGATTTACAATATAATAATCTTTGATATCATAATATACTGATAGTTATAGGTTTAGATGATCCTAAAAAAGACTAATATACTAATTGAGAAGATTCAATATTACATTAATATAATAACGCATAAAGCGTTTATACTAACCTTGGAAAACTTGCTCAATTAGTAGTATATCAAGCTTTTGGCGTTTCGAAGCTTTTTAGCTTTAATTGATCGAAAAGTGGGTAGGGTGCTTATACGTTTACTCCCGGAAGATCCAAAGCCTATGTGGAATCATAATGTTCTACAAACACATGATTATCACATGCCTCATACTCTTAGCGTGATATTAATTATAAAGGAAATTGTGCATTAACTCATTTTCTGCCCTTTTGCTCAAAATAGAAAAGGGGGTAAAAACTCTTCTAGTGTATAATAGATATTTTATATCTTCCTTACATATATCGTACAATATCTACGACATTGCTCGATATATATCAGGATCCTATTTACGTATTCCGACATAATTTGCTTTAGTTATAAAAGCAATTATCTTTATCAAACTTTATTACTTTTTTAAAGCATTTCTTTATATATTTAATTCATTTATTGATCTTCAAAACTGGTATATTCTATTATTCTTTTTATTATACTTTTGCAATCTCTTTTTTCATAGTTGAAATATGCTTTCTTTTCTTGATTTGAGTTTTAATATAATCTCAAGCGTATTCTATTGGGTTTAAATCGGGAGATTGAAGTGGTTATAGAACTCGAGCAATTTTACATAGGTTTAAATAGCGTTGAATATACTTCGATTTGTATAGTAGCGCATTATCCATAACTAATTGAATTTGAGGAGGATAAGTTCGAGTATTTCGTTGTTAATTCTTTTTCTTTTGTAGTTTATTTATTTAAGGCTTTAAAAAAGGTCCGATATAACTTTTACATATACGGAACCAATTTATTCCATTTTTCGATCGATCCCTTTGCTCAATCCAATGCTTTTTTAAATAATTTTCGAAAGTGATAGATTTTCTACGATATGCTTCAACGCGAATACGTTGTAGAAAAGTAGATTAGTAAAAGAATTGAAGAAAAAGGATCAAAATTGAAATAGTTACAAACGTTTTTCTTTTTTTCAATTTCGTCGAATTTTTGTTGTAATTTCTTTTTTTGTTTTTAACAATATCGATCCAATATTATTTTTGTTTTTAATAGTTCTTATAAAGTTTTTTTTAAGAAGATTTTGAATAGTTCTAAAGGTTCTCCGAATTTGATAGCTTTTGTAAATTCGTTTTTTTGATAGAATTGTTTTGTTATAAATTGTATTACGTTAGAATGATAATATTCGTTCGTAGAATACTATATTATAATATAACCATATTCAAACCTTATATTAGTTTGATCAATAAAAACGCAAATCTTTAAATCGAATTGGAAAAAGTAATTAACAAAATTAACATGCATTATACGGATTTTTGATATGATTTGAGGTTTTTCAACATCTCTTCTGTAATAAAGGCCATAATTGTATATTATTTGAGTAAAAGTATCAATAGATATAAACAACCCAAATTGCTTTATTTGTTGGATAATAATTTTGGTTTTAATATCTTTATTTTGCTTAACTAATTGCGCGATTTGGTATTTTTGACCTTCGTTCAATTTGCACAATTTGCCTTTTTTCGAAAAAGTATATTGAATATTTTTAAAATCCAATAAAGGTTTCTTTCAATGTTTTACTTTTTTCTTTATTTTTTATATAATTCTAAAGACTATAGACTTTATCAAGCTTAACTTATCCGCGATGCTATAATATAATGCATTAAAGTTATAAGCTACAATAATAACATAGTGTTGTTCGAAAGTGTATTCGTTTTTTGCAGTTTTTTTTTGAATAAGCGTTTTGTTTTTCGATTAGCGATGCTTACAAGCCATTTTGGAAAGTATAGAATCAAATAATTGTTAAATTATTATATTATAAATATATATTGTTTTCATTAAAATCATGCGTTTTGAGGTTATTGATGATTTTGGTGGTGCATCGCTTATCATTTAGCCGAGTATAGCGTGACAATAAGGATATCCCGCATCACGTTTGAGGTGACGCTGTCTGCTTGGATCACAAGCGAAAATCATGAAATTTGTAGCGCCGGAGAATATGGCGATTAGTCAAACTAGTAGCGTACTATCATTCGTCTAATCGAATATCCTCCCCCCTATTTCTCGTCAATACGCGTACATGGAACGATAGTGCCATCAGCAATGATTCCCACATTTTCATATCACCGACCAGAGATGGAGAAGCCAGATTACGCACGATGCTTTTCAGCAAAGATCTAGCTTGGATTTATTTATGCTGGTTATACATGAGATGGCGGTTTGCATACACGTACTAAATTACAATTCTACAAGCGCAAACCGCACATAGGATTCTGGTCAGATATAGACTTTCTAGGCTGTGGATCTGGTGGAGGGACGATGCTCAACGTTCTAGCTGTATATAACCTTGATGCTGGTGGGAATTCATTGGCTGGCGGGGTGGATGATCGGAGAGGGAGGAGCAATGATGAATAACTACCACACTATGATTGCCGATTGTAGGGCAGTCGGTGGTCATAACGGCGGGAAGTTCTTGTCAGGATCATTTCAGGAGGTTGGTATTGAGTATTGAGACGAGACGAGGGATAGAATCATCTTGGAACATGCTTGATCCTTTTAATTTCAGCCTGATGGAATCTTCCATCAATCATTCCCATCCGAAAAACACACGATATGTGGTTATGCGCTGAAGACGGGACTCAGGGCATTGGAGAGTGGAAACTTGTTCGCGGGGTAATTATGGAGTTGGTATCGGATTTGCAGGATTCACGGTCGGATATGCGTGCTGCTGCCATGGCGGTGCAGATGAATCCGTGGTTCGTTGCTCCTGGTTGGGGAACACTTTTCGATCGTTTGTGTGTGAATTTGATTGGGTGGCTCACTCCCCATGGAAGCCAGTCAAGGTTGAAATGGAACAGAGCAGAACAGATATGATACATAGGTTAGAACGGGACTATTGAGGTTGAATCCTGGTTTGGCTTTGGTATGTATGCATGTATGTATGTACCTAATATATCAATATCTGCTCTCTCCATCATCAATGTATTCTATATAATAGTAGAGACGAAGTTCCCCGATTACCAACAATAAAAACAATTTACAATAGAAAAATATTTATTAACAAAAATCCTAATGAACAACAATGTTAATTAATTTGACTCGCTGATAATTGTTAACGTAGAGTGGAAAACCTAAACGATTCCTACTCTTCAAATCTCGATTTGATTATTATTCTAGAAGTATTTGAGATACTCGGACGAAGAAACAAGGTACTCGGACGAAGAAACAAGGGTTCGATATACTTTTCAATATGAGTGAGGGCCGCCAATAAAAACAGAGAAGAAGAAAGGGCATTGGGGGTCCAAATCACCTTACCACCACGTACCGCCTTGCAAGTCATCTATAGCATCTACTCGTGCACAGTCAAGACCAGTATTGAGTATATACAAACGCAGCAAACGACTTCAAGTCCAGAACGAAGTTTCCCGACCATAATGAGTAGCTGGAGGTTCTCTTCTCAACCTCTTAATTTCATGGAGGTCAGGTGAGAAATTAGCCACTGGGCCTACAAACGTCTCCAATTTCCCTTCTTCCTAAATCGCCCCCATAGACACTGCCCTGGCTAAGCAAGAAGCGGGCTGCATATCGTTGACCAAGATCTTAACCTCTACTAACCCACGCGGCCATGAAGAAGGCACTTGGTTGCATCTACGAGATGGGAGTAGGTTGAACAAAGATGATTTCAAAATGGCGCCGCTACTTCACGTAATGTGGAATGTGATTGATGCGGTTGCTATTGATGACGCCAGGTTCGCTTGTTCAGGGGCATCTATCAGTGCCACATAAACATTGAGTTTTCTGACATTGACATCGAGGATCTTCGGCACGCTTTGATGGAGTGCGCAGCACGAACGTATGTTGTCGCTCAAGTCTAGCAGGTCTCAACGTCACTCCTCATCTCACACGTTAATATTCAAGGGATGGACCATCGAAACCTGGGATCTTTCTCGGGTCGACCACAAGTGCAGTCCCAACTTCCACCGCAGCTTGGCTGGATCCGAACTGTAGGTGGAGCAGAGCGTAGAACTCGTCCGTGGAACATCTGATGTGCGACAACATAGATTCCGCAGCGTGGCCTCCGGGCTACCGCAGGATTTTGATCTTCAGATATATTGTATCACGGGGCCATGAAGGGATAGGGTTTCGCGGTGACTCATCGAGAGGACCTGCAAGGCTGCGGAAGACTCAGCTAATAGCCTTTTGCTGATATCGTTTGGCCGGTGCACTGGTGCATGAACTTAGAGCGGCCCTATGCTGTAACCTTGTTCACAGCTTGACGATAGTGGATAACGACATACAGGAAGAAAAGCAGCAAAGACGAGGTTACCCCACATTCTCTCACGCAACAAATTAGCCGCCAAGACTTTTCGGCCGTCACCAGAGCTGAGTACAGTAGTGTAGAGAAAAGCTTTTTCCCTGGCGTTTCTCTAGCGAGACATGGCGCTCATGACCATGTACTCCGTAGAGAAGGATGAAGAGACTCATCACGCTTGTGGCAAATGGGAAACTCAAGAGGCTTTGTAAAGTTAAACCAGCAATCCACCAAGCACCAACCCATCAACACCCAAGGTTCTTGGCCTCGTGCATGTCACTCGCGTCAAGATGAAAGCAAAGCCGGATCGATAACCATGAGGACACAAGTACCCCAGAAAGTTCCGCGCGAGTCAGCATGGAGCAGCTTTGTCACACCCGCCTCATGATATACAGCAGCCACAGATTTCTAATCCGTCTGCCGAAAAGGATCGGAGAAATAATGATGGGTGATGGCCGAGGGACAACAGCGGATAGCATCATCTTAGCATGAAACGTCATACTTCCACGCAACCTTAATCTGCACGAAGACAAAATCGCCTGGATGGATGTGAATCAGTGATTTGTCGGGCAGAGAACCAATGGATGGAAGATGAGCTGACATCAAGTGCTCAGGTGTGGAGCCACCATCTCTGGTCTTGTCGTGGCCGTTCCCACCCAGGTTGATACAGTTTTACAGTAGCAGCGCTGTAGGGGCCATTAATGCCTTTCACCTCGATCGATTTCATATTGATATTAATGGGCCAAATGCAAGAGGGCGGCTATAGGTGTCATGACTGTATGTGTTGTCCCGATGGTCAAGATGAAATAATAATATCATAAATGGGAGGGATGAGAGGGTTGGAAGGTTTGATTTGTTCATCTTCCCGCCACAGCCGATGTCATACTCATTCATACTCACACCAAAACCTACCAGACAAGACTCCAGACTCAAGATTCAAGATTCAAGATTCAAAGCCTGGTGAACTCAAGGACTCTAAAGTGCAAGCTCAAGGCATGAGGTTACATACCTAGTCCTCTAATGTTTCAAACCTCTAAACCTCTAAACCTCTAAACCCCTAAACCCCTAATCCCCCAATCCCCCAACCCTAACCCTAACCCTCTAAACCCTCTATTCTCCTCATCTCCTCATCCTCCCTCCCACCATACAGCCCAAGCTAATCTGCGAACTCCTCCCACGTCCAGAACTGGGGTAAGGACAAAAGCACAGACACCGACACAGCGACAAGCCGGCCAACAGAATTCACAGAACACCTCATTAGTGGTGGAATGACCAAATGACAAATGCAGGTTTATTTTAGGGCGCAAGGGAAAAAATGGAAAAATGGAAAAAAGATCAAAAAGAGAGAAATGTTTAAGGTTCTTGGTTGGAGTAGTCAGTAGAGTAATATCAGTTTAGTATGTGCATTATTGTGCTGCTTGTAAGCTTACTTGGACCCTTTGAGTATATTGTCGCCCTTTAGCTACATGAACTAGAGTACTTTGGACGAAGTCTAGAGAGGTTTATGCCAGTTGGGAGTATATCATGTGCATTGTCCATCGTATCATTTGTGGGAAAAAGAAGATTATGTTGGATTATTTTCGATTGGTCATTCTTGAGGATATTATGTGGTTGTTGTTGTTGTTGTTATTGTTGTCGTTGTTGTTGAGATGGTCACATACAATACTCGAATGAAATTGTGACAAGTGGATGAAGGGGAAGGGGAAGGGTGTGTGTGTGTTTTTCTTTTCAGGGTTTGAATCATCGAGCTGTTTGGGTTTCAGATTTCGATTGAACATGGTACGAGTACTCGATACAAAGCAGGTAGAGAGAGGCTCTCGACTCGACTCCCTCGGCTCTCGAGAGTGGTGGGAGGTCCAACCGTCCAACAGGTCAGGTCAGGGCTTGAGGTAAAACTCGGTTGATTGTTGGCGTGCTACTCTTGTACTTCTTCTGCGCCTCGGTTTGGTCGCCTTGTTTAGATGTACCGTAGAACCATATCATCGTAGTCGAGTACGAGGACAATGGAGAAGATGGAGAAGACGGAGAAGACGGAGAAGACGTGTGGTTTATCTATCACGATTGACGATCGGATGTGAAATGAGAGCATCACGTCGAGTCCAATGAAATGGGTGATGCTGGCGAAGGAGATATCATTGATAGACTGAGAGGAGCGGTGAAGGGGTGGCGATGAAGGTGACGATGAAGGTGAGGGTGAAGGTGAAGGTGAAGGGGTGAAGCAGGCGAATGGCTCGAGCATCTTTACCATTTAGGTATTGTAGTCGGGTAGAGATTAGAGATTAGAGGGTAGAGGTCAGGGGGTATTGTATATGCCGTTCGTACTATGGTTATCATAGATAATTAGTCAATTTGGAGGCTGAATGAGGAATAAATATAAATGTTATTTAAGTGGTTCGAGATACCTTACAGATAGACTCTACCCGAGTAATACTGTGTGACATTCAACCGATCAAGGATAATATAGAGCGATGACCGAGATACCCCTTCTTTGACTTTCTCTACTTTGTACTTACGCTACGGCCCACTTTCCCTGA
Source organism: Monilinia aucupariae (assembly GCA_002162555.1). Classification (NCBI taxonomy): domain Eukaryota; kingdom Fungi; phylum Ascomycota; class Leotiomycetes; order Helotiales; family Sclerotiniaceae; genus Monilinia; species Monilinia aucupariae. The sequence continues at coordinate 107,683 of NGKF01000008.1, forward strand.
CCCTTCCTTTCCACCTTGACGCTCAAGTTAAAGTGGGGTGGTGGGCTCGCGATTGGATATGTTTGTTTGCGGGTGGGGCATGGTGGATGCATCGATTGCTTGGGCGTGGATATATGGGTGGGGCATGGTGGATGCATCGATTGCTTGGGCGTGGATATATGGATGGGGCCGTACCGAATGGATCCATCCAATGATATGACTAAGGGGGTAATCCCAAACTTGTACCATTTGACACTGGACACTTGACACTGGACACTGGACACTGACTGGACAGACGCTTGACTGTTCAAGAAGAATCATGATAATGATTCTCCTTCTTCTTTCCTTTCCTTTCCTTTCCTTTCTTCTCTCCGAGAGAGGGGGAGGGAGGGAAGGAAAGAAAGAAAGAAAGACCATACATACTCGAGTACAAACATCATATATGGATCATGGATAAAGTCATACATGGACCATCCACAGACCATCCATCATATACATCATACATTCTCCATACTTCAATCAAACCTTCCAACTTATCATCCTCATCACGGGATCCATGAATAAACTGTGAACAATTCGATCCTAACCACATTGGATCTGACACGTCTTCCCTTGAACTTGACCTCCACTCCTGTCTGGCGCCACATGCTCTTTACTCTGCATAGTCTGGCACAGAGAGGTGGAAGGGGAAGAGGAAAAGTCAAATAATCAAAATAAAAATAAATATTAAAATAAAAATATAAATATAAATAAAAAGGAAAAAGGAAAAGGATTAAAACTTCCCTTCTCCCCCTCCCCCATTCACAATCTATTCCTTTTTCCCCCCTTTCATAACCCAACTCATCAATCTACTGCCCTTCCCTTCCCGTATTCTTATCAAGAATTTAACTTTACTTAATATCCATTCACCAACCCCTTCATTTTTCCATCATATTATTCAATTCAATATCTTGATTACCATCCCATCTCATCTCCTCTCCTCACATCATATCCCTTCTCTTATAGACATCCTTCTCAACATCATGACTATTCAACCCAGCCAGAAAGTTGGCCGATAATCAAAGAATCACAACCAAGATAGAGAGACACCTACTATCAGGCATACCCACCCACCCACCTCACTTATCACTTGTACCGAACGATAAATCAAACCAAAAAAAATCATCCCCCTCATCACGATACAACTACTGCATCGACCTCTTCATCATCAATACCTTCAACGCCCAAAATGTCGTTGAACGGCAGTCGTTCCGTTCTTAATCGATGGAAGAAGAATCGTACCCAATCAGGTATTTCTACCAATTCGGCACCACCTGAAACAAATGGTACCACGACAGCAAGACCACGCACGTCAGGTGCTGGGCTCAATTCATGGACGGAATATACTCCGAGCTCAGAAGAACCATTGCAAAAGGCGGTGGAAGAAGCGGTCCTGAATGTTCTCAATAGCGAAATCTTCAGAAACATCATTGCATCTCAGATTGATCCCGTGAGTGCTGCTCTTTCTCGGCAGCAAGAAAAGTTGAATGCTCTGAAGGCTTCCACCTTGAATCTCGAGTCGTCCTTCAGTGTGGCAAACATCAAAGCGACCTTGGATCCAGCCCTCAAACCCATCAGCCAATTGATTGATGATGTTCCCGACACCGAGGACGAGATTGAATCTCTGGTGGAAGGGCAAAAGAAGATCCTAGAGATTTTGAAAGCCTTGGATGAGCGCGTGACGGGGATGGATACGAAGTTTGACGAGTTTCAGGAGAAGATAGCGAGCCTTGATGGAGAGATTGTGAACGCGGACTTGAGATCAGCCATCCGCTTCGGAGAGCTCTCCAATGAATTGCAGGACCGCAACAAGATGCTCGGGGAAAGACTGTGGTCGGTGGAAGGAGATTTGGGTAAGAAGATTGACGGTAGTAACCGGAAATTGGTTGGCCTGGTTGAGGACTTGGGCAAGTCCAGTCGAAATGTCATCAACAAGGTGTCTTCTATGGAATTTGACTCATCATCCTCGAACTCTAGCAAGCTCGATGAGGTGCTGAATGAAAACTTCCAGATGGTTGATAGGATGGAGAGCCTGAAGAAGAGCGTGACGAAGTTGGAAGAATCTCAGAAGAATATCCAGAGCACCGAAAAAGGATTGGCTCGCAATATTCAAGAGGTCCGTGATATTGTCTCCTCTCTCAACACATCATCACTGGAACACCACTCCAAGAGATTGGATGACATTGAGAGAAGCATAATTACGGTTCGAAAGGAATTGGAAGGTCAGGGACACTTGGCATCCATCGACTCGAAATTACTATCTACCAACACATCTCGTCTCAGCAACATCATCGAGCAGGTCACCAAGATCACGGAGGTTGTCGAAGCCGTTAATGAGCATGTCACAGCTAATGACCATTCTATCCACATCTCGAACTCGGACAAACTGGAGACTCTCTCTTCCACAGCGACCACCGTAAAAGATACCATCGACCGAGTCGAGCAACACGTGAAGACGTTGAACACATCTCAATTCGATGCTCACAGGGACAAGCTCACCATGATCGCATCTATGATGACGAGTTTCGCGGAATCAATGGCCGGTATTCAAGAAGGTGTCTCTAAAACAACCTTGGCTCTCCTCCCAAGCAATGAAGTACCCAGATTTGATGACTTGGCCAGTCGACTGTCGGACATGCGAGCTGAATTTGACGCAAGACTTGAGGCTCAGAGCAACTCTCTCGATGACATTCACAAACAGACGGTGTTGCCAATAGATACCAAGAAATTGGACGATATTGCCACTGTACTCAACGGCTTCCAACCCGCATCTCATAATGATTCTTTATCAACCATCTTGGAATCTCACACTGCCAAGCTTGATACTATTTCTCACAACCTATCATCTCTCCATTCCGGTACCGAGACGACTCTCAAGACCATCACCATCAGTCTCGAGACCATCGATCAGCACGTTGAGAATGGAACGGCGACTGGACGTGAAAGCGTCCAAGACCTTGCAGCCTTAAGACACATCGTTGATGCGATTAAGGACGGAAGCAGGGACAATGAGATCATCGAAGCGATCAAGAATCTGGATACTTCTCTAACTGCGTCAAGTTCGGATGTCAAGGGTGGAGTGATGGAAGCGCTAGAGGCTATCAAGAATGTCGCTGGTTCCAACGCTCAATCACTTGGGGCTGTTCATACCGACGTCTTGGAGATTAAGGATGCCACCATTGAGAAGTCATTAGGTGAAATCCTCGCCATTAGACAGCTTCTCAAGGACAACACAACCTCTCTCGCCACCGCTTATAATGAAATCCTTTCGGTCGACACAAGGATCAAGAGCAGTGAAGAGACCTTTACTGCGGCGATACAAAACCTTCATTCAGCAATCGATAACAACATCCATGACCATAAGTCTGCTCTCGTTACCTCAATCAGTGATATCGCCGCTGGATTGGAGACTGAAATGAAGAACCTCAGCTCAACCTTGACGACCACGACGAGTGAGTTGAAGTCGGATATCAAGAGTATTGATTTCGGTCCAACCAACACATCTCTCGATGCACTGAGCCGAGATGTCCAATCCACCTATCAAACCTCCGTGGAAACGGCCGGAAATCTGGCTGCCCTTCCGGAAGCATTTACTAACATCAGGTCACATGTATCATCCGAGAACGTCTCAATGAACACGTCGATTGAATCCATCTCAAAGTTTGTAGCATCGATCGATGAGGCACTCAAGGAGACTGGGAGAGACGTTCAAGGTAATACTGAGTTGTTGACAAACATCAAGTCAAGTGTTGCTACAAGTTCCAATGACATTAGATCCCTTCTAGATAAGCAGGTTCCCCTGATTCGCCAGGATATCCAGGCCATCGATCTCAGTGAACTAGAGTCCGCTGTCACCAAGAATCAAGCGTCGGTTGATTCTATTGAGAAGGCCATTCCTCAGATAATACAAATCGCCAATGACCATGCATCGGCCTTGTCCCAACTGGACTACAAGATGAAGTACCTGATTGGAGGAGATATTGCCAAGATTGGAAAAGCAATTGAGGCCGTGGACCAAGCCCTGTCAAAGGCCGCTCTGGAGACCATAAGCGCCGTGGAAGGCAACGCAGCGAGGCTTTCAAATATCCGTGAGACAGTCTTAGATACTTATTCTACCGTGGATACATTGACCCGTACTGACATTCCTGGTATCAGCTATTCCCTCTCGAGCCTCCAGGCATACCAAAGACAGTCCAGTTCTCATGCCCTGGAAAAATTGCAGAACCATGACAGCGCCTCTGGATCCATCCGTGACTCCATTGAACATATCTCTGCAAAAATAAGCGATAATACCTATCTCCTCTCAAACATCAAGAACGACTTGATTTCATCGGCTGAAATAAATTCTTCAACGATCCAATCCTTATCTTCGACCATCCTCGACCTCGATTCTGCCATCGCGCAAACCACCACCGCCGTACGCGTTAACGGGGCAGCTCTCGCCCGAATCGATAAAGATGTACTCGAAACTGGTGCACAAGTGAAATCCGTGGTTTTTGAAGGGAACAAGCGACTTACCAAGGAACTCGACAGAGCAGTCTCACAACTCGACGAATTGTCTCACGATAACGGTACACGAATCCGTGGAATCTCTGATTTTGCCGTTCCCAAGATTGAAAGTGAGATGAAAGGCATCCATAGCACTCTTGAAAGGTTAACGCACAACAACGTTGATGGACTAAGACGAACTCGCGATGCTCTGGCCGTCATTGGCACCAAGATCGCGGGAACATCGAGGAAATTTGATGATTTGGTTGATGCTGTTCATTCGAGTGATGATCTCGATCATTCATCTCCTAGCAAAGCTTTGGGAGGCAACGGAAAGGTCCCTGGCGCGCATCGGATTCTTGGGACGAGGAGGAGTAGGGGTGGGAGCAATGCGAGTAGCACCAAGGATGGTCCTTCTTTGAGCGATTTGAGACTGCAGGCTTTTACACAAGGGCATTCAAGCTTGTCATGATGATTTTGGGAGGATTTCTTTTGTTTAGTGGAAAAAAAAATTCGTTGAAAGATTCTTTTGCTGCTTTTTTCTTTCTTGTTTCGTTGGTTCTTCATGATATGAGATGATGGCATGACCGAGAGCATGAAGGTGCTGTTTCGCATTTGGGAGGTGTATGGATTGGGCATGATTTTAGATTTTGATCTTCTGGGATGGGTTTAATGATACGAGCATATGAATGGAACGACAGCGGGGTTAATGATGAACTAAAGGCTCAGAGTGTTGAGAGTTGGATGCATTTTATTTTTATTTTTGACCATATACCACTTGATCATAGCATATTAAATTGTTTTACCCGGTAGCTCTAGACTCTAGTCTCAAGTTCCTTTACGTATGATGAATAACCATGGTCGGTTGCTGTGACATTGCAGCTACATGACGATGAGCACTTGGGAGGCACTCTTTCCTGGCTAACTAACCCCTTTCCTGAGATACGAGGAGGCATGAAGGAAAATTCGTTAACTCTAACGGTTTCCAATGGTCAATCGACAGATCTGATGAGAATGAATAGCTAGCTCATTGGGAGAGATGCAGATGGAAAAAAAGCATAACATGATGCATATGCAAGCAAAAACAAAACAGTACGACATAAAGCCACAGAGTAAAAAACACGGCGTTACGACATGGATGTTCTGCATGCAAGATGAGGTTATTCCTGGGAAGAACTCATGATTGTTTGCCCTTAACATGCGTGACGGGCAAACTAACGAGGTGTTGGACGCGAGGAAACTAGCGCAAGGCTGCAACCCCGCAAAAACTATCCACAGCCTTCTTCCCCCCCTCGACATTAAAACTGTAAGGTTCATCCAACTCTATGAATCATCTCCGCCCATTCTACAGACTCACGATCTCCTTTCCAAGATCAAGAGTCCCATTGACAACAGCCCACCGTCGCAGATTTACCATGTCTACCACCACTAACGGTGTGCTCCAAGCTGGGGGAGCAAATAAGCCCCGCTATGTAGATGTACATTATCCCGTCCTCCAAAGCTCTAGCAGGATTCCATCTCGAACACAAAGAACTGATTAATTCTCTTCACAGTAGATTGGCATCAACCTCACCGACCCCGTCTACTCTGGCATCTACTACGATACGCAACGGCATCCAGCCGATCTCACTTCTGTCATCTCTCGAGCCGTCGCTGCTGGGTGTGAAAAGCTCATCGTGACTGGATCCGACCTGGCCGAGTCTCGAAAGGCCGTCGAATTATCCAAGGAACATGGTCGGTATCCCACCACCCGAACCACAGGGTTGCGATGAGAAATGAGAAACGAGGAAAGGAGAATGGAGAAAGGAGCAAAAAGCTAATTTCACATAGCCGGGGTCCTCTTTGCAACGGTCGGAGTGCACCCTTGTTCCTGTCTCCAATTTACCCAAGCCCCAAATAATCCCGAGACGTACCTGCGTGAACTCGAGGCGCTAGCGTTGGAAGCAAAGGATACGAATCACTGCGTAGCATTTGGCGAGATTGGCCTCGACTACGATCGTCTTACGCTCTGCCCAAAAGATGCCCAGTTGGAGTACTTTGAAAAACAGCTCGACATCGCAACTCGCCTGCACCTCCCACTCTTCCTCCATTCACGCGCGGCTCATGAAGATTTCGTACGGATTTTGAAGGCGAGATTGGGGGAGTTACCGAAGAGAGGGGTTGTGCATAGTTTTACGGGGACGAGGGAGGAAATGGAGGAGCTGGTTGGTTTGGGCTTTGATATTGGCGTGAATGGATGTTCGTTGAAGACGGAGGAGAATTTGGATGTCGTGAAGGCGATACCTATGGAGAGGCTCCAGATTGAGACGGATGGGCCGTGGTGTGAGATACGGCCGAGTCATGCAAGTTCGAAATGGCTGAAGGGATTTGAGGAGGGGAAGGAAGGGGAAGGCATGACTGAGGGTGAGAGATCTATCGATGGTGGCAAGGGGTGGAAGAGTGTGAAGAAGGAGAGATGGGTCGAGGGGGCCATGGTGAAGGGGAGAAATGAACCGTGCATGATTGGACGAGTGGCGTGGGTTGTTGCGGGGGTCAAAGGTGTGAGTGTGAAAGAATTGAGGGAGGTGGCATGGGAAAATAGTTGCAGGATGTTCGATTTGGGAGTATAAGAGCTACATGCTTTGCTCGGAGTATAGTTGCGTACATACTAGATGACTAGAATTTAGACTCGACTTGAGACCAGGATGGTTTCTCCCCATGGATCCTTTGGGGAACTGAAGTCCATACCCCCACATGTTCTGGCTTAATTCCCGCATCTCCTACATCTCGCGCAATGTGACCTCTCGGATCTGAATCAGACGATCCTAGTCCCGCCTCCATGCTACTACTATTGACTATTGTGAGGCCCACCAACGCCGATATGCCAGTAGCAAACTGTCAACTCCAGGTATCACCACCCAATCAAACTCCGAAACCCAAGACCTCCCAATATAGTCAGACATACTCATCATAGCTTAAACACCACTTCCCTTAAATCCCCTAACCCTCCCTCTCTTCACAACTCCCAAACTAACACCCTCTTCTCCAGTCATCCATCCCGGCATCTTCTCTCCATCCACAATGCCCGCCTCGACTAATTCTCGGATTCCCGCAAATACATGGTTGCCGTGAAACGTTATCCTAACATCCGGTTTCCATGCATCTCTTCCCCTTTCATCTCTTTCCGTTTCGATTCTTCCATCATCTTCCTCTTCGTCTAGCCTATCAAGCTCTGCTTCAATTGTACTTCTGCGACCTTTATTCTTTTGGCGTTTTCGCTCCATCGTGGATTCATTTTCAGGTTCGGGTATTATGGAAGCGGAGGATGGAAAGGGGTCTTCGAGGCGGATATCAAGTCTTTCAATGCCCTTCCCATCGTGAGGTTTTGCAGAGTTTCCAAAACGGGCTTTGGCTATCTTCTTTCGCCTCTTGACCATTTCCGGAGCATCTTCTTCTCTAGGCCTTTTCATGTTTCTCGGTATTGCCTTTTCTTTTTCGGCACTCTCTTCATCTTCTCCAGTGGGTGAATCATCTTCGGGTATAGACAGTATTGGATTCAATGGATTGTCCTTTTTGTTTTCTCCCGCGTAAACTCCCCATGCACCTCCTGCCGCATTGTGTCTACCTCCCCCTCTTTTCTCGCACAATGCCTCTAAGTTTTTTGTAGAAAATCCGGTACCCTCTAACTTATACCTCTCTTTTGGTCTGCTAAATGCCTTTGGAATTCCATCCAATGTTAACTTCCGCAAACTCTTTGTGTCGGTTGCTCCGCCGGCGCTCCCTGGTGAAGAATGTAATGAAACATAAATGTAGGGCGAAGCGTCCGGAAAGGCAATGTAGAATGTCTTGCTAGAATCAAATGCCATGCTCGGTTTTATGGATCCCGATGAAAGCGCAAGAGATGTATTATAGGGCGAATCCAGTATATATATCCTCAGGAGGAGTAATGGTAGAGTAGCATGACGATCGAGGTTGTAATGAGCTTTAACATCCGGTAAAACCTCCCTCTGTAAATTTTGTAAGAATGTAGAAGGATGAAATCTTGGTATTGCTGTGTCTTTCTTTTCTTCCACTGAAACTTCATGATCAGGAGATGAGGATGATAGCCGCACGACTTTCAAGGCGGTCCATTTCTGTGATGAAGGATGATCGTATAGGTATTGCATATCTGCCATTGCTAATTGGTATAGTGTAATTCCATGTCTCCAATCCCCCTCCAATATTCGATCGAGTACATCGCGCTTATTCCCTTTTTGCGTCGTGAAGGAAGTATAGAGTTCGATAAGAGACTCGAGGGTGGCATGTGGTGGATAGAGATCCTGAGCATAGTCGGAAGCTGAATCATCGGCTTCGAGAAGGTAGGGAGCGGTATTGGCTTGATTACGTTCATCGAGCCAATCGAGGGCGAGGGTAAGGAGAGAATGGCGTGGTAGACGGGAGAGAAGTTTGTGCACTGAGGGATGAGTTGAGGGGACGAGTTGAGAGGGAGGAAGCGCCGAGGTGGTAGGAATCGATATTGAGGCCATGGTCAAAGAAGGGAAGATGAATAAGGATCAAGCGACAAAACTTGCAGAATCAATTGACGAATTCATAATCGATATCGTCAATTCCCGTGGTTGGTGTTGGTGTTGGTGTTGGTGTTGGTGTTGGTGTTGGTGTTGGTGTTGGTGTTGGTGTTGGTGTTGGTGTTGGTGTTGGTGTTGGTGTTGGTGTTGGTGTTGGTGTTGGTATTTGGTTTTGATTTGGTCGCGATCTGTGTCTGTCGAGATACCACCGCGATACCGTCGCGATCAGCTGATGCGGTAGGTTAGCCCCAGTCAATTCATTCTGGTTTTCATTGACATTTCGCACATCTTCCAAAACATGGAGGGCACCTTTCCTACCCAGCAGCAAGCTGGACACATGTACAGGATTGGACTGCAATGAATATCGAAGTTTGATCGTGATAATGGCAGCAATGAACCTTCAAGTGACAGGATTTTCAGAAAGAAGCCATCGTAAACGGCTGTGTACAACTTTCGCTGTCATACTGTTGTTTCTTTTTCCCTTTTCTTTTCTTTTCTTTTCTTCTCTTACTGTCGACAATGTATGTATTCGCCTGAAAAGGAGTATGAACCACTTTACCGAACTTAGAATCGAGACTTCTAGGTAGTTTGAGAACCCCCTTGTCGCTCTGTAGTTACGACTGAAGAAGTAACCTTGGACATCTTGTGTAGATGATTCACTGATCAGAAAACTCAAACAAAACTTTCATACTCAAGGAGAGATGTATGACCGGACTGGCTTTCTAATCGAGATGTGGGATGAGCATTGAGATAGGATTGATACATTATAATCTAGGTCCTGGAAACCGTGACAGGCAATTCCTAATGTTACTCAAAGCACCGGGCAGCGAAATCATCTTCTTATTCTTGAGGCGTGGGGATAACACTAAGAGTAGTTTTTTCATAACAATTTCTCCCACTCGGTGCAATGGTTTTATTGAGAGTGCCCTAGCCATCCATTGCTTTACAACTCAAGTTTGCATGGTAGTCTTAGGACAATGGGAAGACAGAACCTGTGTCGATATCCGCTCTTTTCCTCTATCGTTACCTTCAATGTTTTATACGGTGATTACACGCAGAAGGATGACTTGATGTTCATAACTTACCTATAAGTGATCACGCTGAGTGGCGTGTGTGGCTGCTCTATACTTCCAGGAAATGAAGTGCTTGCTCGAGTCATTGTTTACGGATGGGTCTGACGTCTTTTGAAAGCTACATATTGGCCTTCCTCAAAACGTTGTTTCAAAGTTGTCGGGCATCTGGTGTCTGGTTCATGGGCGTATGAAACACAGTACCAGGTGAACACCCTGCAGCAGTTACATGAATTTACGTCTTAGTACGGATAATCTGAAAATATCAGATGAGAAATTCCAGACATAGATATACATAACAGCCAAAATCTACATCTTATCAAGAAGCTTGAACATTGTCCTTTGATGAGAGGTAGCCAGCCGGCTACAAACCTCTCTCCAACATAATCGATGCTAATCATGACTGAAAACTCTGCCTATATATCAGCGCGGGCTCTTAAACCAGCCCATCGTAGAAAGTCTGGTGCTTGATGGTATATGAAGCTCCTTCCTCCTTTGGATAACGCGCTAGCGAGTTATACCCTCCTCGCCCTTTCACCATTGCCAGCACCTCCACAAAACTATCACAACTTCAACCAACAGTCCAACAACAGTTCTCTGGCTTTTGTTGATTGGCCATATATGAGAAGCACTTTCTACCACGGTATTTTTGGCTCTTGTTTGGCCTCAACGATTCTCCTATATTATATCACTTTTTCATATTCGTGATATCTACAAGTTCACTTTCGAGATTGGTATCTAGGTATACAACGCTGACCTTCAAGGGCATGAGCAGGCTGCCTCATCCTACTTGATTTCCATAAAACCCTTCCTTTCAAATTCCTAACGTACTCGCATCATTCACTTGTTATCCTTCCATAGCTTGTCTCCTCGCAGTACATGGAGGTTATTCTAGTGCCATTTTGCATCAGTATCCTCCATCACAGGACGCATCTCATACTGATCATCATTCTCGACCTTTATCAGACTATCACTTCACCCTTCGTTTTGGACTGTGACTAAAGGAAGATTTATCTCTGTCTCATTTGGTCCTACTAACAAAATAGGACAGCCTCACGCAACTATGGATCCGTTGATTATGGCTCAGAAAGGAGAAGCGGATGCTAATCCAGCGATCAATTATCAAGGAAACATGATCAAACCCGAAATAGTTGATGTTTCTGCTTCTACTTTGGGTGAAGGAATAGAACCCGACACGAATCTTACCGTCACTCGGTCGGATACAGTTAAAGTGACCAGGAAGGAAAAGGCAGTCAATGATAGTGTTCTCTTCTTAAAGAAAGTCGAAGAAATCATGGGCTCGCACACAAACATGTTTCCTGAATTCCAAAAATGGAGAGATCAAACCAGTAATGTCCTCACTCGTCAATATTATAAGAACTAACTGACATAATATTCTTGCAGGGCGAATTCTCGCTGGCAGAGAACGTCCTCGTGTTGTTGTGGGAGTTCTCGGATACACAGGCAGCGGAAAATCGTCCCTGATCAATGCCCTCATTGATGAAGAGCTGGTGGTACCAGCCAATGCCATGCGTGCCAGTACCTCTGTGGTGACGGAGATCTCCTGGAATGATTCCGATGATCCGGAGAAGGCCTTCCGCGCTGAAATAGAGTTCATTAGTGAAACAGAATGGAAAGAGGAGATGAATATCCTACTAGATGATCTAAAGAACGCGACCAAGGGAGAAGATGTGTCAATTAAGTCTGGTAGCGAGGCCAGCACTGCATTTGCAAAGATATCTGCGGTTTGGCCTGGTGTGACTCTTGCCAAACTAAAGGGTATGACTTCGGACGAGCTCTTTCAACAAGTCGACGGCGTTTCGAATATACTAGATTGCCATTTAGAGCTCTCAGATCGCAAAGCTAAGTCATTCTCGCAACAGATCAATACATACATTGATTCCAACAACAAGCAATCTTCGACTAAAGGAATTTCCTACTGGCCTTTGGTTCGTTGTGTTCGTATCTATACAAAAGCCGAAATTTTGAGACATGGCATCGTACTGGTTGACCTACCCGGGCTTGGAGATTCTAATACGGGCCGAACCCAAGTGGCAGAGAACCACACCAAAAATCTCACCTACATATGGATTGTGGCTGATATCGTCCGCGCAATTGATGACCAGGTTGCCAAAGATTTGATGGGAAAATCTTTCAGAAGGCAGTTACTCATGGATGGCAAATACGATGATAAGTATGTTACTTTTGTCATGACTAAGACTGACATAATCAACAATGAGGAGGTTATTGAATCGTTGCAACTCCGAGAGAAGGAGTTAAAAGTGATCCTAGCACAAGAAGAAGAAATCCTGCAAGAGATCCACGATGGCGAAGAAGCTCTGGTTCGAAAGACTGACAAAGTCAAGAAAATCAAAAAGACGTTGAAAGTGCTCATGAAGAATGGCGAGTCATCAAATGATGGCAAAGCTCTACGACGCAAACGCAAGTATACAGAGGGAGATAGGGCAAAGAAGGCGGGAAATTCATCAAGCAATCTAGAATCATCATTAGACAAGGAGACATCAGAAAAGAATCTTTTAGTCAAAAGAAAAGCGCTTGGGGTGAAGGCCATCAAGGCTATGGAAAAAAATCTTATTGACCTCGGGCTCGCGCTTAAGTCGGTCAGGAACGAAATCAAAGCTGGTTGTACCAAAGCTAGGAACAACTATACGCAAGAGCATCTCAGAATTGATTTTGAAAATGGGCTTCGAGAGTTGAAGCAGGATATTTCTGATGATACCAATAGTAAGTGCCAAGGTGAAAGCGAGGACAGCAAACACTTGATTCACCAGAGTAAGCTTTCAAGCGCCCATCTTCACAGAAATAACTCAACACTAACTTGAGGGTGCCACATAGAGGGGCTCATTGACCAGTTAAATATTTTTTGTGTGTCATCCAAGGGGTACCAAAGACTTGCTGGCCGATTCAAGCGTGATCCAATGCCAAAAGGATTCTCCACAATCAAGGAGACCTTTATTCCTGACTTGCAAGAGTATGCAGCAGGCTCTACCTTGACTATACGTACAAAGATGGCAGATTCATTTTTGGATGAGTCTAATCTTATCAAGCTAAGCGTCAAGTCATGGGCCGAGAATGACTCTCCCAACTCCTTGTCATCGTCCCAGAAAGAGAAACTTAATGCTATGCTGGAGGAGCATCTCACAGTCCTTCACAAGGCATGTCATATCTTAATATTGTTTGCAAAATCTAACTTCATTCAGGCGTTCTCCTGTGCATTGGAAATTGCTATGAAGAGGATCCGCGAGGTCATCAAAACCAATATCGTGCCAACATTGCAGGGCTGTATCCGAGCAAGCACTGAAAAGGCTGAGGAGGCCTGCATGAAGCTTACGAGTGCAGACACCTCATACCGGACTTGGAAGGCTATTTGTAGTCGAATCGGTAAATTCACCAGCAGGAAAAGTGCCCACTATGACTGGAATATGGCGTTCATAGAGCCATTTCTGGGGCATCTTGCCAAGCCCTGGGATACAGTGTTCAACTTCCAAATGCAGAGTATACACGATATATATGCTGGAGATTTGGTTAGAGCAATCAAGATATTTTCGGTCGATATAAAGCCTCTTCTTCGAAGCATGGCGGAGGCTTCAGCATCAAAGTCGCCGATTGATTTTTTAGCAAAAATTCCCTACTTGGAGAAGAAAACTAAAACCGCAGTATCCGCGTCTCTAAGTTCAGCTCAACGTCAGGCTCAGAATACTCATCGGGCAATAGAGCCGGTTATCACAGCTCATCTGAAGCCGGCCTATCAAGCTTGTAGCGAACAATCAAGTAAGTGCGATATTCCGGTAGAGCATTACACAACCATTAACATAAATATAATTTCCCAGGTAAGGGAGCTCTTGCTCGAATGAAAGACGTTCTCTCCAAACACATCAGGCAGGGCAATCAACTGATGTATTGCGAGTCCTCCAGCTTGCTGAAATCAAAATTGAGCAGGATGACTAACAACGTCGAGGAATTATTGACCGAGGCCCATACTGACACACTGAATTACCTTGCAAAGGAGATTGGAGATATGATCATGCTGACGGTTGCTAAGAATGATGAAGCCAGGGAGAGAATTAGAAGTACCCTCCGCAACGATTTGATCCTGGAGCTGAACAACTTGGAAGCAGCCTGGGTTAGAGGAGCTTCTGAGCCAGCAGACCAGCTTGAGCTTTTGGAGATGGATGGAAAGGAAGATGATAGTAGTGAGGAAGCTGACGAGGACAGTGATGAGACAGTCGATGATACTGGTGACAGCGATAGTAATGAAGGGGTGGGAAGTATCAGTGATGAGGTTGAAGACTTTTGATTTGAAGCAATGGCCTTGCGATTGAAAACGTTCTGCATCTGAATTGGACCAATTACATTTATGGGAGGGGGCTTTTGCAATTCTCCTTCATTTATTTTACAAGTTTTTCGATTTTTTATCTTGCTATCTATGGCCTTCAATTTCTTTCAATTTTATTTATACTATCGATGGCTTTTCAGGAATAAGGATCATGCTTCAGGTTGAGTTGATGCTGCTTCATATATCTACGAGTAATTATCTATCATAAATCAAGAATGAAAATTATCGTTTGTGATGTCAGCCATTGAATTGAGCTATACTTACGAGTAAACCATCAAACAGGAGTGATTTCAATCGAATACAAAAGAATTCAGCCCTGCTTTCTGCATAGCCCGAAGATCCTCGACTCTTGACTCTTGAGGTGCCGAAGAAAACGCTCGTCCTGCATTAGAAATCAAGTTCAATCTCTTCTAATATGCAATAAATACCCGGAATTTAGACGACGTGGTGTGGTGGTGCATGAAATTATACGAAATAGCTATGTGGCATTTTCGACACAAATAGATACTGTAGATTATTACCAGCCTCAAACTTGTCAAAAATTTGCTTTCGACCCATCCTCAGGATGTCTCAGATGCAACGACTCTACGAATCTCATACTTTGGTATGAGAATGTAGCATTTAGGGTTTCCCCCTTTATGCAGCACCGCTTAACAATCCACAGAACATCTTTGACGTGTAAGAACTTTGGCTTCTACTGTACCATCAAGCTTATTCAAGCGCGCGTACAGTACAATATCCAAAGTTCCAAACAACATCTTTCGCAGTGTCATCCCACTTCTCTCGGGGTAGTCTCGACTCCGGCGCTCCGCATTAGAGATGAAGGAACAGGAACGCGGGACATGATATCTGGACAGAGAACCATATGATTGGAGGGAGATACTTGGGAAAGATCCATAAAAGCTCCGATGCAGAGTAGGGTTATGCCTACAAACGACAGAGAGGCTCGAGGGTCGACTAATCTGCTGCTCAATACCGGTTCAGTACTGTATGTACTCTGTACCGTCAGTTCAGTGCATACAGCCGCTGAGAGAAGAAGCCTGAAAGAAATAAGAGAATGAATCGATGATGGTTGTACAGTCCTCAGTCACGACGAGTAATCTAATGAGGTAAGACTACTTGTGCTCGAGTAGAGGAGTGAAATCAAAGAATTAGCCATCACGCCTTTTGAAGTACAAAGACAACAATAAAGACCCCCACGATCATGTTCTTTATAGCAGTAGACAATCGCATCACTATCACCAGCACAGTGCACCAATTCACTTCACGAGACCCTCAACCTGTAACCTGACTACTGTATTGAAATTAGACATCGACAGCTTTTCCCACTTAAACCCATCAAGCGAGTCAAGAGTTAACACGGTCCCTGAATCGAAAAACGAGACGCACAACTGCACACCGCATACCGCATACACGTCCCCTTCCGATTACTAAACCGATCGATATATTCAGTGTCATGAGAGTGTAAGATACGATATAAGATCCCCATCAGAAAGAGACAACGCCCTTGGTTTTGATCCCATATACTCATACTCATATACTCTCCCTGCCTCCCTGCCGCCCTGCCGCCCTGCCGCCCTCCCTCACTCAACTCACTCCTATTACAGTGTGATCAGAACTCTACTTCTTCGTAGGACCACTCGGAATTTGTCATCAATTCCAAGCACTGAGCAACTTGTGGGCAGTTGTGTGGTGGAAGTGGGGGCAAAGCTAACGATTGAAGCCCACACTCCGGAATTACTTGTCCACTTAAACTCAACAGTGTCAAATCTTCAATCGTCAATCGTCAATCTTCAATCTCACTCACCAACATCCAACTTGTCTTCTTCCCCCAGCATCACCTTGATTCACACGGATCGAAGGACTTCATCGTCTATCTTGGTTATTTGGTTGAGTCAAGAATCTCCAGTAATCAACTCAATCTCTCGTCGCCTATCGGGCTCGGACGCAATTCGGAGAACAAAGAGAAAACTTTGAACAACTTTTCAACCACCGCCACCTTCCGCCTTCCAATCCTTCTAACCCTTCTAACCCTTCCTTCAAGCCGACTCATCTACGACATCGATATCAATATCAACATTGTATCAAGAGGATATTCCACGATAGTTGCTCGATAGTTGCTCGACGCATTCGAATCCATCCCTCAAAATGGCATACAATGGTCGGCGGGGTCCGAATGTATCGGAATACATTGCGAACTTGAACGCAATTCCAACACCGCAAGATTTACAGAATTCCAACCAGGATCCATTCAATGTTGATGATGAGTTAGCCATGTTCACAAACGCACAATTCTTCGACTTTGACTTGAATCAAAATACGGGTACGGATTTACAAGCGCCAAACTTCGATGGAGTTGGAGCACAATCTACTGCGGATAGCGTTGATCTGGATTTAAAAGTTGATATCGATTTAAAGGACATGGATTTTGGTATTACAGGTTAGAGATACCCCTCGAGTCTTGACTATCCTATCTTGCCTCTCGAATGGTTGTGTTTCCATCACGCACTCTCTTTCTGTCCTTCTGTCCCTCTGTCTCTCCCTCCCTCTCTCTCTCCCTCCCTCTCTCTCCCTCTCTCCCTCTCTCCCTCCCTCTGGTGTTTCCTCTCACGATACTTGGCACAATCGAGTTCTTTCCTATCTTGTGGTCAACGGCTAGTCTCCATTATGAATCCAATCAAGCACAAGTGTGTACAATCACGTCAGACAGATCAGACATCGACATAGGACCCTTTTGACATGGTTTGCTATGATCAGTTGTCTATCGGAGCTGTCTTACTGGCCAACACTCAGCCAATACGCCCTTCTGCCCTTATCCACGTGCACTCATGCTGCATAGACTGCATAGACTGCATAGGCTGCATAAGGACGAGTAGTAGCTCTTATCCTCTTGCATTACTTTTCTGCAACGTTTCTCGAACCCTTCGTTCTTTGTGTTTCTTTGCTTGTATCGCTTGGTAAGCACGCACACTTACCGCGCAATGGCGACATGTCACGTGGGGCCACCCAGCAATAACCGGGGTGTTCAGTGAATTCTCCACTTTCTTGCCTTCCTAAAAGTCATTAGTGTATATCCGGTCTAATCCTCGTTTCTTACCCGTTTGCCGTCAGTTAACCTGCAGATCCATGATATATTCCCACATTTGTTTCCCTCTCCAAGCATTTCTTCTTCCAAAAAATATCATCCAAAGCTAACATCATGATGCTTCATTCAGGCGATTTCAGTTTCCCAGACTTCAACACGTTCACCACCAGTCATGCTCCCAATTTCGGTAGTCATGATCCTCTACCTCCGGTAATCCATCCAATTCAAACCAATCACCAACTGTACCAGCCGCCTTCATCAGCTGGCTCCCCTACATCTGCTCTCGTCTCCCCTCAAGTTGGAGAGAAGCGCAAGGCCGAATCCCTATCCGATGGACGATCTCCCGACTTCGAAGATGCCTCACGTATGGCTGCGGAAGAAGATAAACGTCGAAGAAACACTGCCGCTTCGGCTCGCTTCCGAGTCAAGAAGAAGCAACGCGAGCAAGCTCTTGAACGATCTGCGAAAGATATGAGCGATAAAGTTGCTGCTTTAGAAGGACGCATCAACCAATTAGAGACGGAAAACAAATGGTTGAAGAATTTGATCACTGAAAAGAACGAGAGTAAAGAGGATATTGCCGCATTATGGAAAAAGTACAATAAAGATGCTGGTGATAGGAAAGGTGCTGAACGCAAAGATGGTGTGGGCACTGAAGCTTGAATTGTCTTATAAGGATGATTTCTCTACTTTTCTGGGTTCAAAAATTTCTTGATTGGTTTTGCTCTCTGCATTTGCGCCAATTTGCGCTCGATTGAATTCGCGCTGTGGTTGTTTCTTAGCGGGTGTTTGTCACACTGATTGGGGTTGGTACATATCTGAATGGGTGAGGGGAGGAGGGACGGATGTGACGAGAGATGATGATGGCTGATGGTTGTTATGATGGATGATTGAATGGAAACATGGATGGAGTTCCGGATAGTGCAATGCCTTCGGTTCTCCCCTTTCACAGCTACCGGTAGATTTACAGCAAGAAACTACAACTACTGCTACGGCATTGTGTATGGTCAAGCTCACTAGACAGTTAGCTCATCTACACTTAAAAATTAACTCAATAAGCATACACAGACTAATTCGATTCATGCTACCACGTCAATGTGAGATCCCAATATCAATACAAACCGCGACATTGCTTTAGAATTCGAATACATTTGTCCTGACTTCCATTTGAGCACGCCATGGCTATGACAGCTCTAATTCTCCGCAACCCCAAATCCCCCTACTAACGAAGGAAGAAGAAAAAACACCATAACCCCTCCAAATTGCGTGCGAGCGTGCGTGGGAATGCCCAACTCCCCTCTCAAACCACATCCGCTCCGGCATTCTCCAAGACACCGAAAATTTCCTCGCACCGGGTAGGGAGTGACGTTTTCGAGGGAGGACCGGATAATTTGGTGATGGGCTCATGGGGAATTAGCCGACTCGTGCAAGGGGTTCCGGCTAATCAGTTGCCGGTGTTGGGGTGGGATGGGAGCTCTGAGCCGGTGGTGAATGGGCGGGTGATGGATGATACGTTTCTTTTGGACTGCGAGCGAGTTTGTGGGGTTTTTGTGGTGTGTGTTTTTGCTCGCAAGGGCATCTTCTCTCATTGGTGGTGTTTTATCTTCTGCGTGCGCCAGGTGCGTATCTTTTCTTCTTCTGCCGTTGTCGGTTGATGGGTGGGTGGCTTAGCCGGTGCGGCTGGCTGAGGTTAGGTTTAATGCATTGCCGCCAAAAGTTTACTGTACTTCGTTCGTACACTGGTGGTATGACTTTCTTGTCCCCCCCCTCCCCCATATTTTTGTCGCGTCGATGTTGATTCCAGAACGTTGGGTTGAGATTTTTTTTATGGGTTCTGTTTATCGATTTTGGGACGGGGTGGGGGAATTGGAATGGTTTGGAATTACGGCATTTGCTTTAGGATGAAATAACGACCATGCTACCTAGAAGCAGGAAAAGCATCATGGAAGGGACTCTGAGCTGGATGAGATGGGAAACCTACAATGGGCCCCATCATAGAGAGGAGAGAGGATGCCCATTGAGGAGACCGCATTATTGCCATTCCAGGTGTGTGTGAAAAGGCGAGACGAGACGAGACGAGACGATGTACCACGAAAAAGCCCGCCACTCGAACAATCATGAGGATGTCCACGCTGTCGAGATTCCAAACTTCCCAAAGCCAAACAAACGCGTGGCAAGACGGAGGGAGAGAGATTCAGGAAATTAATCGAAAGGACCCGTCTGGTAGCTTTTGTGGTCCATGGACCCAGAATATGTTCGGTGCAAGAGACGGAGGAGCTTTGCCGTGGGGGTATGGTGGATATGAGTCACTCTTGAGCCCTTGCCGTTGTGCGCTCTTGACTCAACCGGGAGATCTGAACCGAATGGAATAAGGAGACTAAGAAAGAGGGCGAGAGGAGATATCCTGGCGAGATCCCGAGCTTGAATGGCACGAGACAGAGGATACAGCATCAAGGAGGGAAGCGACGAGAATGGCGAAACGAGATGGAGATCAACCCAGAACTGGAAGAGTTCAGAGCCGAGACCCTCCCAATTCGTGAAATAGCAAACGTCTTTCCACTTTTGCAAAGAGCATGGATGTAAGGCGCAGAATAAAGGACTTGGACTTGGAATTTGGGGAAGGGGCGTGAGGTTACTCGACCCACGCGAAGGCTCGGAGCTGCCTACGATGTTTTTGTATCAATTTTGCAACGTATTTCTCACCTACCGAACTCCTTGTCACTTTTACATTCGATGAGCAAGCGCATGATTCAATCGTCGAGCAGTTTTGACACAATTGCACGTATTCAGTTGATTAATTGGTTAAATTGTGATGGAATGGCTACCATATAAAAGTAAGAATTCTCATAGAATTAAACGCAGTAAGTAACATCCTCTCGAGTCAATACTCAACGGTAAGTGGAAGTCCTGTCACACTAGCATCATCAAAAAACTATCCCATACAGCAGTGATATCTCAGTAGAAGCCAAAAACAAACCAAAGTCCTCCCGTGTTCAGAAATAACAAAATGGGAAGATATGAATTATCAAACGTAAGCTAGAACTGAAAAGAAATTCTCTTGTCTTTCTTCAGACCATATGATAATACCGACATTATCCGAAAGCCTTCGCAATTTCGTAAATCATCGATTCCGACAATGAAAGTGAATACACCACAATCTCACGCCCGCCCGCCCTCCTCAACAAATCTCCAACAAGCAATTTCCCCGCTCCAGATCTCAAATCAATCGAGTTCAAGCTCTTTCACCCTAACCACGTCGAAGACTACACTCTTGATCCTTCCCAAGGTACACGCAGTTCATACAAGCACCTTGAAGTCCCCTTCCAGCAGGCTCAGCGTTGTCAATAACGACACAGCTCGAGAAAGGCACTGAGCCATCGCCCATGTGGTCAGTACAATGCTTGCATGTGTGTTCTTGTCCCATCACGAGACCAGCAGCCTGCCCTGCACAAGCACGCCAATGCTCTACTCTTGTATCCTGGATCTCCCCATATCGTGCAAAGTACTCGGGTGCAGCGTCTATGAGTTGGGCAGTGCTGAGGCTGCGCAACTGCCTGTGAATGGCGTCGTCGAAGAAAGGATTCTGTCTTCCGATGTTCAACACGCTGCAGAATTTGTTGACAAGTTCAGAAGGCGTAGACTGTGGGTGACGAGGCTTCTTTGGTGAATGTTGAGAAGGTGCCAAGAGATCACTGTCGGAATCAAAGGAATCATCGTCTGGTTCATAGGTAGAACCATAGCCAGGACCTGATGATTGGTGGCGACGCTTGCTACCACTGGGAGTCATTTCACCAGTTTCAGCACCAGCCATCATGCCAGCACGTTCCCTCAGATGACGCTCGTTCTGGATCTGCTTATTCTGGAACTTAGCCTTCCGCCTCAAAGCTACCCCCTCATGTTTTCTCTGCGTCTCTTCGACCGTGTCATTCATGCTCAGGCGAGTTCTAGCAGCGAGCCTTCCACCTTTGGCAAGACCTTCGTCGAGCTTGTCCCAGAGATGAGGTTTGACATATTCTTTGAATAGCTCAGATTGCATCAAGACATCAACACATGCCATCCTATCCAGGAGGTGCAGACTAGAGACCGATTCCAAGAATTGGTTTGCGGGGGAAACATCGGCGAGGGCAGCTGTTTCAGGGTCTAATCTACTTGGAAACAAGGGATCAGAACCTTGTGAGCTGCTTGGCTGGGGAGGGTTGCTCTGAATGGATGAACCACGACGTTGAGTTTGTTGTTGGTCCCGTGGTTCAGAAGCATCAAAGGGCGAGTCACCTTGGTGTGAAACCCGAGAGCGAGATGTGGACGAAGGGTGAGGTGGAACATGGCCTCGACCTGCTTGAGAACCCTGGGCAGCTGCATGCTGTACACCTTGTTGTCTTGAGCCATGTTGTGGGGCTCCCGCATCTTGAACACTGCTCGCAAGCTGGGTGGAAGTGTCGAAGGCAGAACTAGCAATATCATGCGAGAATTCTGGATCTGCGGATGCACCACTGTTCCCAGATAGATTCTGGTTGTTTGTGGGATGTCTCGGTGGATTTGGTGTATCGAATCGAACACTGGTATCTAAACCAAAATCATCGACGCAACCATTCGATGGCATATCTAGCTGTGTAGCGAACGAGTCACCACTGCCAGAAATGTCACCAACCAAATCTCCCAAGACCGCATTGCCGAAGTGTGAAGAGCCATCTTGACTAAGGCCTGGATTTCTCCCGAGACCTGCGAGGTTCGGAATCCTACTGTGTCCTTCTGTTTCAAAGGAGTTCGTATTTGGATTTGTGTAGGGAGATAGAGGTATTTGTGGTGGGTTTTGGAGTGGGTTCCAACTTGAGTTCCAAGCTTGAGGTAGGCCTTCCTCCTCTTGACTGTTTCTCGCAGGCCATCCTTCTTGGGGTTCGACCGGGGAAGTGATGGTGCTGGCGGTGGTTTGTGATCCTTCTGCATAGTACTGTTAGTAGCGGTACAATGGATTCAAGAGAAAAAGCCAAGGATATCTCAAGGGATCTTAAACTTACCCTCGTTGGTAATGCCATTTGCGGTCGCAGGCAAGGGGACCAGTGGAACCAAGCTCGAAAAAGGGTTGTACGTGTTGTAAGACATTCTGCTGTTGGTTCTTACGTTATGAGTGCGATTGCAATACTCAAGAGGTGACTTCTGGAATAGTACAATAATCGCGAAGATTGTAGTGTACAGTTATCTAGGGGATATAACCTTTTGAAATGGGGTTCCAGTTGAGGAAAAGAAATGGCTATAAAGGGGAAGAGCTGCTTTGAGTGTATACTCGCGGTTGAAAAGAGCTTGAAGTTGTGAAGTGACAGAGGTTGGTGGTTGTCTGTAGGAAAGATTTTGGAAAGATTTAAGAGGTTCCTCCTCCAGTTTACTTTCTTATAAGGTCGACTACCCACCCTGACCTAACGCTAAGCCTTTCGGCAAATTCCTTCTTAGATACATTGAGGTTGCTGTAGCAGCATTGACCATTCATCCGTGAATTATTTGCTGGAATATTTCACGGAAGCTGTAAGTTATTTCCCTCTACAAAGACCATTGGTGGAACTCTCAAGTCAAAGTTCCACATGCTTCCATATTGTGAGTTAAAGGGAGTACGGTTGTCAGGGAGCTTGTTCAGCACTTGAATATTTGACCTATTTCATGAATTTTGATAAAGGTCAATTATATGATATATCTACTGAGTTTGATATACCCAAAGGATTTGCCGTAGACAAGATAAATTAGTATACAATGCAGAAAGTTTCAAGACAATACGTGGTAAGAGGACGACCTTTCTTTATAATGTACCCTTTTACTTTGCATGACTACAAACTTCATTGTCAGCTTGCATGGGAACAAACCATCATATGCACGAATCCTACTAGAAATTTGAATTGAGTTCTTTAAGTGACAAGTAGTTACGGCTGGTTTCTTCATGTTTCCTTCAATCTTGGCTTGTTGCAAAATGCAAAACTATTTTTAAAAATTCACACAACATGGGATGAATAGAGAGACTGAGAATAATGCAAGGGAGCTACAAGAACTAGCTGGATCTGCTTTCACCCTTATATTGATTTTCAGATTGACTGCCAATCTTGTATCTATCAGGAAACAATGATATCAGAGCAAACAAGCAAAGGATCGAAGCAAATACAAAAGACCAAGCTATGGTTCAGGTCATATAAAACAAGTACAAAAACATCCAAAGACAGTATGTTATGGAACTGATGATCCATATGCTGTGAAAGCAAAAACTGTTTTGGAGTATGAACCACCACGTAATCATAACCTGATGGTTTATACATAGATTGTTGATCTTTTTGATCATTTGTGATCTCAAGCTCCCAGAGCAAGAAAGGGTTCAAGCCTAGCTGAACCCCCAGCTATGATTCCCCTATCTATTCTCTACACTTCCATCCCATCTTAATTTCAAACGATGCGCAAGCAATTTGGAGTAAGTCTTCTGGCTCTTGTTTCATCGTCTAAAACAATACTGATGACAAACCAGTGGGTGATTGCCAGCACTTATTACAACAACGAACACTCAAACTTGGAATTTCCAAAACCCTCCAAGTGTTTCCCATGGGCCACGAGATTATTACAACTAGGTAGCTCTCTGCTGCAATCTGAACTGGAGTCTCGTGACTATGTTTCGAATAAAGCACCAAGGTTACCGACAAAGCCGTTTTCGGAGATTTGTCGGCTGGGGCGTTTTAGTACAATAGTACAACATGACGCTCATAGGCTGAAGGTCAGGTTACTCAGCTTATCATGCTCTTACACCCAAGCCTTCTCATTCTCAACAATGTGGCATTTCCACGGAACATATCATTCCATGTTTCCACCATACAGTTCTCAGCCTCATCTCAATAAGAGCGGTATTTAAAATGCAGGCAAGCCAGACAGTTTGCGGCAGCCAGCGGTCTTGTGCTTTCCATGCAATACTGCGTGATTCTCTGGTAGGGTATCGGTGATCATGGGTGAAACACCTCGTCCTACTTGACGTCGCGGGTGTCGAACTCTAGTCCATGACATATCACCATTTGATAGGCAATCGGTCCGTAGCCCTGCTTATACCAAGATGATGGTAGGTAGAAAGATGATGAGTTGAACTTGATCTGACTGCTGGCAAGTGACACGGTTTCTGATGGAAAAACTCAGCCCAAGAATGATTCTCGGCTTGCCCAAGATTCCACATTCATTGTCCATAATCTACCATTTCCTTGATATCAAGGGTGAGTGAGTGAGTGAGCGAGTGAGTGGTTTGGCATTTCTTCTCGGTGGCAGTAATGATATGTGCGACAGTGAGGTATGGGGTAGGATTGAAGTGTCAGGAGTCATCACTTGTCAAATAGCCTTTCGATGAGACGGGAAAAATAGGAAACGACGGGCACGTGATCACATGACTATCTTGGGTATCAACACTTGACCAATGATTGAGCTGGAAACCAATCACAAGCGCTATCTTACGCGATAACCGCTATCTTTATGGCATGAGAGTGGACGGCAATGGAATGATGAGGCTTTGAGCGTATCTGACTGGTCCAGCGCTAGCAGATAAGCTCCCGTCATGACGGAGATGAATCAGAACATCGCGATCATGGAGAATCTCACACCTTTATCATACAATAACAAATCCTCCGAGCAAGAAGTTCAAGGCCGTGAATCACTCTCACATCAGTCTTGGAGATTTCCAACAGCCTCAAAAGAAGAAGTCCTCCCTATCTCCCAACAAAACTGGGCTCTTTTCATTCGGTTGATGGCGCTGTGAAGTTCTTAGAGGTTTTATCTTTGTTACTGGTTGTTCTATACAGTTGGCAATACAGATTACTTGAAGGGATCAAGTCAAATGGGTATGCAAATCACCTTGAAATGTAGCAAATGCATTCATTTTATGCTAACTAATCCCAGCTGTTTTACACTCTTTCGGTATGGGTGGAGTGAACTTGAGTCGGCTTTGTTCGGCTCTCGTACTTTGGGTCTTATATGGTGCGAACCCTACTTCTGTCATGAACACTGGCAATCGTGGAGCGGTTGCAAGTGAAAGCAAGACATGTAGTCAGATAGGGGTGGAGCTCATAAAGAGAGGTGTAAGTACCTCCCTATCAGTGGTTGATTGGGAACTGACAACGTGACTCAGGGAAATGCTGCAGATGCGATGGTTGGCACTGCTCTCTGCGTTGGGGTAATAGGTAAAACAGCTCCTAGAATCCGGAGTGATCACAAGTATTGGGCTTACAAAATTCTAGGAATGTATCATAGTGGTATAGGTGGAGGTGGTTTTATGCTTGTGCGTAGCCCACATGGGGAATACGAAGTCATAGGTAAGGCTCACAGGAAGTTCATTTTGCCTTCACCTAGCTTATTTGGATAGACTATAGAGAGACAGCTCCAGCCGCTGCATATCAAGACATGTTTAAAGAAGACCCTAGAGAATCGGTTGTCGGTGCTAAAGCCGTTGCTGTTCCAGGTGATCTTCGAGGACTTGAGTATCTTCACAACAAATATGGAGTATGTGAGATTCCCATTTTGAGATCACTCAGCTGACATTCAGCAGCAACTACCTTGGCGAGCTGTTTGTAATCCTGCTACACATGTCGCCAGATATGGATTTCCTGGTAGGTGTTAGCCGAGATTTAATGGACATCACTAATCAAAATCAGTGACGGAAGATACAGTCTACTACATGAAAGAGGCTAAGAAGCAAGTTGGGTGGAATTTTCTCCTTGAAGATCCAAATTGGGCTATGGATTTTGCTCCGAATGGTGCCCTTCTTAAAGTTGGTGATATAATGACGAGAAAAAGGCTTGCCAATACATTAGAGACTATTGGCAATGAAGGAGTGTCGGCATTTTACGAAGGAGAAATAGCAAACGCAACCATTGCAGCTATTCAATCTAACAACGGAATCATGACTCACGCGGACCTTCAAAATTATGAAGTTCAAATTCGTAATCCCATCAACATAACTTATCGCGGCTACACTCTCCACTCCACAGGTACTCCTTCTGGTGGATCTGTCGCTCTCAGTATTCTCAAGACTATTGAAGGATACGACATGTATAATGCATCTAATCTACTTCTGAACACACACAGACTCGATGAATCCATGCGTTTTTCATATGCCGCACATTCTGAGCTCGGAGATCCGTTTGTTTTTGCGCATATGGATGAATTCGAGGAAGAGATCATTTCACCTCGAAGTGCACGTGCAAGGAGGCGGAAGATATTAGACAATAAGACACAGGATGTCAAGGAGTACAATCCAAACTTGTGGGATATTCAGGATAATCGTGGAACGTCGCATATGGTTGCTACGGATGCTTCGGGCCTTTCGATCTCCTCAACTTCCACCCTCAATCTCCTTTTTGGCTCTGCTGTTATGGTTCCCGAGACTGGTATGTGCTATTGAGAATTCATCTCCTCTCTTGCAATTTCACGAATCACAGAATTCATACGCCTCTGTCCACCACCGCCTCAAAACAATCTGGATCACCCCAGAACTTTGCTGACAATTTCATAGGAGTAATCCTCAATAACGAAATGGACGATTTCTCCATCCCTGAAGTCCCCAACTTCTTCGGCTTTGTCCCCTCTCCTATGAACTATATTCGTCCTCAGTGAGTCTTAATAGCCTCCATTTAACCAACCCCTTTGCACTCTTTATCTACCAGTGACTAATCACCAGTATTCCAGTGCTCGCCCCATGAGTTCCATCTCCCCCATCCACATCTCTCACCCCAACGGATCCCACTTCCTTTCCATCGGCGCAGCCGGTGGTTCCCGGATCCCAACATCTACAGTCCAAACCATCATCAACATCATCGATCGTGGAATGTCTCTCGAAGAAGCATTGAAAGAACCTAGAATGCACGACCAACTCCTACCAGAAAGAACAACCGTAGAACCAGGATATAGTAGAGAACTAACGGCAGCATTGAAGGCGCGAGGCCATAGAGTTGTGGAGGCGATTGGATTCGGGAGTGCCGTGCAAGCTGTTAGGGCATGGGGTGACTTATCGGTGAATGAGGGAACTCTAAGAGGAGGAGCGTGGCTGGAGGCAGTGGGAGAGCCGAGACAGAAGGGAAGCGGTGGGGCTGGTGTATGAGCATTTCTGGAGGGACGATAGACTGCTTTGGTTAGATGAAGGTGCGCGCCGCGCGGTTAAATTGCAAGAAACCGTTTTACGATTGACGACCTGGGCTGGTACTGTCATCATGACGCTTATGGGGGCTAGAAGGAAGATCATTTAGAATTTGCGGGAACGCGGGTAGAGCTTTTGGTACATGGGCAGGATATAGATAGAGTTGGTGGGCTTTGATAGTCGAGCTCATCACATTTTCTAGACTGGAAGCTAGAACGACGGCCACGTATTGACACTGGAATGGCGCATGGATAGAAGAACACTATTTCTGAGTTCAAATATCAAAAATTATTTGTCTATTCAAAAACCCCATATCTATCTCCTCATTAGACCCGTAATTATAAAAGAATATTTGTAAAATTTATAGAAACAGCTTGCTACACGTTGGGTATGTACAATATATTTGCCTATATAACACATTCATTAATGCAAGCCTCCATCTATTTAGAACACCGAACCTATATAAACCGTATTGTGTCTGACAGTCTATTGACTTCTTCTAATTCCTTCCCACTTCCTCCTTAATAATACTAGATCCTCCATACCCACAATCCACTTCTTCGCAAACTCTGCCTCTGTAAATCTTTGCGCCGACTTTCTCGCTCTCAATCGCATTGCTATCTTCTCTTCTTGCGGGAGAGATAATGCACTCTCGAAACCGTGGGCGAATTGTTCGGCTGTTGATGCATGGAAACCTGTGCTCAGGGGTTAGTTATTATACGAACAAGCGAGATAGCAAGGGGGTGAACAAACCCGTAGGTAGACCATCAACCTCCGTAACAATATCCCGTTTTGGTCCACCGCTATCATGAACAACACTGATTAATCCTGCCGCTTGGTATTCCACAACTCCAATTCCAAAATGTTCATTCCACATCCCGTTAACCCCAACACTGGCTTTTCCTAACCACTTCAAAATATCCGGCCAAGGCGCATCCAAATGAAACTCAACATCATCTTTGATCTTTAGTTCATTCGCTAACAATCGTAATTGATATACACGTTTTGAATCAGAGTCGTCACGAACACTGCCAATGAGAATAAGTTTTGCGCCTTTGGTTGCGGGAGACTCGGTGGATTTGAAGGTGGCGAAGGCGTTTAAAATGAGTTGATGGTTCTTTTCTGGACGAAATTGTGCGATATAAAGAAGGGCTGGTTGACGTATTGTTTCGGATTTGGAGGTAACGGAGATTTTCTCTTCGAGCTCTTCGACGGCTACTGGAGGAAAGACTGCTGTTGCAATGGGCTTTTTTAGGTCGCGTCGCCATTCTCCCCATAATGATGTGATGTGATCGAGCGTCCAATTGGAGTTTGTGAGGACTACATCAATTGATGCTCCGACCCAGGTATAAAACTTCGCAAATATCTTCCAATAAAGTTTCTTCGCCTTTCCTCTCAGTCCTTGGCCCTTTCCGGCATTCACCCCTTGTTTTCCTGTGGCAGATGCAGGGTCCAAAGAGCCTAGCATATCTGTGGAGATGGTTGGGTAATGTACGTATGCTCCGGTAGGTACTTCAGGAAACAAAATCTTGCTAAGTCCAAGTGCAAATGCATAACCCATTGTATCCACAAATATATCCGGGACAACCAGAGAGAACGCATCCCATGCAAGTATAAGAGATCCAATTGATTGACCTAGGAGTGTGAAATGAGGCCATGTTGAAGCCAAAACCCAATGTCGAGTTGTAAGGTAAAGGAAGGTAATTGTAGGAGGATGGAGTTGAATGTTAAAGCGATCCTAGTCACTTTAGTTAGTCGGCACATTTTGTATGAATAGCGACGAGTCCCTACCTTCACCCTAGAAATGATCTGAGACTTGTCCACATCATGATCTCCAGTGTAGACAATACATTTCGCATTAGGCCATCGTTTTTGTGTTGCTAGAATTGCGGCCCAGAGAACACGTTCACCACCCCCTCCGGCATTACTAGAAATACGTTAGCCAAGTCGACATATATTCAAGCAAAGAGGTCTCCCCATACCAAAAAGGGTGGAAGAATCCAACAATGCCGTCCCATTCCTTATTTGCCGTCCCAGTCGCATAAGATTCCACATTCTCCCAACCTTTACCGTCCTGTCCTTTTCCCTTATTCTCCCTATACTCCTTCTCATCAATGTGTACCCTCTCCAAGACTTGAGCTTTTCTCCCAGCGGTCTTTTGCCTTAAGTAGAAGCCCACTGTACGTCCGAGGAATCTCACAATTCTAGGTCCTCCCAAAAGGACGATCAAGGGTGTCGCACCAAGGATCAAAGTTAGAAGAATTGTCCATTTAGTATCCAGCCCAAATGTCCACATATCACTACCGTCTGGAGCTTTGCATGATTCCGCCATAACTTATTGGAGATTCGAAGAAGAGGTGTCTCGAGAGTCTCCAGAGAGTCTCCAGGGTTACTGTGTCACTTTTGGCTGTGACGTGCAGGCGGCCGCATTGCCGACATGCGGTCTCATTTTCATGTTCAATGGTTAGTTGAGCTTACATGTGAACGAACGAGCTTCTGAAAACCATACTCGAGTAGATTCAAGTCGTATTGAGCAGAGGTATCAATTGATGCGCGAGGCTTGATTATTGATTCTTATAGAACTATCTCAGGATCCAAATCACAATGTCTACACTATTTCGACCAAGTCGTACATCACTGCGCACTTCAACCAGCTCGAAAATTCCGAGAATCTTTTTACAGCTTCCCCCGAGCTATCGATCGTTTCACGCTTCCCCACGCCCTCGGTCTCTCGATTCCGTATTGATCGCTACCCATGATGTTCTAGAAGGATTACACTCTTTTACTGGGCTGCCGTGGGCGTATACTATACCTCTCACTGCTTTGGCTATCCGGGCCAGCCTTATCCTCCCAATCGGTATCAATGCCCGACGAGCTGCGCAGAAACAAATCGACTTGGTGCCCCTCATGAACGCATGGCAGCACCAATATAAGAAACAATCAATACAAGAGGTTGGCCATTTAGGACCGAATGCGGCAAAGCAATTTGTTGTCGACAAAATGCGAAAGAAGAAGAAAGAACTCTATTCTAGATACAGTTGTGGTACCTGGAAACAATATTTGTCTTTTATTCAACTACCTGTTTGGATGGTCGCTGTAGAGACGATTCGAAAAATGTGCGGTGCACATGATGGCTTGTTGAAATGGATTGAATCGCTCTTCATATCAATAAATGCAAATGAGTCTGCCGCCGGCACTGACCTAGATCTGGGCTCTTTACTATTCGAGCCAACCTTCGCGACAGAGGGAGCGTTGTGGTTCCCCAATCTTCTCATTCCAGATCCAATGTTGATGCTTCCTTTCATGCTCTCCGGATCTATTCTATTAAATCTCTCTAGTAGCATGGGAAGCCCTAAAAGCGTGTTTATGAGGAGGTTATCGAACTCGTTGAAGGTAGTGGCTCTTGCGATTATTCCACTTACACTACAGATGCCGAGTGCAATGTTGGTGTATTGGACATCTTCTTCCATGATGGCCTATGGACAGGCCAAGATGTTGGATATCCTGATGCCCATGAGAAAACCTGTAGTGCCATGTAAGGGGGGGCAACCTGTTAGATATGCAGGTACCAGGGAGAGGTAGAAGATAGTTGGCGCATGGTTGCTATGGATGATAGGGAGTAATGGTCTAGATGATGTGATATACCCACCACCCTGCGAGAGATGAATAATGATCGGCGTAAGAGTCAAGTGAAGAAACGCGATATCTGTATTGAAGTCTTGTTGATAGCCACTGGTGAGCCAAAAAGGGAAACACCAACACCTTTTCATGGCTACTCTAGCAGGACCAAACGGTCAGAGAAAGAAGATGTGTGCAATCCATTGATACATTGATATCCTCATCCTCTCTTCTCCATACTGTACTCACGTAATGTAATGTAATGTAATGTCAAAAGCTCCAGCCATCCAATCAACCCCTCCCTATTCGGAAAATCACGCTTGTGCATACTGTGCGGTAGATTGATTACCAATATGCAGCTCTTTTTTTTAGACGCGTCCCTGCGGAGTTTGGAAAAGTCGCGTAAAGTGCTCTTAAAAACATTCGGATCCATTCTCATAAACTCTTCTTCGTTTTTTCCCCTCAAGAACAAATCCCTTCAACTTTTCCATCCATAATACATCCTCTCTTTTCCTATTCAAGGCTTGATTCTTGAAGACTTGATCATACTCAAGATCATTAATTGTTTCTAATTTTACAAGTGCTTTGCGTTCCAGTTGTCTTTTTGTTCTTCACCAACCGATTCATTTGACCCCTCCTCCTCCAACTACAAACGGAATCAGCAAACAACACCACCACAATGTATGTTTATAAGAGAGGTACGTAAATCAGTCGAAACTCATGCTTTCTACCTTGTGCTCATTGTATTCAGATGGGCGTAAGGAACGCGTCCAATTCGACAAGATCACAGCTCGTGTATCGAGATTGTGTTATGCACTCGATCCTGATCACATAGATGCTGCTGCCATCACCCAAAAAGTCATCTCTGGTGTCTATCAAGGGGTAACAACCATTGAACTTGACAACCTCGTAAGTCGACCTTTTACAAACCCCTTGGAAACTGCTCCTCGTTCGCTCCTCTTTCCACGATCTTTTACTAACTCCTTCTAAAGGCTGCAGAGACTGCGGCGTATATGACAGTCACACATCCAGATTATGCCATTCTAGCTGCTCGTATTGCTGTCTCGAACCTCCACAAACAAACCAAGAAACAATTTTCCCACGTTATCCGCGATTTATACCAATACACAAACCCAAGAAATGGCACCCCATCTCCTATGATTAGCAAGGAAACTTACGAATGCGTCATGAGACATGAGGAGGAACTCAACTCTGCTATTGTCTATGACCGAGACTTCAACTACCAATACTTCGGGTTCAAGACTCTCGAGAGATCATACCTTCTACGCCTCGATGGCAAAGTTGCAGAACGTCCACAACAAATGATCATGCGTGTTGCCGTTGGTATTCATGGTGATGATATTGAGAGTGCTATCGAGACATACAACTTGATGTCAAACAAGTACTTCACCCATGCCTCCCCGACACTCTTCTCTGCGGGAACTCCACAAGCACAACTTTCATCATGCTTCCTCATCGACATGAAGGAGGACAGTATTGATGGTATTTACGACACTTTGAAGATTTGTGCCATGATTTCGAAGAATGCCGGTGGTATTGGTCTCAACGTTCACAGAATCCGTGCTACTGGTGCATACATCGCCGGCACCAACGGAAACTCCAACGGCATTGTCCCTATGCTCCGAGTTTTCAACAACACCGCCAGATATGTTGATCAAGGTGGTAATAAGCGACCTGGTGCTTTCGCTATTTACCTTGAACCATGGCATGCTGACGTTTTCGAGTTTCTTGATCTGCGCAAGAATCATGGCAAGGAAGAAGTTCGTGCACGTGATCTCTTCTACGCCTTGTGGATTCCTGATCTATTTATGAAGCGTGTTGAAAAGAATGGAGAGTGGACTCTTATGTGCCCCAACGAATGTCCGGGTTTGGCAGATGTTTATGGCGAAGAGTTCGAGGCTCTCTATGAGAGTTACGAGAAGGCTGGCAAGGGTCGCAAGACTATCAAGGCTCAAAAGCTTTGGTACTCTATTCTCGAGGCCCAAACCGAGACGGGAAATCCTTTCATGCTTTACAAAGATGCATGCAACAAGAAGAGTAACCAAAAGAACCTTGGTACTATTCGCAGCTCCAACTTATGCACAGAGATTGTCGAGTACTCTGCGCCAGATGAGGTTGCTTGTTGTAACTTGGCTTCTATCGCTTTGCCAACTTTTGTCAACATGAATGAGGGAACTTATGATTTCCACAAGCTTCACGAGGTCACTCAGGTTGTTGTTAGAAATTTGAACAAGATCATCAACATCAACTATTACCCAGTTCAAGAAGCCAAGAAGAGCAATTTCCGTCACCGACCTATCGCTGTCGGTGTTCAGGGTCTTGCTGATGCTTTCTTGGCTCTCCGACTTCCATTCGACTCTCCAGAAGCTAAGCACCTCAACATCCAAATTTTCGAGACCATCTACCATGCTGCCTTGACCTCATCCGTCGAGATTGCAAAGGAGCTTGGTCCATATGAAACCTATGAAGGCTCTCCAGTCTCCAAGGGTGAACTCCAATACGACATGTGGGGTGTTACACCTAGTGATTTGTGGGATTGGGACTCTTTGAAGCAATCCATCAAGCAACACGGAGTTCGCAACTCTCTCCTCGTTGCACCCATGCCAACTGCTAGCACATCCCAAATTCTTGGTTTCAATGAATGTTTCGAACCTTACACTTCAAACATTTACTCTCGTCGTGTTCTTGCTGGAGAATTCCAAGTCGTCAATCCATGGCTTCTCAAGGACCTCGTCGATATGGGTCTTTGGTCGGACAACATGAAGAACCGTATCATCGCTGATGGCGGATCCATCCAAAACATTCCTAATATCCCAGCTGATATCAAGGCCCTTTACAAGACTGTTTGGGAAATTTCTCAGCGAACAATCGTTCAGATGGCTGCCGATCGTGGTGCCTTCATCGATCAATCCCAATCGATGAACATTCACATGAAGGATCCTACAATGGGCAAGATTACATCTATGCACTTTGCTGGTTGGAAACTGGGTTTGAAGACCGGAATGTACTATTTACGTACCATGGCTGCTTCGGCCCCTATTCAATTTACCGTCGATCAAGAGGCCCTTCTTGTAGCTGATACCAACGTCGCTCGTGAACGCACTCTGAAGAAGCGTACCTTGCCATCTTCGGGTTACATCTCGAGTGCTTCATCAACCAGTGGTGGTGGCCCAAAGCCTATGTATGCAGGTAAATCATCGGCATCATCCATCAGTGTACCAAAGGATGTACCAACACCAAGCATCACACCACCTCCTGCACCAACCAAGGAAACACACACTCCAGTTGACAAGACACCTTTCAAGGCTGATGTAGAGGAAGGTGACAGCCCCAAGGCTCTCGCCACCGAGCCCACTGATGCAGTTCCTAAGGGGGAGGAACTGCTAGAGTCAAGTGTTGAGAAGAAGAAACAGGATGAGGATGAAGGTAAGGATAGTACCGACCGAGAGTACGATATCTATGCCGATGCCAAGTTGCAATGTAAGTTTGACTAGTCACCTCATCTCGTGGAAAATAGATGGACTAATAAATTACATAGGTAGCATTGACAACAAAGAGGAGTGTATGATGTGCAGTGGTTAGAATGAATGAGACAGATGAGAGATGAGTAGAGCTCACGCTATGTTGGTTTTGGGTTGGGGGTTAAGGCGTTCAATGATGACATCTGTTATGGGAATGGATTGATGGATGGATAAATAATATGGTTATTATGCAGGTATGAATTCAATGTATGAATGATTGAGGATGGCTGGGAAAGAGCTTCAGTCTTGAGGAACATGCAGGTATGGGAGGAAGCTCAGTACTTTAGTTTCGATAGTGCATTGTATTGGGTATTCGGTAATTTGTTTTGATATTTCTTGATGACATTTTTGACGTTACTGCTTCCATCATTGGGGGTTATACCTTTGAAGATATCGGTAAGATGCATGGACTTTTATCGTGGATCATGAGAATAGAACAACCTCATTCTCAACCTCATTCTCAACACATCATCGCCATATCCCTCCACGCATGTCATCTATAGAATCAACTCGAGACCTGAGTCCTGATTATTGAGGACTGAGTCCTGAGTCCTGAGTCCTGAGTCCTGAGTCCTCAGTCCTGAGTCCTGAACTCTGAGGATATAAAACCTTCACCTCTCACCTTTATAATCATATACCCTTTTCTTTCCTTCTTCTTTTGCTTTTCTTTTTTATATAGAATTTTTTTGGTTTATATGGATAGATGGATGGATGGATAGATGGATGGATGGATGGATGGATGGATGGATGGATGGATGGATGGATGGATGGATGGATGGATGGATGGATGGATGGATGGATGGATGGATGGATGGATGGATAGATGGATGGATGAATGGATGGATGGATGGATGGATGGATGGATTGATGGATGGATATGTATGTATATATATATACTTGATCGATGTAGAGATGGGAGAAGGGGAGGGGAGGGAAGGGAAGGGCAAGGAATGTTGGTGAGTGGGTGAGTGGTGGAGAATTAGATCTAGAGAGAGAGAAAGAGAGGAAGAGAGAGAGAGCTCTGTGGATTCGGCCTGGACTGGACTGGATTGTATTGTATGTATTGTATGTATTGTATTGTATGTATTGTATGTATTGTATGTATTGTATGTATTGTATGTATTGTATGTATTGTATGTATGTGTTGTATGTATATATGAATGAACGAACATCCTGATCGTTGCTCGAATATATAGTTGAGACTTGAAACTTGCAAACTTGAGACCTGGACTTGAGTGGACCGGTGGGCCGAAAAGTTGCGCTGGCAGTTGGGTTGGTGGTTGTTTGGCACTGTGGTTTGGTATGGTAGGTCAAGGTAGGAGAGGGAAAGGTAGAGAAAGGTAAATACGGTACTCGAGTAGATAAATCGATGGATTTATTCAATTCATCGATATGAGAATGAAGGAATTGAAGAATTGAGGAATTGGAAAGTGCTATATTATTTATTTATTTATTTATTTAATCAATCAATCCATGAAAATGGCTTTTATACGAGTACCCGAGCCCCGCGCACTTTGCTCGTACAAACAAGAACGAGTTGAGTAGGACTTGGAATTCAGGATTTGAAGAAGAGAAGTCGGTGTGTGAAATTTGAGTACGAGTACATTGATTGGTATGTGTGTATGAGTACAAGTGTACTGTTGTGATATATGTACTTGAGTAGCAATGAACGTAATTGTACCAAGTATTTTACATGTTGTTAAACGGATATGAATCACACGAGTGAGTATATGAGAAATGATGGTGAGTATATGCTTGAGTATATGCTTAAGTATTGATAGTGTAATAAGAGTTCTGAGAGTACGAGTACGAGTACGAGTATATATATGTCGTAAAGAGTAATGAATTCGAGTCCAAGTTTCGTTTCTTCTACTCCGTAATTACTTGGATGATTTCTGCTACTTGACTCTTCTACCACTACCATTCTATGAGAACAAGCAAATAAGTGAACAAACCAAACATATACCACTCGAGTATTCACATTCAGAATCCAACCCAAGTTGAGATTTAATCTCGCAGAAATGGGATGGACAAAGGATGGTTTCGTCTCGCTATTGATCCGATAACCCACGGTTTTGATTCGATGGTAAATGTTTGAGTAAAGGAATGAAGATATAAATATAAATACAAGACTAAGAATCAAGAATAAAGATGAGATGAAGAATGAAAAATTGATATAATCCAAGAGATAAGATGAAAATAAGCTTTCATCACCGATCTTTTTTTTTTTTTCTTTCTCTCCTTTTCGTGCTTCCCAAAATGCGTGAGGAGGATTGGGGAGATGTTTATTCGGTGCTTGGTCTGGACTTGGGAGTTTGTATTTGTTGGGTGATCCTGGTTTATTGTGATATTTTTGTTAGTTTTGTTTATTAGCTATGGGTACGGATGGATGGATGTTGGTTTGATTAAGTGTGGGTTTTATTTGAGGGGATGAAGAGAGTAGATGAGTAGATGAGTAGGTGAGTAGGTGAGTAGGTGAATAGGTGAGTAGGTGAATAGGTGAGTAGATGAGTAGATGAGTAAATAAATAGATGAATAGATAAATAAATAAGTAAATGAGTAGATAAATAAGTAAATAAATAAGTATTTGTAGATGTAAAAAATGATAGATAGATATACAAAGGATTAAGGATCGAGTAGATATTATGAATGAAAAGTTTTGATGAGAATTGAGAGTTGAGACGAAGTAATTGTTATACAGGGATTAAGATTGAAATTGATATTGTTATTTTTTATTGGTTTCTTTATTCGATTTATTTAATTTAATTGAGTCGTATTGTATGTATTCAGTAATGGAGTGATTGGAGTAGAGTAGCTCTATGAAAGAACGAGGACTACAGAAAACTATTCATTAATAGTATATACTCGAGTAACGTATTATGGAAGCAGTCCGTGGTACTGTAGATTCTTCCATCTTGAGACTCAAAGACTCAAAGACTAAAGACTCAAAGACTCAAGAGAGGTCCGAGGTATTTTGATGTCATCAAGAATGCGCATCGCTTGGCGATAGATAGGAGATTTTGACGGAGTGAAGAGGGGGTTGCTGGTGAGAGGAAATGAGCTTTGGTCTACTCGAGTGTACCCATACTCTATATATGTATTGCTCTTATGGCATACAGAGAAGATACTAACTGTCCTTTGTGGATACAGACCAGAATTCTTCACGCATTCAGCTCAACAGGGACCTCAACCCATCAAGGATCTACCCCCCTCCCCAACCAAGGAAGGGGTCAGGGCCAATCGGTATCCGACCTCATCTTGGCTGGCCTTGACCTTTTCTTGGCAGCGAAAAGTCATAAAAGCAGTCTGGAGCTGGGAATTGGGAGGGAAGCCGAAAGATCTTGTTTTGCATTATCATTACATAGGATGTGCGTGTGTGCGTGTGTGCGTATCCTTGGTACGATGGGTGGGAGAGAGACGTCACCATGCAAACCTGACAGCACTCAAGGGACGGTCAATGGAGGACAGCGTTGGTTGGTTCTTGGTTTTGACCGTGGTCTGCTTGATGAGGCCGCTTCTCTTCCTCTTTCGGCCTTGGATAACGTGATTGATGATGGATGGGAAAGAGAAAGAAAGAGAAAGAGAAAGAAAATTCAAGAGGGGAATGGAATGAATCATTGCATGTCACATGTTCCCACTTTTCCTTGACAGCAAAGCATTTTAAGCATTTCCTCTGGAAGCGAGGGAAAGTTTGATTGGGGGGAAAAGCTGATCGGAGGTGGATAATCATGGTTAGTCATGATGTTGGGTGGGATGAACCAGCCACACGCAGAGACGCCACAAATTAAGGTTTTCCCCTCAGAGTCGCTGTGAAAGCTTCCTGGTCAATCGGATCCTGGCCCCCCTGTCCCCAATGGCGGGGAGAGAGATAAACGACATCATCCACACCAATCACCATCTGCACGAGATCCAGCGTAAAAGCAGAGATCCAAGATAAAATGTCGGATGGGGGCGAGGGGAGAGGTGAGTTTTCCAGCCATCTTTTCCGGTGGGCTTTGTGGCTGGTATGTATGATGAAGTTGCATGCTACTGTGTAATAGATTAAAATGAGTCGGTAGTCGTGTGGTTGTACAGCAGACGAGACGACCTAGTCTGAGGATTAGCTGGAGAGCATTCCGATCGTATACGAACTTTGAGGGACGGTGATGGTGATGGTGGTGATGGTGGTGATCGCTCACTGGAGTCGTTGACTAGAGCACAGGATACGAAATATTAACTCACTTGTGGCTTAGTCACGCCAGCAGATAGAGCATGATTATGGGATCAAGCCCAACTAGGACGAGACGGGCTGAGGATTTAGTAAATGGTCATTAAACTACTCGTGTATTAGTAAATTGATGGTAAATGGGTACCTTACCTTAGCTTCATTGTGGCAATCCCCTCTTTTATCCTTTTGAGCTAAGTCCGCTTCAGGTCAAGTGGGAAAGAAATTGGGAGAAAAGCAAGCTTCACTCATAATCTAGCAGGATTTTTTCTATCGTCCCTCCATCATTCACTCTGACTTCACTTCACTTTCAACTTTTCCTACTTCTCTCGCCTTCCTCGTCTATTGATCATATTTAAGCTTCCTGCCCATCTTGAATCAACAAAGCTTCAATTCACTTTTTCACCACAACCAAAACATCATCCTCAACCTCAACCTCATCCTCAACCTCAACCTCAACCTCAATCTCAATCTCAATCTCATCCTCATCCTCATCATCTTCCCTGCATCTCATACTCTCCAATAGACTTCTCCATTCAACTTCATCTCGGATCCTATCAGACTATAACTTACAAAGTATAAATCAATCAACATGAAGTCTTCAGTTATCCTCTCCATCGGCGCTTTCGCAGCTGCTTCTGTCGCTCAATCCCTCTCCAGCCTTCCATCATGTGGTGTAAGTCTATGGTCCGATTTGCGAGATCGATACCGTCGCGATCAATCAATATGATCGCGACGCATTTGATGTTCAATGGCTAATTCATCTCGCGCCAATAGCAAACTTGCATCAACAACATGCTCTCTTTGGCCTCATCTCTTGGCTGCTCGGGCGCTGACGCTGCATGTCTTTGCAAGAACGCCGATTTTGGTTATGGTATTCGTGACTGTGCCAATGAGGCTTGCGGTGCCGATGAGGCCGGCTCTGTTATTGCTTTCGGCAACAACTACTGTGCAGGTATGTTTACACAAACCCCAATTTGGATTCGATCTATGGCTAATGATAAGTAGGTGTCACTGCATCTGGATCAGCTACCACTTTGGTGACTGTTACCTCTGCCACCGCTTCTTCTCCATCTTCTGTAAGTTTTCATCCACTCTTTGTCTACCACGTCGATTGTTTCCATTGGCCGTGTCTCGGGTGACCGTGTCCGGCCAACAAACAAATGCACGTGCCAATGATAGATTGCGATCATGATGTCACCTATATCAACTCAACGAGTGCTGACCCAATCAACTAGGCTGATGCCGATTCTTCTGCCATCACCACCTCCGCCCTTCTTGCAACGGTCACTTCTGGCTCTGATCTCTTCACAACCACCGTTGGATCGACCACTATCTACGGCTCTGGTGGTGTTGGTGTCGTTTCTTCCACTGCAATCTCTACCGAGGACATCGTTTCTACTGTCACCAGTGGCGATTCTACCTTTGAAAGTACCGTTGGATCTTCCACCATCTACACCACACCGAGCGCCACTGAAGGAGCATCATCTGCTATCACCACTTCTCCTATTGTCTCGACCGTCACCAGTGGATCTTCCACCTTTGAGACGACTGTAGGATCTACCACTGTCTATGGTGGTGGAGCCGCCTCATCCGCTTCTTCCATCGCATCCAGCGCCGAATCTGAAGCTTCTTCCATCGGATCCTCAGCGTCTTCAGTTGCATCCTCAGCTTCTTCCGTCGCATCAGACGCAGCTTCCAGTGCTTCTAGCAAGGCATCATCTGCTGCATCCCACGCCACCAGCAAGGTTTCCTCCGCCACTTCGGCCGCTGGATCCGCTGCATCATCGGCCACCTCCAGTGCTATGGCATCTCTCCCAACCGGTGCGGCTGGTTTGATGGCTGCTGCTGGTATCGCTGCTCTCTTCTTGTAAACAACTTCAAGATGATCCATTTCCTTTTTTTAATTTGGGAAAAGGTTCTGAACCTGGATGTAATGGAATTTGAGTGAAGGTGGACTTGCAACGATACCCTTCTTTTTCTTCAATTCTTGACCATACTTTTTACGATTTCTTTCTTTAACTTTTGACGACTTTCACGATGGATGGTACGGGGGCATCTGATGACAGGTATGGATGGGAATTTTTCAGGTCATACATATGATGCCATACACATGACACCATAGACATGGTAATACGTTGGGGGGTAATTTGATGATGTTAATGGTTGGTTTTAATAGTGGATCAATGAATGATCATGACATGGACACGTGGATGGATGAACAGACAAGTAGTACTCTCAGTGCTTTCAAGCATGAATGATGGTATGAAGTATGAGCTGTATCATTCAAAAGAATTGATTTTTAATAATATTTGTGTGTTTTATACATTTCAATGTTTGAGTTTCCTCGAGTACGAGATGTGACATGATTCAATGTGATTTGAGAGCAATATGATTTGGGAGGTGAGAATATTAGAAAAGGGTGACCTTGATGATAATGTATGGGGTGTATGATGTAATGTTCTTGAGATGGTTTGTACATTGAGGCTTTTGAAAAGATCTTTTGGCTTCATTATTTCCCATTACTTGTAAGAGGGCAAAGGTATAATGCGTGGGTAAGTAAGGATGAGTATCTATGAGATGGAGTAGAAATCTGTATATATATTGGTATCGTGAAGGTTGGGAGGAAGGCGGGGAGAAGGAGGGGGGAGAGGGAATAGAAAAGGAAAGGAAATGGGAGGGTAGGGGGAAGGGGGAGTAGAGGGGGATAGGATAGAGGGAAGGAG
>NGKF01000008.1:149596-165087 GCA_002162555.1 Monilinia aucupariae
GGGAGAAAAGGAAGGAAGGGAGGAAAGGAGGAAAGGGGGAGGGGAAAAATGGAATAGGAGGGGAAATAGGGAGGGAAGGAGAGGAGAGAAGCGAGAAGCGAGAAGCGAGAAGAAAAGGGGGGGATGAATAGGAAATGGGAAAAGGGAAGGAAGAAAGGGGAAAGAAAAAGGAGAGGGAAAAGAGAGAAGGGAGAAAGGAGAAAGGGGTAAATACTTGTAGGGTGGATGGAATAAGAGGGATGGGATAAAGGATGAGTATACGAGTAAAGAAGAGATAGGATAGAGAGGGGATAGAGGGAGGGGAAGGGATAGGTAGAAGGAATGAGATCACGAAGGGATAAAAGAAAGATGAAAGATAAAAGATAAAAGATAAAAGATAAAAGATAAAATTTCCATTCATCTCGCAAATTATCAAGTCAATGAAAAGAGAGAGCCTTTGAGGAAATCCTGAGTATTATGTATTAGATTGGATTGGATTGGATTAAATTGAACTTCGCTAAACTACGAGTTGTAGATCATTTACTCATAGTGTATTTATAGAGTATTT
This sequence comes from Monilinia aucupariae, assembly GCA_002162555.1. Lineage (NCBI taxonomy): Eukaryota > Fungi > Ascomycota > Leotiomycetes > Helotiales > Sclerotiniaceae > Monilinia > Monilinia aucupariae. The sequence continues at coordinate 150,144 of NGKF01000008.1, forward strand.
ACGAGTAGAGTATATTCGTTTACTTTAAGTATTCAAATACTCAAATACTCAAATACTCAAATACTCTATAGAATAAAATACTCGATAGAATAAAATATAATACAATACAATACAATATATTCCCTACAAGTATTAAGAAAATATTACAATGCTCGAATAAGATTTCTGGGTTGGATATTTTATATGAAAGGTTACTCGAGGATTCGTTTAACGTATCGAGTATCGAATATCTAAAAATCACATCTTATCTTGGTTTGGGGTAGGAAATATAACGAATGGTGGAATTGATGAAATGGAATGGTATGGTATGGTATTTGAGTAGCGTAGCATATGGATATATGGATATAGATATGGTGTGAAGCGTAGGAGCGTAGGAGATATAAATGGTGAGGAGATATAAAGGGCAATGATGATGCACCTCTCTCTACCCGTACATACATATGTACGAACATCTCGGACGATTTTATCCCGTGGGGGCTGAGGATAGGATGGCGGGATCGCGGGGATTTGACATGGGTGGTGGATTTGGGGGAGGATGGGAGGGAGGAAGAGGNGGGGGGGGGAACAAAGGAGTATATTGCGGTTAGGTCTTGATGTTGATGTTGATATATAGATGCACTCGAGTAGAAATAATGTACCAAGGGGTAATTAGCGAATCGTTACTCGTTTATTTTTCCTATTATATACGAGTACGAGAGTGTATATAGTACGAAAGTCTATATAGTACAAAAGTGTGTATATATATATATATATATAAACGAATATGTTTAACAGGACGAACAATAACCATAAGCATCTCGAAGAACTTCCAGGGAATAGGAGATTGCTTTGTAGAAGCTCTTTCTACTTTTTCCTTATAAAACATCTATTATTGTATATATCACAAACGAATCGCATGGTCAACGTAGCGATAGTTATGGATAGATCAAATCGATTATAAATTATTATTATTATATAAACGAATAAAGAATTACAAAGTAGAGTTCTATTTAAGAAAGAAAAAAATAAACTTTGTGTTTTTTGATTTGCTAAAAGGGGGTTTTTCTTGGTGGGGGGGGGGTTGTTGTTTTTGTGAGGAGAGGAGAGGAGAGGAGAGTTTTGGTTGAGGTTGATGTTGATGTTGAAACCTCCCAGTAAATATACCAACGCAGTAGAACTTACGTGTATGAATAAAGATGACGCTACTACAGTACTAATGCCGAGAACCATAACATGCATCCACGAGTAAAACCGCGCAGCTACAATCTTCTCAAAGATAGCACTCTAGAGAGGTGATGAGATAAACACCACTATAGGTTTCCATACGAGGATGCGGAAAATCGGAAACTGCGTATCATTCAAAGTATATCTGTTATTTCGATATATGCGAGTGAGCACAAATGTATATGGTGGATCGAGGCCTGACCCTTGGTGACGCTCGCTAATCTGTAGTTTTTTCCTTTCTCGTTTGGAGGAGCGTGGGATGGAAATTGGTGAGCTGCTCTAGGGGTATGGATGCAAAAAGCGTTTCTGTGGGGAAGTGGAAGTGGAGGGGGAGGGGGGAGATTAGGTGCTAGTTGTAAGGGAGGGTAGAAATTGAGGATGGGGGTTGATGATGGTGGTGGTGGTGGTCATGTTTATATCCTTAGAAGAGGGAGAGGAAGAAGAAGAGAGGAGAATTGGAGCGTAGTGAAGTAGATGAGTTGTTGCGGAATATATATATATATATTTATATATATATATATTTATAGTGGAGTATAATGATTTTGAGATACTCGAAAAGAGAATTGGAGAGTTGAGATGAGATGAGCATGATACGCAAGACAAGCTTTCATGTATATAAATCGAGATAGAAGAGAAGCAAACAATAAAGGAATATATTTCATATATTTTTTAAAAGAAAAAAGGAAGATAAAGAGAAATATAGAGAGTGGGTATATGGGGGGGTGTGGGGTGGAGAAAAGGAGGCGATGATGATCATGTGTAAGAATATACGAGGAAACTATTACTCATAAAATACGAGTATAAATATCCATCTTTCTGATTTCGAATCCAACGTACAGAAAGAACATCTTCACCAGAGAACATAAAGCTTTTCCAACCAAATCACATAATGAAAATCGAGGATTTCCCACAGGGTATACGAAGTAACGCCATGAAGCCCTAGATATACCCTGTAATCAGTCCTGAGTCCTGAGTCCAAGACACCAAAGTATAGTTCGTGTTCCCTCAACACAAAAAGGAAGAAGAAACCACTTCCAGCATCTCAGAGACGAGACTCAATATTCTAATCGAGTTGATCAAAAGTACAAATAACATCTACTCACTACACCGATGATGTTGAACGTCCGATACGAAGAGAAGAGAAGAAAAGAAAAGGAGTAGCACGGCTAGCTGTATATATATTGATACAGATTACAAACTACGATGGGCAAACTATCCTTAGCCCAACCAATCCTCGCTTGAGAAGACGAAAAATCCCCAAGAGTTTGCGAGTGCACCGCACGAGTTGGAGTTATAGACACTGTTTGAAAACGACTCCGGGTGGATATGGAAATCGAAAGATCGGGTTGGAATAGGGGGTATTGGCTCTTAGCTTCATGTCGAATCGAGAGAGCTATAGGTCGTTAGGAAAGATTATCTATGCTCGTATTCCCTGGAGGTAAAATGATGTGTAGTGTGAAACTTGATGTTATGGTTTACCCATCCATTCTTTCTTCCTTCCTCATTTCTCTTTTATCTCTTGGCTTGCTTGGTATATAGGTATGCATGGACATATGTGTATATTTGTCTTTGAAATACACATATGCGAATATACAAGCCGGTATCGGTATACTCATATATGCATGTATAAAAAGTGAAGATAGATAAACAGTAGCCATATGAAAATGTAGAAAGGTTTCCCTCGTCGGCCCAATGTTCGAACAAGATATGCCATCGATACAAATCGCACCCGAGGACAAGATACTGACTGGTATGGTAGTTGGTGATATTTAATGCATCCGAGTATATTCGAGTATTCACGCAATACACGATCTCAATGAATGGGAAAATACAGATAGCGAACGCATGTAGGGGGTCCAATTCTCGCACATGTATGTATATATCTATACCTACCATAAACTAGCACCCCTCCATCCCCTGAATGGAGAACAGGAAGGAAATCGAAGAGCCAAATATTTATCTCATCTTTTCAATGCGGGGACTCGCATTTTTCAGTCCCAAGCTTGGGGTACTTTAGCGGTGTTAGTGATGCGATGAGATGGGATGACTCTACAGTAGTCCGTATTGAGGTAGGTAATTCTGTAGGGAGGAAGAACACGGATGATATAATTCATTAGTGTTCTCCAGGGAAATTTCCCTCTTTCCCTCTTTCCCTCTTTCCCTCTTTCCCTCTTTCCTTCTTTCTCGCTGTTGGAGTGGGTTGGCTGTCTGACGTCTACGTCTACGTCTACGTCTACGTCTACGTCTCCGTCCGCGTCTGCATCTGCATCTGCGTCAATACCCGAAACACTTGTTCATTCCCACTGCCTGTTTTCTTTTCTAATTTTTTCACACACAAATATTGATATATATGATAAAAGCTCCTACCTCATAGTAAAAAAAAGTTGATCTTTCATATACCGACGGGTGTTGTGATAGATTGATGTGCGATACTCATCTCAGTCTCTGCAGACCTCGTATTCCCTTTATCTTCATTCAATTTTATTCGCCTATCTCATCCCACCAACCTGGTTGAGATTACCTTGGTAGAGAATGAAGATTTCATGTTGAGTTTTGGGTATTTAGTTATTTTATATCATCAATATATGGTCATGGTTTCAATTTCCGACACTTCAAAATACAGAGCTAGCTGTCTCTCCATCATACCATCCATCCTATCATCAACTATGATTCAAGGATTTATCCTGCAACCTTATATAAAGGTTGCAAATAAAGAATTGAAAGGATATAATAATACATTCAATATCTTGGTAAACATGAATACGTACGTATGGAAAGATATATTGAGTTTCAGATTGCGTCGCTTATTGTCTCGAGGGAATACGTGAGATGTTTGACTTGGCAGGTTTCTCTTTCTCTCGGGAAGAGAGAGATATGTTTCAGATGCGCCACAACACAAATACAAATACGCATGAAAAAAAAAAAGGAAAACAATTAAAATTGAAGACGGATGGTGTGTAGGTATCAGTCTCATCTACTGATCACGAACGAGTTTTGCTCCGCCTAACACGCCCAACGTAGATTGAGTGTATACTGTACCCTATGGCCGGCAAGTATTTGTATCTGGATCTCAATCTAGAAGTGTAAAGGCAGGAAGGAATCCACATGATGAATATTCTAGAATTTAGATATATCACATTCCCCGGTTAATTTCTGCATCTTCTCCATAAGCGAGCGAGAAAGGAAAGTGTAGGGTTTTATTGGTTGTTTCTTGCCGTTTCATTATCTTATCGCATATGAGACAATGTCTCAGATTCAAGTTCTCTTGGTATTTGTGAGAGATTTGACATGTGAAGGATGGAGATTAAGCCCGAGTTTTAGGTAAAAGGTATGACTGTTGTGTGTGTGGCTGTATGGGGAGAATCATGAATGGCGAGAATTGCGGATAGGGAGGAAGATGAGGACGATGAGGGCGATGAGCTAGTTTGAAATGAGAGATGATGGGCGGGAGTTTGTGAGAGGGGAGGTTGATTGATTGATCGAATCGAGGATGTGGGTTGATATTCGTACTTACGGACTAAGGTTACCCAGTTGGTATGTTAAAATTAAGCTTAAATCTTGGTATCGGAAATCGCCAAGATATCGGAGATAGTTAACGGTGCGAAGTGCAAAATCACATGATGTTCAGCCCATCTTCCCTCCCATTTTCGAATCTGATACTCCGAGTACAAAATCTTGATAGGTGCAGCACTACCGCACAAGAGGGTGGTGTGGAGAACTTATCCCCCCAACTCTGCCATCTTATGTTTCACCAAACCCCAGGTTCTGCACGTGCACTTGACATTGGTGCGCGCGCAGGAAAGGAAAAAAGCATGCGAGTCAGTCAGTCAGGAGATTGATTTCCATATCAGTACCCATCTCCGGAACTACCAAGAGATGGTACGGGACGATATTCTTCATGTAGCATGACCTTACCGATCTCTATTCAGAGGGAAAAAGGAAAAGAAATGCCGTAAACCCGATCAGATATCTGAAATGCTTCATTTATGGGTTTTCGTCACATTACATCACATCATATACATAATAACATATATCGCCGATGAATGTTGAATGTTGAATGTTGCAAAGGCGGGGAAGAATCACAAGACTCCAAGGACCTTGGTTGTGCACATCTTGTCCTCTCGAGCGAATAGCATCTCGCGAAGAAGAAATATCGATTGGTGTTACACCTGCCCTGCACCCCTCATTTTGAAAACTCGTAGAGATATTTGCCAGGTAGGAAGCCATCTATCCATTGTATGGATACTGTTGGATCCTTGGGAAAATTGGTCTGTCACTGGACGGATGGATGGAAACGATATTGAGATCAACAGGAATAGAAACGAAAAACACTTCCCGAACGAGGGGTTGAAAATAATCAAATGGGAATCTACCACAGCCCAATAAGAACAGCAGCAGCAACAGCAGCAGCAGCAGCAACAATATCCACCCATGCATTCGTCACCAACACATCTCGTCTTCAGAAAGTGTTCATCATCATCGTCGTCATAATCAGTGTCACTTACTCATCATATCAAACAAATCTGCACCGTGTTCCCCATCTCCGAAAAATCCGAATTCTTCCCGCAATCTCTTATGCCCTCACAAGCCGTAAGGCGCTGGCAATCCAGAGTGAATTGATTGTAGGTGGTCATCGCTGCAGTATGCAGGATGTAGTATGGGGTGACACTGCCGGATCTCCAATTAATCTTCGACGATTGGCAACGGTAGTTTGGAGGGAGCTTTGCATGCCTTTTTTGGGGCGTGCTTTATAATTACTATGGGCCATATATAGTAGGCTATGTACTCTAAGCCATGCGAACAAGTAGATAGGTGAATCGCTTGCAGCTGCACAATATCGAAAGCATGAATTGATTGATGCGTTAAACATCGAATCCTCCTCATCCTGCTGTATCGGTGCATCAGCGCATCCAGATCCAGATCCAGGTAGATATCCAATGGAATACGTATGTACGAAATGTGCACACTAGGAAAATTAGGCGACCTGAGGATCTGTAACTGTACAGTATGTAAGCACGGCGGCTTTGGGAGTGTGGAATAGTATGAAGGTAGCGTCGGTGGAGAGACGGCGTGGGTGGGTGTTTTGGGGAAAATATGATGTATCGTGTAGGATTTCCTTTGTTTTCCTCTTTCCCTTTTCGGTTCTCGCCTTCGCCTGCGCGAGAGGATTGGGAATTGGGTGACTGTAGCTTGAATTTGGGTTGGGGAGCTAGCTAGGGGTGCATTGTCCTGTGCGTGCAGGATACATGGTGGGCAGAGTAGATTTCGAGAAGAGGCGGGTTGGGCTTGTAAGGTTGCTTGGGTGGTGGGGAGATATGTATGTATGGAGCTGGCTGGATTGGGCGGATAATGGGAGATGGAAGATGGAAGATGGGAGATGGGAGATGGGAGATGGAAGATGGAAGATGGATGTCACCTTGCTGTATGTATGCATCTACTGCTTACAGTAGTTTGGGTTAGGTATGTTGAGAATAGGGGGAGTCACGTTATCCGGACGAGATACATGGATTGGTTGATCGATACTTCCTTCGCACAGTAAGTTGATGTTGATATGGATATTGGGTTGAGAACTCGGGATGCCCAAGGGTTAAGTTGAAGTTTTCTACTCTACATCGTTGAGTGCATCCTCGTAGATTAGTTATTTTGGCGGGAGATAGCCTCGTCAGACAGGAAGGGATTGCTCACACGATGAAAAGTGGGTGGGTGTATCAAAGTGCAAATAAACCGTATGATGTTATATTTCCCGCAAGCATGGTAATGATGATGAGAATTCCAATTTCAAGGCAAATGAGCTTGTTAGGTTAGAAACTGATGACGAAACACATCGGAGAATTCTTAATGGGCACTGACTGTATGTAGATATTTAGACGTAGATGTTTAGACGTCTAGATCAAATTTGGATTGAGGCTTGTACGGTTAGTTTAGTTACTGATATTGAACCAATTAGCCAACTAATACTACCGAGGGTTCGATTGTTGGATTCTTCGAGGCTGTCAGGATAATATCTTCACTCAAGAAACCCGAGGGTTAGCGAAGGAAGGCGAAGGAAGGTGAAGGAAGGTATGTACAGTGGTAGCAGAAGGCTCTTTACACTCAGAAACATCATCCCAAATGGATTCAACCCCTCTCTCCATCCTTCTCTCCATCCTCCACCAGCTCTCTTCTCTAATCTAATCTCCAACCTTAATGCCACTAGCTACTGTAACAAGCGAGGTAGTACCCGACTTGAACCGTGCCTTGTTGATACGTGGAGGATAAGAATAGGGGAGGCAAAAAGCAAAAGGAAGCAGAAAAAGAAAAAAATAAGAATCGTGATAAACTCGGGCCGTAAATCGATCCTCTTAACTTAAAATTACATCACCAGAAACAGCCGTGCAGTGCAAGCTTGGCAGTTGGCCTGATCAACAAGGGAACATGGGGTTTTGGGAATAGCTTCTCTTATTGGGGGGGGTTGCGAAAAAGGGTTGATGCTCGATAGGTCTTGTTGGTTGGGATGATAAAAAAAGGTGCGAGTTGACCAGGGGGATACGAATTGTATGTACAAAGTACTCTTCTTCCTCGATGGTGAATGAAGGGGGATTCTCGTTAAAGATTTCAATGGCAAGGGCTGCAGGAGGATCAGTTGGTACTGGTTTATCTGATTGTATGATTGACAAAGAAAAAGGTCTGACGTAGACTGTAGAAATTACTGTCGAAATTATTGTCGTTAACCTTGTCCCTTCGAATAAGACAAAGAAATCATTAGGCATGCAGACCACATTCGAGGAAATCAAGAATCTTAATGATTGGTTCGCATGTTTGGGAGAAGAGGTGAATCATACGATGCTTCATCGTCATTGATGCACCTTTGGGGGGGTTTCTTTGATGCTTGTTTGCTGGAATAAGGAGTCTTCTTTCAAACTACGGTAATGAAACCATGGGAATCTCTCGGAGCTCAAGAGAAAGTGGCGTGGTATGCCCATGCCCATGCCCATGCCCGACGAACCGGTGTTGCTTCCATGGCTTGTATGGATTCGCATGCATGGCGCCAATTTGGTGAGGAGTCCGTAAGCACGACTGTACTAGTACTTGAAAGAAAGGTCATACAAGGGGCATACCAGGATGTCGTCGTAATAGTAGCAGAGGGGGGTAGGGGGATACGGAGTATTGTCCGAAAGGAATAAGACCACTCTGGAGTATCGATGGGTTGGCTAGTTGAAGAATGGTCGCACGGAAATACTCCAGAAGCAAGAGTAGCAAGCAGAGACCTTATACAACCACCACCGCCCTTCTCCGCACCATCCCAGGATGGAGAGGATGAAGAGGATAAGAAGGTGGCTTGAAGAGGCTTGAAGGAGTATGGTAATATCTGATATTTGCCGTCTTAGAAGAGCGTTACACGACAGGCCGCGCGATTCCTGTTTAAGCTCTATCCTGCACGTAAGAACCGCAGAAGCTCCAAGGATAAAATGTTTATGGCGTCTTGCTGCGGCTACGAGGTAAAATCAATTACTCAGTATATATGAATGATATGATGCTGTAATGCGGTGATGCGGTGATGCGGTGATGCTGAAATGAAATGCTGTGATGTTGAGAGTCATCATATTTTTGATCATATTCTTCCATTTGGGATAGATAAGACTTTCGAGCCATTGGCAGATGGAGTGAAGAGAGAAAAAGGGGACTTGATTGTATATGTCCGCTATCTTTCCCTTCGCGCTAAAGTCGTAAGTGCAAAAACAAAAACAAAAGGAATCCGATCTTCTTTTTCTCTTAGCATTTATCTCTCTACGAATATCTGATGAAGGAGGCCAATCAGAACGTCAAGACTTTTATACAGACACATGATTGATTTGATAATCATCAATCGTCGATACTATCTCTAATTAAGCTTCGACTAAAAGCGTATAATGCGGGTCTCAGAGATTTATAGAGAGAGATCATTGATGTGCCAATTATTATGATTTATCCATTTACTAGTGTGCCTCGATCTAGTACTATTCAGGTACATTCATACTTGAGATTCATTCACATTATTACTTATTATTATTATTATACTATTATTGTTTTCTTCTTCTCCTCCTATTCTGACCTCAATTTACCATCTACTCTATTCATCCATCATAATCAGGCCCAAATTGGTTGTGAAAGCAAAGAGGAGCACGGACCAGAAAATCTATTACGACTTGGATTCTTTCTCCACCATCTCACTCAGTCTCAGGACGTACCATCTAAATAATCTTCAACCTACGACATTCAAGCCAATCGAAACAAAACGAACCGAACCGAAACGAAACGACATACCACACCATTTTACTATTACTACGACTACGACTACGACTACTACCACCACTACCACTACCACCACTACCACAATCAAGAAAACCCGAATCCGTTTCACCTCATCACTGCCTCCACTCCCCAACGAATATAATATACACTCTTCACTACCTCACTTACAACGTAATCATGTCTTGCTGATAACCCTTCACCCATACCGTGTTCTAACTGGGGCAAACATTGCCGGAAACTTGAACACCAAAGATGTCTGCACTCGACGTCCTTTCACCACAACCACTACCATAACCATATAGCGATGGAATCAACAACCAATTCAAGAAGTTCCGGGGGGAACACTCCATCGTCAAGTCCTGGTCTATTTAGTCCTTCGAATTTACATCGTCAAGCTATACCACCTTTTGACCATGGAACTCCTCATTCGAGCCCTTATCTACACCCTTTACAGATGCATAGAGTAAGAGAGTAAGTTGTTCCCTCCCCCGAGACGGTTCCTTTATCTGAAGTCTTCGCTTCCTCCACCTGCGAAGCTTATCAATGGGATTCTACATTCTGTACCACCTTCGCCAGTAACGAGGGGCTCTCATTGAATCATATCGATCTACTTTAGCCCCGCTACTTCGACGGACTGAGGGCGACTGACTCACCAAGTTTCAACACATACTGACTATCTCTTTTTTTTCCGCAATAGAACTCACAAAGCACAGGTTGAACAAGATTTCATTACCGGGAGGAAACTTATAAACCAATACGAGATTATCGATGAAATTGGGAGAGGTGTACATGGAAAAGTTAAATTGGCCCGGAGCCTTGAAACCCAAGATTATGTCGCCATCAAGATCATACAAAGATTCTCAAAGAAAAGGAGACTCGGAAGGGTGACCGTCTCTCCCGAGAACAAAACTAAGAGAGAGATTGCTATCCTCAAGAAAATTCGTCACCCAAATGTTGTCGGTCTGCTGGAGGTTATAGATGATCCGGAGTTGAAGAAGATATACATGGTCCTTGAGCACGTCGAATTAGGGGAAATATTATGGCGCCGGAAGGGAGTGAGGAAGATATCTCTATATGAGCGGCGGAGAATCGAAAGGGAAATCCGGGGAGAGGACGATCAGGGGAATGACGAGGCATACTTCGAAACGCTCAAACGTCGGCGGCAACGAAAAGAGATGAAGAGAGCAAAACTTTTCCAATTTCAAGCAAATGGAGAATTCTGGAGTCTGGAGCATGGAGACGATGACGATGACGGAGAGGATCGGTCCGAAATATCACCTCTTTCGCGAGTACCTACGAGAGATTCCTTCGTATCCTTATCGCATACGTCTCTAGTTCGGTCAAATCCTGGATCCATCAAAAGCTCACGAGCCACATCTAGAGCACCAACCGCACAAAGCTCCCGTGCCCCTACACCTTCACCGGGGCCGGTGGACTACGATATAGGACCAATAGATAGTGACAACGAGGATGATGCGCCAAGCTCATACGTTTCACATACTTCGGCTCTAGCTTTAGAAGGTACCATGTACGGGTCTTACGCAGAGGATCCAATGTATCGGGGAAGATCTCCTAGCATGGCGGACAGTATCATCTCTCACATGTCTTCAGTTGACGACATGACACATCATGATGCTTTCGAAGACGATTTCTCTTATGTCCCATGCTTTACCTTGGATCAGGCCAGGTCGGCTTTCAGGGACACTGTTCTAGGCTTGGAGTATCTACATTACGAAGGCATCGTTCACCGAGATATCAAGCCTGCCAATCTACTATGGACAAAGGACCATCGTGTCAAGATATCTGATTTCGGCGTCTCATATTTCGGTCGACCTATCAGAGAAGGGGAAACGGAAGAGAATATCTCCGAAGCTGACGCAACTGACTTTGATGACGATCTAGAGCTGGCTAAGACCGTTGGAACACCGGCTTTCTTTGCTCCCGAATTATGCTATACTGACATAGATATCGAACAGCCAAAGGTTACTGAGCAGATTGACGTATGGTCCTTGGGAATTACTCTCTACTGCCTCATATATGCTCGCATTCCATTCATGGCAGAGGATGAGTACCAGTTGTTCAGAGCTATAGCGAAAGAGGATGTCTATATTCCCAGGAAGCGACTAAAGGCCGTCGATCCAGGAAATCAAACTTCACACTTTAGTCGGAGGATGGGACCATGGGATGGGCCTTACCGGGATGAGGGGGATTTGTCTTACGAGGAGATTGATGATGAACTATACGATTTACTCAGGAGAATGCTGATCAAGGATCCCGCAGAGCGAATCAAGCTTCGCGAAGTCAAACGACATCCATGGACTATCAAAGGCATCGAGAATATTATCGGGTGGCTTGATGATACAGATCCATCCCGTAAGACCGCAGGACGCAGAATTGAAGTCGACAAGAGCGAACTGGAACGTGCTGTCGTACCTATTACGTTTTTGGAACGAGCCCGATCAACTTTGAAAAAGACTTTGGGCAAGGTCACTAGTGTGATGAGAAATGATAGGAGTGAAGGGTCGCGCAGAAGGGCTGCAAGCAATGCTACGAATGCAAGTTCAGGTGCCGAAAATTCTACTCATGCTCAGCCCTCATATACCCCTATTCTCCGCGAGATGGTTCGTCGGGCAAGTCTTCGTGGAGATGAATTCTTTTCAACCAGCAGTGATTCTCACAATGATCACCATAAGGAGCCAACGGAGCATCCTTTAGCTCAGAGTCAAACGGCTAGCCCTGATTCGGCAGCGGGCGATTCATTTCAGCAGGACTTCCCCCTTTTTTTCCCGGTAGGAGCCACCCCCAAACGTTCTGGATCCTCTTTGGCATCATCAAATTTTGATGCGAGACCAGGTCCACCGGAACGTACTATCTCGGGGACGGCATCGATTGCGACGGTCGTTCAGAGAGGTCACTCATACTCGAGATCTGTAAATCACGCATTTTCCGGAAGCCCCCCCGGAGAAGAATGCCCAAGAACGCCAGGTCCATTTACAGATCACATGGGACAAATATTTGGTGGACGCTTGTGGAATCCTAGGGGTCGGGAATCTTTGGCGGAGGTTGATGAAAGTGTGTCGTCGAGAGCTAGATCTGTCGATAGGGGTCTTTTCAACGCGGAAGATAAGCATTCATCCGCCAGCATCGCAATGAGTACTGCAGTTGCTCCGGGACTTTTCGAACATCCTCGTCCTACCTATTGCTCCGAGTCTGGCCCGATCAATCCGTATTTTGGTGACAGACCACTACCCTCACCCTTGTTCTTCCAACCTTACATCTTTGACAGGCATCAAACAGTCTCCTCAGCATCGACGCCTAACGTGATGAGCACCCAATATGCCGCATCAATACTTGAAAATAGACCCGCCACAGCCAATCGAACCCCAGAAGGTAAGACACCCGCGCTACGCGCATTTGGCGCGAGTACACCCGAATCATTCCAAAGGGCTCAAGAACAACTCGATCGACGACGAAAGCTTGAAGCAGATGCAAATGCAAAGAGACTTGAGTTTCAAACCTCAAACCTAAAAATAGAAACTGCGACATCAGAGGATTGTCCGCCATCACCTGATGATGAAGTTTTCGCTCAACAGCGAGAGGAAGCAGCCAAACGTGCTCGGTCATACAGCTCGGTCAATTCAACAAGTAACATCTCGCCAGGTGATTTGACCTCCCCTTCAGACGTCAACTCGCCTATTTCCTCGGTAGCTCTTGGCTCACAAGAACAATTCTTCCCATCAGTACCTTCGTTACCCGCTCTAGTATCTGGATCATCGTCTGTATCTGCTGATCCAGAGGGTGACATGCTTCAAGATCCCGACCTGTGCCCTTCGGAGACTCTCTACGATACCTCTGAAACTCTCACACCATCTATATTTTCCAAACATGCATCCGAAAACGAAACCTCGACAATTTCGGATGATCATGTTACTATTCACCCACCTGCTATTCATCCTTATGCAGACACAGATGAGGAAGGGTATAATGGTGATGGTGACAATAGTATGAACGCAGACATGGATGATTCGGATAGTGACGAGGGGCTTACAATGGTGAGGAAGAAACCACGGGCGACGAAATTGGCAGGTATGAGTAGTCATGCCAGAAGAGGTACCAACGCAAGTGTTGGGAGCACCGATACTGCCAAGAAAGTTTCGATGGAGGCATAAACTTTTTGTAATGTTGGGTGATAATCTTGTGATTTGGGGAAGGCATTTTCTGCCAGTACAAACTTCGTGGCAATGTTTTCTCGACAAGCTTTATTCATTTTCGATGGCCAATATCATACGATTTTGAAGTTGGCTTGGGAATAGAGAAGAGATCCAGAACGGAGACAAACCCTTCATGAAACCATGACGCTTTGGATCATGGGCAACGAAGTTCCAACACTGCTTCTAACTGAAGATTTGGCGAGGTATGAAGGAAATGGATCGATCGGTTGAAATCCGAGATACAATTTGATGCGAAATCACAACTCTTTTTTGTGGAAGGAAGTGTATTTTATGAGGGACTTTGTTATTATGATTTCGTCTTTTCACTTCTCCCTCGAGGTTTTTTTTATCTGCCCGATGAAGGGTTACATTGGGAGATGGAAAGAAAAGGAGATGGTAGGAATGGGGCTTGAGCAGGGTTGTAGTTTGGTTTGTTTATGATGCATACGCGAGGAACGGGATATTATTTTTGCCGGCGGAGTTGTGATTGTTACAAGAAGAGGTGCAATGTATAGGGCGGATACAAATTTGAAGTAGAGCAGAGTGGACAAGGCAAGAAAGGAGCTTGGGGCAAGGATTCGCCGAGAGGAAATTTTCGAAGGTTGTGAATACTTTGTGAGCTGAGAATCTGCTTACTATATATAATCAATGAAATTGGGTTGAGGACGAAGGATATGTATGGAAAGGAGGGAGAGGATTGGGCAGTGTATAGGGAGGGATGGAGGTTGAGAAGACGAGATACCTAGAGATGAGACGAGACAAGATGAAATGATATGAATAAGATGAATACACGAGATGAGATATTGAGATTTATATTGTACTGTATTGTATTGTATTATATGATGTACGAACAAAAAACAGAAATGTTATCTTTGCATAAGTGTATGTGTTTGTACTTCTGTGTGTGTATTTGTGTATATTGAGTTTCCTAATATTTGTTACTCTACTCGAGTATACTGTACAAGTAATTATACGTTTGAGAGATATCTCACACCTACCGAGTACCAATTACTTGAGTATATAACTTTAAGTTCAAGTTCATGTTCATGTTCTTCTTCTCCTTCTTCTTCTTCTTCTTCTTTATATTCATATTCATGTTCTTCTTCTTCATCATCATCTTTTTTAAAGAATCATTTATTTATCTATTTTTTATTCATTCATCTTTTTTATTATTATGCTTATACGAGTAAATCTCAAGCTTTTTATTTGTTTTTTACTCGATGGTTTGATGGGGAGGATAGGGGGGGATTGGGAGGAGG
>NGKF01000008.1:165435-185500 GCA_002162555.1 Monilinia aucupariae
AGATGAGAGAGGGAGAGGAGAGGGAGAGGGAGAGGAGAGGAGATACGAGTATTAGATGTTAGTATAGGATTATAGGATTATGTTACGTGGTAGGTGGTAATGCTTATTGCTATAGTAAGTTTATACAGTATTTGTTGATGATTGATGATTGGTTGCTGGCTTCTGGTTTCTGGTTTGGGTGTTTTATGGGATGATGGGATGGGATAGTAGTTGTGTAGGATTAGTTATAAGTAGATGTTATTACTTGAGTACTCTATATATAAATATATAGGAGAAAAGTACTCCAAACAAGTAAGTGAGTAAGTAAGTAAGGAGGTAGATAAACGAAGGAACGAATGAATGCGTTTTAGCTAATCGCTCAGCTGTGATGAATAATGATATCCAAAGATCAAAGTTCACAGAAAGGAAAGCGAAAAGAAGCATAATATTGTTGATTAGATGAGATCATAAATCCAGTGTAAGATTTTGAATATTGGATATTGAATATTGAATGTCGAAGTCTTGTTAGCCGGGTTTATAACAGGCGAGGTGAAGTGAGACTTGCAAAGATATGAACCATAGAGTGAAAAGGTAACTGAGATCCGATAGAAGCGATATACCCTCAATAACACGAACAGAATCAATCATAGAGTTTAGATTCGTACAGTGCATCGATGCGAGGAAATTCAAACACTTAAGTGAGGAGGTCAGATTCTCCACTCCTCAGCTGCTTTTGATGCGCGGCGAAGAATTCGAATATACTCGAGTGCAGTGGATGTCACAAGGTAATGTATGATTATGTGTACTCTAGTGATATGCAATATGAATGTGGAGGTGCATAGATATGCTCTGCGAAAGCGCAGTGAAGAAATAGATTACCACTACCTAACCATTCCCAATAACCTTACTCGACTACTTGAGAGGATTAGATGATCAACCCCGTTCGTCAACCCGAAGCGAGGGAGACGAGATGAATCTCGCTCAGAAAGCGGCAAAACGCAAGGTATACTCTAGATGAGAGTACATACGTTGTAAAGGAGTGAATAATCGAGCATTGCCAAATAAGCATGAGGTTCTGTAAGAGTAGTCACTTAATTACTTATATTTATACTTATATTTATACTTATACTTATATTTATACTTATACTTATATTTATACTTATACTTATACTTATACATACCTACTCCAAAACCCTCAAGATCTCCAAAGGGGTTGAACTAAGCGACCAAGAAGTACTTTTGCAATACATGTGACCTCATCACGTCACGTCAAGGTTGGGTAATTTTCTCGCTTGCCCGCTTGCCTGCTTGCCTACTTGTCGAAGCCGTGATAATTTGAGTCCATCAGATGGTCACCGTTTTATGAAGAAGGAGCATTGAAGGGTAATCTGAAACTTATACGCGTGTCATATCCGAAGGAGCGAGTTCAAGTCATGCCATTTCATGTCATGTTGCGCCGTGACATAGACTTCATCATTTTAGACTTCAAGTTAACCTTGTATTATCCATCCATCGACTCCCATCCATTTCAATCCATTCCAATCAAAGAATCCAATACAATCCGCTCGCTTCCAACCCTACTCGAGGAAGAGATCGATGACCTAGTAGATTCTATTGAAAGAGATGAATAAACATACGTAAAGTTCAAGTACTCGTACAGTCGATATACTGGAGTACATTGCGCAGGAAAGTAGAGAAGCAGAGAAGTAGAAAGGTAGAAAAACTCCTCTTCTTCCCTTCCCCCTTCCCCTCTCCCTCTCTCAGACGCCGAGGAAGGTTTATATGAATATCTAAACACGTCATATAAGCCGAGATAAGGAATCAAATGAAGAATAACGAAAGCCTCTAGAACCGATGGATTCGATTCTTAATGTAAGATATTAAGGTCTTCCTTCTCCCTTCACTTGAGCCTCTCTCTCTCTCTCTCTCTCTCTCTTCCTACCCAAAGCATCGAAGAGAAAGGAGAAACCTTTGAGTGATGGTCTCCTCCAAAAGCCACACCACACCACACCACTTCCCTCCCCCAAAAACCTCAGCACCTCCCTCCCCACCACACAGCAATCAAAAAAGAGCAATCCAAACTTCCTATACCCTTATAATCAATCCTACTCGTAAACCTAGGAATGATTTCGAAGCACCTAAACGATGATATTCATGTTCATACGATTACTCGAGTATTCATATTCATATTCATCCACATATTCATCCATCCATCCATTTCAAACCTAACCCTCGACCCAAGATCACTAATACAATCCATCAATCGATATCCAATTAATTATATCCAAAAAAAAAACATCTAAATATTATTTTCCCATTGCCGTAATACATCAACGGAATTGTGATTTTTTTTGCTCTCTCGGGAAAGAAACTGTCACTGTCACGGGTCACGGTAACTTAACCAGTGATCATGAAGAATAGAATTGACCATCATCGATATCTCATTCAAGGGTCTGGTTGATGTGATCCCTCCTCATCCTAATGAGTTAATCGAGACATGAAGACCTACACTATGTATTCAGTACCTCTCTTCACTCACTGCCCTTTACTCTTCCCCACCGTTCCCCTCAATCACCCAAACCTCAATCCAGAGCTAGGATCCCAGGTCGTTTGTTTTGACGGCCCAGATGTACCCTCAGAATTCGATCCACCACCACCACCTCCACCTCCTCCTCCACCACCCCCAAATTTAATACCCAACTCCGGATTCCACGTCGCACCCCCTCCACCAGGACTACTTCCAAATGCACCCGGCATCCCCCCTACTCCAGCACCACCACCACCGGCGACATTAACCGGCGTGGGCTGTAAGCTCGCTCTTTGCGGAACCGGTGCTTGAATCGGACTCAATTCTCTTCTCGGTGACGGGATATTTTCCTGAGCTTGCATTTGAACCGGTATAGGCGGTTGTGGGGGTGGAGGTGCATGATGCACAACTGGTTGCGGATGATGCAAACTTAAACTACTCATCGGAGCTAGTGGCATACTGAGGTCTCCCTCGGCTCTCCTTCCTTCCTCTCTCCTCTCTTCCACAAATGCCTTACAACCATCTCTAAATCTCCCCACAATTTTCGCCAAATCGTTGTAGAACTTCCTCCCTCCATCTACATTATTGACTATCTCTTTGTACTTATAGTAAGCCATTTCTAATTTCTGTAGAGCCTGTTCTCTTTCCCTCGTACTTGTATCTCCAGCTCTAGCCTTGATGAATGATGCGTTTGATTTTTCCAATTGGTGAAGGAGTTTTTCCTGTTCTTCCGATTCGGCTTTGAGCGAGGCCACATCGGAGTCGTAGGTATGAGAGAGACGTTTTTCGAAGAAATCTTCAAAATGGGCGGGAACAACTGGGGTGGAAGGATATTCTCGTTCGAGACGGGCGGCCTCGGTTAAAATGCTATGGTTTATATCATCTTTCTTTGCCTTTTCTCTTAGTGCTTCGATTTTCCTCCGCCTTCTACTCTCTAGCCTTGAGATTTCGTTGAGTGAATTTCTAAGTTTCGAGACTTCCCCTTCGAGGTTTGGTGGGATGTTGGCTCGTCTCGAGCTGGGAACAAAATTTCCAATATCGCGGTCTGAACTAGTGAGAATTTGAAGAATAGACTCGTATTCACGAAACCTATCGATAACAACTTGATCACTACTTGCTGCGCTTTTGAAATAACCATCAATTTCATCAACTTGCTTATACAATTTTGGGGCAGCTGATCGAGAATCTAAGCGTGTCCACCTATCACTTCCAAACTTCCTCAGTAAGCGTTCATTCTCAGAAGCTTCTGATTGAAGCAACTCTTTGCCTTCAAGGAATATAGCCTCATCTGATGCCTTGAGCTTTGCAGCATCGGAAAATGATCGATTGATACGACCAATGGCATCTGCTTGACGGAGTTCTTCAGCGTGGGAAAGTAAAGTAGGGGGAAGGCCTAAAGGTTTCTCGAGGGCTTGCAAGGATCCAGGGAGATTCAGGGAGCGAAGGGTGTCATGGATACGGGTGGTTAAGATCTCAAGTTCGTCGATAATGCTGTTGTTAACAATTCGGTCGCGACGTTCTTCGTAAATACTGGCTGCTACGTGAACGGCGAATGGCACGAGTTTGGAAAATAGAGGAGGCCCAAATTCTTTATGGTCTCCGAGGAAAGTCATCGGCTCGGAAATCTCGGTTGGAATCTTAGCGACGGCCATGTTTGCACGATCGAGAGTTTTAAGTTCGGTCTTAGGTGGCACAGGATCTAAAGAGTTAGCTACCGTCTCAATCTTAACAAACATAGTGATGTTTACTTGGTTATATATGGGGATAAGCCCCCAAACCCCCATTAGCTCGCTGCGCTCGAAAGTATATCTCCTTTCCAGATAGCTTGCCTCCACGGCAGTAGCCCCCGGAGGGCTAGCGGAGCGTCAACCAATCGAAGAACACAAATAAAGTAAACTTACTGAGATAAATTAAATCATTGTCTTTTTCAGCTCTTTTCAAATCTTCTGTTACCTTAAGCTTCAACCCTTGCAAATCCCCAGACACCACTTTATTGATATATCTCTGTTCCTTCAATGCCTCATTAACACAAGAGATACTATCCCTTAATCTTGCTACCTCCTCCCCATATTTTCTTTTCTCCAGACAATCACATGCCATTCGATATTGTGCAGCCGCAGCAAAATGATGATGTTTAGCGGTAGTATGGTGTATCCATTCCGAACTTATAGCTTCACTCTTCACGCCCCAATCTCCTGCTTCGGCATATAAATCCGAAACTCTAGCTGCTAGCTTCGATATCGTTTCGTCTTTATACTTATCCATACATGCTTTTGCCCACCAACACTCTTGAGCCTGTGCTAACATGAGATTTTGGAGCGACTCAAGTGTATGATCGTCCATATCTTCTGGAGGTGAAGTACGTAGTTCTGGTATAATTTCGGTCTTGAGATGCTTGAGAACTCCCGCCGCAAGAGCAAAGTAATGAGCAGCAACTTTCGAACCATCCGCAGTTCCTCTATTTGAAGACATGGCGAGTTGAGAATAAAGTGCTGCGAGGTTGAACATTATATTTGCGAGTTCGAATTTGAGGTTATTTTCGACGACCGGTCTATCGGTATTGTAACCTAAAGCTGGATACCATGAAAAGTCGACACCAATCTATCACGGCAAGTAAGTACATCTCCGGCGAGAAAGAATGGAGTGGCATACGTCTATAGGGAATTTACCCCCCAACCAGGAAAGTTGCCCCGCATATGCTGATAGCTTCCTTATCCCACTGATATGAGGTTCCCTCACATGAATAGCATCTCTTCGTAAAGCATCAACGACCTCAAGGTCTTGCTTGAACATATCCGGATGTTGATCATACTTGGTGGAGATGTATTGCTTTATAGCATCTGATAGTGGTAGGTTGGTAGCCTTTCGAAAGGGCAAAAAGAGGATATTGCTGTTCGTATGTAGATTAGCTTTTGAACTGGATTGGAGTTTGATGGTGAAAGGTAAAAGCCTACTTGCCTAGACATGGTGAGATCTAACAGACTTTATGGATTGTCTATGATTTGAGAGTGGAGATTCCATGTGGTGATAATGCGGGCGCATTTTGATACACAAATGGAGAGCATCGATGAGGCAAAAATTAAGGCCACAAGGCAGAAACATATTTTCCAGTTGAGCGGGGCGGCCGCATCATTATTGATTGATCAAATAGGAGGTGAAGAGAAAGAAGTTGAAAAAGGGGGGGAAGGGGAAGCGCAACGTTGTATTCTGATATCAATTCAGCCGATGAAACAGCATTGAACTCAAGCCTCTCTATTGTAGCCTTAACCCACAGTATCTCTTATAATTTCACGTTTGACGTTAGGGTTACACGATCTCTAATTTGTGCCACTGACCTACTCGAGCATACAGTACTCGCACATAGTCTTGCGTATATACGCGAGTAAGACAGACATCCGCACCGTTAACGATATGGATGTTGTACTGTTTGTTATCCTGTGAATTGTA
This sequence comes from Monilinia aucupariae, assembly GCA_002162555.1. Lineage (NCBI taxonomy): Eukaryota > Fungi > Ascomycota > Leotiomycetes > Helotiales > Sclerotiniaceae > Monilinia > Monilinia aucupariae. The sequence continues at coordinate 171,389 of NGKF01000008.1, forward strand.
CAGGATCTGGCGTGATGAGACAAGTTGAGTTACTTGAGAGTGAGTAGGTGAGTAGGTGAGTAGGTGAGTAGGTGAGTTGCTAGATCGATCGATGAACAGATACAAGTACATTTTGACAAATAATCAACACTTTACCTACTCGAGTATTAGTACAAGGACTGATAGTATCTGCTAGTACGAGTCTGAGTACGACATCACACTCAAGCTACGATCTTAGCCTTACATTTCAATACTCAAATAGCTCTACAGGATACGCTCTCCTATTCTTTTCACCCGTGGCCACCACCTTTACCCCTATTTCTTCATCTAGACCATTTCCGAACATCAAATCAACTCTTGGTGCAAGGTCCAAGTTTAAGGTTCAAAATGATTGAAAGGGGAAGCTACTACAGTGTTGATAGTCCTTACTTCATGTACGAAGTTGAAGTAGCACCAGCAAGTACTCGAGTAGAGACAGTAGTAGTCCTCTCAGTCGGGGCATCAAAAGGATCGCTAGGATATTTGACTTTTATATAGATTACTTCAGATGAACCTTGCTCTAACATGGAAAGATTGAATCAACCGGTTCGTTATATATGTTGCGGCGGTGTGCTACTCTTTGACGTTGCGTACTTTGTACTCTTCTTTCTCAACCCAGTCCACCACGTACGCACCGTGCTGTGTTGTATATACGAGTATGTATGATAAAGAATCATTACTCGAGTAGAAGAATCGATACCATCAACCCTAACAAATGCCGAATGTAGATCGTTTCTTTACCGCAACCTAGTGAAAAACTTGGCAGTGTGAAGGACAGGAGGGATATCTTTTTCAAACAAATCAGGTTCCCCGTTCTAGAGTCTAGACATTCTCGTGGTGTATTTATATCTTTCGCACCATTCCGTCTCCACTATCCACGCCATCCCCCATCAGATGATGTACAGAGTACTTAGTCTTACTTAGTCTCACTTGGTCTCGAGGCCAGTTGCATATCGAATTCTTCAAATCTCATTCAAAGCTTATCTTAGTTTGACCTTCCCCTTCCCCTTCTCTTTCCCCTAATCCCCTTTGGGTTCGATTCGGCATTTAAATGGAATTTATTCATTCTATCATAACCCCCTCTGCTCTGCTCTCCTCGAGTACTTCTTCTACCACTCACTCTTGTAACTACATTCATTGTTGATCTCTTTCGCAGAAGAAAATAACAGTCGCTACATCCCTTCCTCTTCCCTTTCATCAATCCTTTCTCAATTCTCTCTTCTTCTCTCCTCTCCTCTCCTCTCCTCTCCTCTTCTCTCCTCGCCTCTCCTCGCCTCTCCTCGCAATCTTTCCCGTCATCACATCACAGGAATCCTTGTGTGACTGGTCTGCACAAATTCGTCCCCTTCCCCCGACCGCCCAATTCACCATGGGCATGATAAGTACAGGTGCTGCAATGTCACCTAATAGGTTGATTAGCTCTCGCAGTCCCTTCACCCGCATAGCGATATTCACCATCATTTGTCTCACCGTCATCTTGTTTACGGGACGACCGACAAAAGAAAGGCTCCATCGAATCCAATCAAAGCTTTCCCCAAGTTCGCAGGAAATCCTGGTCACACAAAATGGTTCTCCAGACTGTGCCGTCAATGCAACGCATCTGCGCGCTCTGAAAGAGAAATTTGGCCTCGATGATAAGATTGAATATGCTTCCCGGCAAATCAGATATCATCGACAAGATATTGAACGAAAGTCAATCACGAGACTCGACGAAAACTTATTCCCTCGGTATTTCGATACAATCAACATTGAAAAGGACTCGACGCCTACTACTCAATGCTTGAAACCACTTGATGTACCCGTTCCAAAGTCTGCCATTCCCGCAGATGTAAACGCCACCGAGTTCCTCTTCGGCATTTCAACCACCTACAAGAGAATCACAGATCCAAGTATTAATCCCATGCTAGACTGGTCGCATTGGTTGACGGATGGCCACGGAAATTCAAATGGGGGGGGCTTGATCTTACGATTGGTCGACGCGTCGGAGAAGGAGATCAACGATATCAAGAAAATGTTGAAAACATATGGAATCGACGCAAAAGTCTACGCTGCAGACAGTAAGATTGAGATGGCCGAACGTTATTTCTCCCTCCTACCAGCATTGTATAACGATAGCTCCCGAAAACATCGAAAATGGCTGGTTATGTGCGATGACGATACATTCTTCCCCAACATGGATGCTCTCATCAAGAAGATGGCGACATATGATGCGAGTGAAGATTTATATATTGGCAATCTTTCAGAAGATGTCGGTAGTCTGGCACGCCACGGAAGCCAAGCTTATGGCGGGGCTGGCGTTTTCTTCTCTATCCCATTGGCCGCAACGATTACGGATCTTTACCCTAAGTGCAGCACCAAACAAAAAGTCGAAGAAGCGAACTCGGGCTGGGGTTCTCAAGGAGACATCCTTCTTCGAAAGTGTGTATACGAAAACACCGAAGTTCGCCTGACTGTCCTTCACGAGATCTGGCAATTGGATATAGTTGGTGACCCATCAGGCTTCTATGAATCTGGTATTCGACCACTTTCTCTTCATCATTTCAAGGGAGGAATGTGGCACGAAGCGAAAGTCTACGAATCCACCAAGATCCAACAAGTTTGCGGTGAAGATTGTTTCCTCCAAAGATTTCAGACGAGAGACAACTTCATCCTAACAAATGGTTGGTCCATTGCGCATTATCCAAAGGGTATTGACTTTAATTTGCATCAAATGGAGAGAACGTTCAATGCATTGGGTGACGATGGAACAGGGTGGAATCTTGACTTCATGTTTGGGCCTCAAAGACTTCCTCTTCGCGAGACGGGACGAAAGGGCTCTTGGGATTTACAAGAATCGGAATTGAAGGCTGATGGAACCGTGAGACAAACTTATATCCGAAAGAAGGATGACTGGAGATGGAAAGAACATAAGGATGGGAAGAGAATGTATGATGTTGATGGTGTGTTGGAATTAATTTGGACTTTGTGAGAGCTTGAAGATGGATTCATCAAATATATGTTAATGGGCTTGGAAGGAGAAGGGAGGTTGGACGAACTGATTGATGACTTATTTATTCATTCTATGCCATAAAGGGGCGTTTCTGGCTCGGACACAGTACCAAAAAAGTTGGCTGTATTTTGCTTTAGGGAAGGATGACATGACAGATGAAGTCATTCATGTTCATTTTTTGTACACATTCAAGGAAGGGAAAGAGCTGGGGTTTCAGCTAGGCTGAACCAAGGCCAGCAAGCATGGTATGGCGTTAGGTTAAAGATATATACATGTGGCAGTAGAGAGTTTAATAGAAATGGGAACGGAAACGGGAACGGGAACGAGAACTTCACATAGTCAGCGTTTAGATGAGATAAAAGTTTAATGATAGAATTAAAGATTTTGTACAATTTTTCTTATAATGATATATATAGGGAAAAGTTTTGATGAATGAAGATTGTAAGAATTGGGATTTGATGTTTTATATGTTTTAAGTGATCTGGATGGTTTGGATGATCTGGATGGTATATGTGACAAATGTATTAGGGAACATGAATGTATCAGGGGATGTACTCGTACATACTCGTACATGTACGAGTATATGTATATTGAATAAATAATCTGGGTTAAAGTAGGTTTGGGGCTTGGGGCTTGGGGTATGTGTTAGAGAGAGGGTTTAGGTTTAAGTTGGAGTTGGAGTTGGAGTTGGATTTATGTTATAGATTTTTTTGGAGGGTTGATGGGTTGATGGGTTGATGGGAGTGGTGAGGGTGAGGGTGAGGGTAAGGGTGAAGGGACGCAGAATTGTATTTTAAGGGTTGAATTTGAAGAGTTGGATTTGAAGAGTTGGATTTGAAGGATTAGATTTGAAAGATTAGAGGGAAGGAAGTTATTTGAGGGAGAGAAGTGTTTTATATACTACTCATGTACTCGTATACTCGTGAATACAAACCATCTTTTCCTCCCCATTCTTTCATCTCAACTTTATCTCAACTTTATTTCATCCTTACTTTGACCTCATTCTATATTTCCATCCCATCTCTTACTCTGGTTTATCTCTTTATTCTCACCATAGATCTTAATCCCTCTCCAACCCCCTTCTGCTCGCCCCTCTCTCTTCTCTTCCCCTTTTTGTTAACCGATTCGAATTTATCTTTACTTGAGTATTGTATTGCATTTATTTTATTCATTGTCATTCATTCTTATTCTATCCTCACTTCCCCCCTTTTTTCATTAGCCGAATTTCAAGTAATCTTATCCTATTACTACCATCTCTCGTTTTCCTTTTCTCTTTTTATTTATATATTCATTAAATTATCATCACGATTTATTTGGGTATCTATTGGTAAATGGATAATCCGCCATTTTATCTCTTTCTTTTATTTTATTTCCCTTTTGGAAAATTGGGGGGTTTTTTTGGGGGGNGGTAGAGAGGGTATGATGTATAGATAGAGAGGAATGGATAGATAGAGAGAGATATATATATATAGGTGGGTAGAGAGATGGGTAGAGAGATAGGCAAGAAGATAAATATATCTTAAGATTGATTTTACGATTTTGATCTTAAAATGAATGAATTTTTAAATGTATTTACTATTAATACTATTCGTACATGGGTATTTGGAATTTAAGTGGTTGGGTGGTTGAGTAAATGAGTAAACGATTGAAAGATCAAATCATCAAGTGAATCTTAATTATCTTCAAAGATGTATTGGAGCGTTTCTGGTGACTTGGTAATATAACTTCTCCCCCATGATCCATTTCCTGACCCCATCTCCCACCATCCCCTTCAACTTTTGTTTAATCATCTTTTCCTTCCCCAATCCCTTTCCCTTAACCTTCGAACTCCCTTGTCCCTTTTCTTGCGGTTTTCCCAAACTTACGCATCCTATCATAGCGCGCACCTTGCTGCTACTAATTTCGCTCCCTTCCCGTCCTTTCGCCATATATATCCTCTTTTCCGTAACCCAGCTACTCAATCCTCCGAGTTGGGGGAGCGTCGTGCTCATATATGAGAGGTAGGCATCTTGATCTTTTTCTATGCAGGATCCATCGTCGGCGTTGCGATATGTGACGCGAAGTTTGTGGCGTTCCAGGAATGGTATTAGGGGGCTGAGATCGTGGGTTGGGGGATAGTATTTGGGATTTAGGACGCGGATGAGTGTGTCGTGGCCGATGCAATGGATATGTGTTGTTCCTGGAGGATAGATGGCAGAGCTCTCGATGGCGGCGGATTTCTGGTGGAAATAGGGGAGGGAGGTGAGTGCGATTTCAATTTCGGGGGCTAGACCGGAAGGGTTGGGATGGGAGGATGTTGTGGATGTTGCATGGTTTTCATATTCTGATTCAACATCTGAGGAAGAGGGCTCTTCATCACCAGATTCGTCTTCGGTGTTACGTCTTGATTTAGGATTTGACAAAGCTGATGACAGGTATTCATTTTTCTGTTTTGTATAATGATAGGCCGAATGGGGATATATCCAGCTTGACAAAACATCGGTTGCAAAACACTCCATTCCAACTAACCTCTTTTCTAACGACGCCCCTTTAATCTTTTTGTCTGCATTTTCAGTACTCAGCAGTAGCAGCAATCTCGCTTTTGTGTGCCGTAATTCGGAAGATGAATAGTGATCACGCAGAGCGGACAGACAAATATGCGCATGGCCTAGAGTTGGGGGATTGAAGGAGGAATCGAGGATGTAGAGGGTCTCGGGGAGAGATTTGGAGGTTGAACTGTTGTCTTCGACAGTATCGGTGGAGGGATCATAGGACTTTCTGAGATAGTAACCTTCAAGTACGTTGAGGCCGTGGGATGTGAGGTTTACCGGTTTTGGAGGGGTTCGCGGGAATATTTTGCGTGGGGCGATGGAACGGAGGATGCGGAAATTCGAGGGGGAGGAAATGAACGATTTGAGGCTGTTGGTGTAGAATTGAAGACAAGAGATAGGGGAAGCCATGGTAGGATCTTCGGGGGATGGTGAAGACATATAGGTTGTTTGAGGATATCGTCGTTGAACATGAAATAATGTCAAAAAAAGCTCGAGGTACGAGCCTCGGTAGGTTATCCGTAAGACGCAAGGCTACGACAGAGCCTCTCGTCAGCCTTGCATGGGTATCCAATCATATTTGATTTCCAGATTGGCTGGTTCAACATCACACGCGGAAATGAGACTAAAGTAGTGATATCATTGAATTTCACTCCGAAGTGCAACTCTCCTCTTCTCACATCTCTGTCTTCGATAGGATATTGAAGCAGAGGACCATAAAGATGGTCCTGATAGAGAATTGGATGCCCCCCTCGAGGGAAAACTGGGAATTGATTGTTCGGGGGTTTAGATGGTTTCCATTGGTTGGCCCTTTTTTTTCCCTCCTTGCTTACCATTGACTCCCCTGTGTGTGTCGAGTCTCCGGCCAATGACATGATCAATCAAGGCTAATTCGAAAATGCAATAGGTCACGATAATTCAGTGGGTTCAACCATGGTATGGAGCGGGCAAAACATCGTCGGTTAGTCGACTCAATCTGCCTGGGAAAGTGGCTTGGATCACGATGGAACTGCCAGGTTTGTTGACGATGTTGTACATTATGTATACGTTACCGGCGGAAGTGGGGTTAAAGGAATTGCCTTGGGAGAATAAGCTGATGGCGGGGCTTTATGTGAGTAATCTTTCTCCCGGGGGTTCCAGGAAAGTGGTTGGGCAAGAGGGCTGGGAGGAAATGCGAGAGGTTGCTGGACTGGGGATAGGGTCCGAATGGCTTTCGCGTTGACGGAGGAAATGCACCCATGTGTGATGGAAGTCTGGAGGACGCGATTGATGAGTTTGAGCTAATCATGTGCCAAAATTTAGGTCATACATTATATCAATCGTGCCGTCATCGGGCCCCTTATCTCTCCTTCTATGTCTCCAATTCACCTTGTTGTTTGGCTTGCGGCGATTGCCTTTCAAATCACAAACGCTACATCTCTTGGGTGTTATTTCGCTGGCTATGGTCCTATTACAAGAGCTGATTGGTACTTTATTCGACACACAGCATGGAATGACATGGTAATTCTTAAGAGGTGCTAACAAGTTTACTATTAGGAAACCTATATCTGGAAACCCATATGTGAACGGAGCACGAATCGAACTCGGCATGATGCTATTCTTTCTAGGTCTCGTAACTAATATATTTCATGATGATGAACTCCGAGAAATCAGACGCTCAGCACTTCGAAAACAAGCATCCCAAAAAGATCCTTCAACTGGGAAAAATAAAGGAAATACAAAAGTCGACAAAGTGTACATGGTGCCCCAAAATGGACTCTTCAACTATATATTATACCCTCATTATTTTTGCGAATGGATTGAGTGGGCAGGATTTTTCATAATGGCTGGCAGTGGTTGCGTGCCTGCAAGAACTTTTCTTGTGAATGAGGTCACTACCATGTTACCTAGAGCTTTACAGGGAAAGGCATGGTATGTGAAGAGGTTTGGGAAAGAGAAGGTTGGGAGGAGAAAGGCGATAATACCGGGGATTTTGTGAGTTGTGGAAGAAAGATTGACGGTGAGAGTTACTCTAGATAAACATTCTTGAGGGGTTCTAGAGAGATGCTAAAGAGATCCCAGAGAATAAATTAGATGAGTATATCTCAATACTTAATTCTATTTCTAGATTTGATTTCGAATAGCTCTCAGGCAAGAGACAAGGAAAAAGGGGGGTTAATAGAAGATGGAAATGAGCTATCAATGTTCAGGATATGAATAATATGAATTTAGAATCGAGACTTGACCAACTATAGACAAACTAGAAAGACAAGAGGCATAAGAATATGCATCTACCTATATCACACTTATGATATAACTTATAACTCATATCTTGTATCCCACGATCAATAATAGTACATACATATTAACCGATGAGGAATGAGGGATGAGGAGTGATCGACTATTTTAGCGAGAATCCAAAAACCTACCTAGTCAACGTCTCCTCCATGATCCATCTCTCTTCCTTCAATTGATGCATCACGACTAATAACAAAAACTCATTTACGAGTACACCGTATTAAATCACCAGAATCGCAATCTCCATTCAAATCATTCCAACTCCCGGTGGCAAATTTGAAGACGAAGGACAGAGGAAGCTCGTATCCTTATTATATGTTATTTCATCTTCATATGAATGCATGAATCGAACTTCACAGCATTGAAGCGTAAAGGGTTAAGTTTACGACGTATTCATCTCAACTTAAAATTCGAATCTAGGCAGAATACACATCACACAGACCGTCGAAGACTCTCTGACAATTTGACAAACCGCCATCAGACTAATTCTCACTAGGATCGTGCAAAGTAATTGATCACTTGTCCGATGTCAAATAGAGCAATCAAGATCCATACCAACCACTTGAGATTCTCCCTCAAGCATCTCCCTTGGGAAATAGGGTTTCCTCTTCTACGCCTCTTCTACGGCTGTTCATCATTTGCCTATCAAGTCTTGGAACCGTTAGAAGGCTGAAGGAAAAAACATGTTTGTCCACGTGATGACTTGGTTCATCCATGGATCGATACGTGTCTGCGTGTCCCCCGATCACAATCCCGTCTAATTATAACATGACGAACGGGCAAATCCCCTTTTCCTGCTCTTTCTGCCCGTCTTAATATGTTTCAAAGGGCTACGAAGTGCCCCAAAGTGCCCCAAAGTGCTTTTGTGTTATAGAATATCTGGAGGATCTACGTCATTACGGCTGATTGGCGAAGATTTCCACGATATTCCGAAGTCATCTCCTTTCCATCAGATCTCCTTAAGGGTCCACGATATTACGCATTGATTGGCACATGGGAGTTCCCATCACCTCTTTCTCCGCAGTTTGGGAACCAGCCATTCGAGCCCTATGATTTGATATGAAGCTTCATTTCTCACATGGTCATTGACTTTTTTCAAGCATATTATCCAGCAAGGACCCAGGTAGTGGACCCCAAGAAGAAGTATCTTCGTACGCCGGTGGCGAGATGGAATGATAGTGTGAGGGAAAAGTAAGAGAAGATGTCTTCATGGTTCAAGGGGAGCAATATAATTTGACATTATGGTGGTTGGAAATGGGGAGAGTGGTGGGTGAAATTCGAATATATATCTCATCCGGTCATTCCGTTGGAACTTGTCTTCTCATATTTATCTCTACACTTCAATCGTAATACATCAATTCCACACACAGCCCTCCCCGCTGTATATTTTACTTTTCTTAGCAAACGCTCATCATTCCTGCCTAGCGACTGAGGGATCGATCGCCCCTTTTACATCTGAAACCATATCACGATTCCCCTTCACCCCACTTAGACATCGATATCAAGATTTTCAAGTCAACCATGTCAGGCGAAGGCACAGACCCTCCCATCGTCCCAAACAGCAAAACTGTTGATGGAGACGTTATAAAAAGTCCTCGTTCTTCACAGCAGCAATTAGTCCCAATAGGACATTCTCACAGCAAAATATACGAAAAAGGTTCAGCAATGTGGTCACCACCATTATCATCACATCCAATCATGTCACCACCTGACTTGACTCCACAGCATCCCGTCTTCTCGAGCGAAGATCTTACAAAACCAAATCCAGGTTTAAGAAGAAGACCATCAGTACCAGGTGGCGATTACGACCCCAAACCTAGTTTCTCATCAGATACCGGACGAGCTCTTCGTGCTCGAGAGGATCTGTTCTATGTCAGCGATAGAGAGAGAGAAGGCTCCATGTCATCAACACGCAATCGTGTTCGCGATGACCATCCTCATCCTGACTATTATGAGCGTTCACGGCCACCGCGTGCCTATCGCAACGTCGCGGGATGGGAAAGTGGCCCTCAGAAATCATATTTTGATGACTCCTCGAGAAGTGATTTTGGAAAGGATCGAGATCTAGAAAAAGGAGTAGGAGAGTCGGTTGCAGCACCCGAATGGGCCAGTGGGGAGAAGGCGAGAAGAAAGAGTATGGGTGATAGTATTGATGGGTATAATTATGAGTCACACAGGGGAATTGGAAGGAGAGGAACACTTAATTTGGACGATTTGACACCAGAAGAAAGAGCAATGGTTATGAGATTACCATGGACACAGTGGATGAATAGTGATTTCAAAAATCGTAAGTCTTTCTATCTCCTAGATACATATCACCCATATGGTAACAATAAACAATAGATTTCGTAGCCACAGTCGGTGAATTTGTCGGAACAACAATGTTTCTTTTCTTCGCCTTTGCCGGTACCCAAGTCGCCAACATCGACAGCAACACAGTAAACACAACAACTGGTGGTGCCACCGGTTTCAACATCGCAGTCGAACTCTACATCGCTGTCATCTTTGGATTTTCCCTCATGGTAAACGTATGGATCTTCTTCCGCATCTCCGGAGGACTTTTCAACCCCGCTGTAACTCTCGGCATGGTCCTCGTCGGTGCCCTCCCCATCGTTCGCGCAATCTGTCTATTCTTTGCTCAAATCCTCGGCGGTATCACAGCAAGCGCTATGGTTCTAGGCCTCTTCCCCACTACGTTTAATGTTCGAACCACGCTTGCTGCAAGCACGTCGCTTCCACAAGGTGTGTTTATTGAGGCTATCTTGACGGCTGAATTGATCTTTACCATTTTCATGCTGGCAAAGGAAAAACATAAGGCGACGTTTATTGCACCAGTTGGTATTGGACTTGCGTTGTTCATCGCCGAGATGGTGGGTGTTTATTATACTGGTGGTAGTTTGAACCCAGCAAGGAGTTTTGGTCCTTGTGTTATCAGCGGATCTTTTGATAAGGAGCATTGGATTTATTGTAAGTTTTTCGTCTTTCTGCTCCCTAACCCTCTCTCCTTCGCTCTCCATCCCTCGCACCCACCCGCTCATATTGTTCATATCCTCCCTTATTAAATCTTCACCAACTAACAACCTAAGGGGTCGGACCAATAATTGGTACATTCATTGCAGTATTCTTCTACCAATTCATCAAGATGCTCGAATACGAAATGGCCAATCCGGGTCAAGATGGAGATGCCAAGAATGATCCCACGCAGAACGAAGCAAAGCGTGAACAAATTTTGGAGGAGAGACAGAAGAGATATGAAAAGAGGATTGAGCCAAGTATTCAGAGACCTTCTAGCAGTCACAGACCTGGTAGTCGGTTGAGTTAATGCGTGTTGATTTGGAGGTGTGGAGAATGAAGAGGTTTGAGAGGGGTAATGAAGATGGGAGGTGGGGAGAGGAGTGAATGAGTCTTGTCTATTTGTTCATCTGTCTGTCTATCTGTCTGTGTATCTTCTTACTTTGCATATTGCATTTGCGAGTTTTAGATTTCCTCATAGATCGATTGCTTGGTTGCTTGCTTCGTTGCTTGCTTGCTTGGTTGCTTGCTTGCTTGGTTGCTTGCTTTTGTATAGTACTTAGTTTTACTTCTTTTGTATAGTTTAAACATAAAATTCGCAGTGGAAGACTGGGAGAAGGAAAGAAATGAAGGGAATGAAGGACATGAAAGAAGAAAGGAAGAAAAGAAGAAAAGAAGAAAAGAACGGAGAGAAAGGAAAGAGGGAGTTAATGAGTTATGACCTCAAGGATTAGACTATTGTTTTGCTTTGCTTTGCTTTACTTTACTTGCTTTACATGTTACTTAAAAGAAGTTACTTAGGAGCCACCTACCTATTTACGAATGATAATGAAAATATTTATTTTTTAATCATTTTAATTTTCTACTTGTTTAATCCACCTGATGCTTATTGATCTATGTATTCTTCGACCAATATATCTCTCTACTCTACCTTACTCTTGTAACCACATGTTAAAATGCACCTACTCGAGTATACCTTACGAAAGAATAAAAGCCACCACAAGTACTGGACACGGCATTCACAATCCCAAATGATAGTAGTGAGCGTGGTTCGTTGATGAATGAACGCCATAAGTGTATGGACTGGAATATGTGCACACTCCATATGTTCACAAGTACTCGAGTACGGTACGAGTAGGCGGAATAATATGGCGGGCTGCAGTTACTTATCTATGAGTGTCCTTTTAATAGCCAAGATTTTGGGCGGTGGCTAAGTCTGGACCTAGAGAATTTACTCTTATCACAGTACTCGAGTAGTAGACGCAAATGCTTTGGCTGCTATTTTCATGACTAAAATCTCATCTGGGTTTGGGAGATGAAATTCATGAGCGGTTCGATTCATCGGTTTTCTTTCTCCATCAAGCAACTTATTAATCATACGGTTAGGTTAGTCCATGATCGAAACGTTCACGAGGATATTCTTCATCTTTAGAACGGCAGAAGAGAAGAAAGAAGAAACCTTCCTGGACGAGCATGTTTGCCGTGTTCCGAAATTACGAATGTTGCCTTGCGTAGTTGCCAATTGACGGAGATGATTCTCGTCTGGATTGTGACGAACTTCACAGGATCGAAATCCGTCGATTCGTTCAGGGTTACGAGGAGAAGTCGTGTTTGGGGCGTTCGGCGTGGTATTCACCGCTATAACGATGCGTGCATTCCTCGGGATCTGAAATTTATCAGATGGGGTATGTTCATATTTCTATAACTTTGTGATGAGAGAGCAGACTTGGTGGATGAAAGTGTTGGGATTTGCGCATGGATGTGTCCAACTTCTTGAGTTTGAGAAGACGGTCTTTTGCTACGTTTTTCATGGGCCATCCATCTTCTTGAGTGACTTCTAAGATTTCGTCCCGGAGAGGTTCCATATTCGGATCGAGCTGCAAGTCGTAAGGAGCTTGCGTTACATTCATTTGTGATGTCTGTATGGAAGCTAGAGACATGACTATCTCAAGTGAAGCTGGGTCAGATGGGTGCATTAGTCGGGAGTAGCGAGCGAACGAAAGAGAGATGAACTCACTTCACTTCACTCCATAGCATAGCTTTAAAGGCTAATGATCACAAACGGCAAAACCACAACTACTCCTCTCGCCGCTCGCTAAAATACAATCCATCTTTTCACCAAGAATCTCCGCCATCTAATTACTCAAAGACTCTAGCGTACAGAGAGAGAAACCCACACGAACTTAACTTAACATAGGAGAGCAAAGAAGCAGAAGTAGAAGCAAAAGCAAAAGCAGAAGCAGAAGCAAAAGCAGAAGCAGAAGCAGAAGCAGAAGCAGAAGCAAAAGCAGAAGCAGAAGCAGAAGCAGAAGCAGAAGCAGAAGCAGAAGCAGAAGCAGAAGCAGAAGTAGAAGCAAAAGCAAAAGCAGAAGCAAAAGCAAAAGTAAAAGCAAAAGCAAAAGCAAAAATAGAAGTAGAAGTAGAAGTAGAAGTAAAAGCAGAAGCAAAAGCAAAAGCAAAAGCAAAAGCAGAAGTAGAAGTAGAAGCAGAAGCAAAGGAAAAGCAGAAGCAGAAACAACATCTCAATAAGCTTCATTATTATATCTAATAACGAAACTCAACGAATCGCTACAAATCGCTACGAATATCTCCTTCCCTTCCGGATCTTTCGAGATATGAGTATGGAGCATCAGATGGGAGGGGTGCTATAATCGCATGTCACTTTGTTACCCTAAAACACGAGACTATTGGAACTGTTGGGGCGGAATGATATTCTTCATCCCTTTCCCTTTCATTTACTCTCGTACTCAAATAAAAATTTATGTTGATCCATCTTCAATATAAACTTGAAGGGGGCCACTTATTTCCTCGCTCACACATCTACCTACTCGAGTGTACGAGTACACTTACTCACTTACACATTCACTCCCTCTATCGTATCCTATTCCATCTACCCCCTCGTTTACTTACCCCTTTGTTTACTCTCTTTCTTATCCATGCACTCGTTTTCATTCTATCCCAGCCGTATACGTATTTAATTATACATTTATTCCATTCTATTCTATTTCATCTCACTTACCCTCTTCTTTATTTAGTCTTTCTTACTCTTTTCTTTACTTAGTCTTGATTCACCCCCTCCCTTATTTATTCCCCTCTATTCTATCCTATTCAACTAAATCCAACAATATCCAAATCAAAATACTCGAGTATATATATCTGAATCTATCCTATCCTATCCTATCCTTATCTCCTATCCCACCCATCCATCCCTTTTACACCCCTTTTATATACCCTTCTACACACTGACTTTCTCACCTCTTCTCACTCACCCCTCACCCCCCATCCCTT